>CM067359.1:135012294-135152294 GCA_034401795.1 Chaetoderma sp. LZ-2023a | reverse complement strand
CACTATTACTATCTAGGGAGAACTTAATGCAAGTCCCGTATAATGTTTAGATGTAACTTACGGTTCTAACTCAAATGAATGGTCATTTGGTGTTCATTACGTTTTACCAAAATTCCCAGAATGCTCATTGACACAGTTTGGGTTTCCGCTATTAATTGATCACTAATTAATTAATCCTCGCCTTGTTGCTCATTAATATCACCCCAGTCTCCTACACAAATACCAACTTAGTTGGGAAACTAACGTCTTCAAAGTTTGAGAACTGACAATGGTGGATTCCAATTAAAGCTATGCCCGCCCATCCATAGTTAGGCTCCACCAATGCTTTTCCCGCGTATGGATCGATCGACCCACGTACTCTCTGAATCTTAATTTCCCGAAAACTATGCAGGTAAGCTGTTGAATATTTTGAATGTAATTTGATTGGGCGGTGCTTCTGAATATACGTGATCTGTCTGCAGCGTCTAAGTGGCAGACATTAGGATCAGACAACGAACTCTATAAGATCGACAAGCAAGTGTATGATACTGGCATCTCCGCCTGCTTTCTCTAATTAATGATCGTAGTCACGAATGTTTGAACAGAGGAAAATGACATAAAATATAGCACAACACCAATTCAAGACATAATAATCTAGATTTCCCCTTGTTCCATCATAAAATATATAACTTTGCTATATTTCTTACCTAGTCCAGCTCCACGTGACGAGTCCCCATATATTACAGGGCTTATAGGACTCATAAGATGGTGAATATTTGACAATTAATCACTCTTTACCTGCTTAGGCCAGTAAGCGCATCTACATAACAGGCAAGGTAAACCTACTCCAGAGCTCGTTGCGGATTGCTCTGAACTTAAACATCTGACATCGTCCCATCGACCATACATGCAAGATGTTGTAGTGAAGCTGTTGCAGGCGCACATGCCACAACGAGAATTGAATCCTGATTTCCGAATTCGTGTGAGATCTGGCCATCGAAGCTACCTATGACTGCCTATGCATATGGGTTGCTAAGATAGCTAAAAACAACTGGATATCTCAGACCAATTAACTACTACCAAAATCCCATCTGCTTTGAGGTACATTACAAATATGATATTTGAAAACTATCATAAATATACGCTCTTTTGAAACTAGATTTGACAAGCTTAGTCAAACAATACATTCTAGACTGATTTGAAACTGATTGATAAAATATTATAACAGTAATAACTTAACTTCAGGAGAGCAGGGTTAGTATCAACTAGAGGAATACAGTTATAGCTAAGCTTCACCAACCTCTAACTAAGCTCCATCCACGCTTTGACCTTTTTGGGATCGATCGATCACTGAACTCTCTGACTAGAAAGCTATACACGTAAGCTGTTGAAGATTTTGAAACTAATTTCACTGCGCGATGTTGCAACGGCGCCCGGTCAAATTAGTTTCAAAATATTCAACAGATTGTTTCTTAAATAATAAAGCTATCACTTTCGCACAACAACGCCGAGTCCGTTTTCAATTAATTGTTCAGTTCAGGATTTCAAATACAATTTAACTAGAATCTGTTAAATCAATATTCAGTCAAGCAGTTTCAAAATATGGGCAATAGGTCGATATGAGTATAATATATAAGCAATGGTTCTCATAGAATTCGTTAACACTTTAACCCTCGAATTTGTTCAACAAAATTTCACTAAAGGTAGTCCAATACATTTACCTCTGCCATCTCTATCTACACATGTTAATACACATCCATTCTAGCATGTTGCAAGAGTTAATCCCCTTTAACCCTCAAATGAACCAAAAACGGTTTCTGTAGTGGTCTTGATACATATCCAAATGCAGACCAAGAGAAGACTATTTTTGAAAATTTTCCACTGGAATGACTGGCTCGATTATCGATCCAGTCATTACAGTGGTAAATCTGCAAAAAATAGTCTTCTCTTGGTCTGCAAACGGACATTTCCAAAGACAACAGCAGATGCCATTTTTGGCTGATATGGGTGTTAAAGGGTTAACACAGGATCTACTGGCCTTGAGAAATAATCTGCCAGAAGAAGCTGACGATGATAAAATTGTCTCTGGCTGATCCTAAGTAAAGATGGCAATCTGCCACAGAATGCCAATGTGACATGGATGACTTCACTAGACTATGCCAATATTGGAATAAGTTGATGAGGTTTATTTTATTATCTTGAGGATTTGCTATTATTCGCTTGTATAGTCACAAGACTTTGTCATAAGATCTGCGTTTTCAGTCACGTTAACCCTTTTGTCCTCGAATGTATGCGCCAGTCATTCCAGTGATAAATTTTCAAAAATAGTCTTATCTTGGTCTGCAAATGGATATTTTCCAAAACCACTACAAAAGCAGCTTTTGGCTGATATGAGTGTTAGCTTGTTAAGGTGGATTATTCCAATTGTACTGACTGACGCATTGGTTGGCATTTGATGTAGCGAACCCTTTGCTTGGAATGATGGCATTGAGATACAAACTAACTTATTTTATATCCGTGTAATAATATAGCAGCAATAGTGCCCAGTCAAATTAGTTTCAAAATATTTAATAGCATATTTATTAAATAGTAAAGACATACAATTCGTACAATAATGATTAGTTCATCATCAATTAAGCGTTCGTGATGAACTCATCTACGTCATTCAAGACGTGATTGATTATGTGGTCATCCTATACGTCACGTGATGGATCGGTAAATTGGAAACCTCAATTCTCCATTAAGCTGCGGGTGACTATGGCTTTTCCTACTGCCACAAAATTAATGGTTCGCCTCAAATTAGTCATATCAGCACAACTTAACACACTCATAGGATCGCCACACAGAGATGGCTTATTACAATTGCTCATCACTTGTTAACTTGTTGCAGCTCTATCATCTGTTAGAGAACAAACAAATAAATCAAACCCTCAATTCAACTTTCCAGTTTATCCATCGATCATCTGACGTCATATCAAGTTATAATGACCTAAGTGACGTGTATGATGGCGTCATAATCATTACGCCATGAATGATTCGATATAGTCCGTCTTTAGCGCGTAATAGTCCGACACGTTGTACGAATTGTATGTCTTTACTATTTAATAAATATTCTGCCGAATATTTTGAAACTAATTTGAATCGGCGCTGTTGCGGCCATAGGCACCAACAACAGCCAGTCAAATTAGTTTCAAAATATTCAATAGTTTACAAGTTTCTGGAAACTGATAGTCAGGGAGTTCAGAGATCGATCGATCGAAAACGGGCCTGGTGTCCGTGGAGCTGAGATTGAGATGGGCGGGGCATAGCTAAAACTGGAACGGTCCATTCACAATGGTAGTGATGTTGATGCCATCAGTGAAGACGAGAACTGCTTTCAATCGCAGTAAAACAGATCAAAGACGCAAACCTAATAATGAATGAAGCGAGACAACGAGTTCACACACGTATACCTGATGATGTGAGTGCTTTTCCTTAAATAGAGGATAAGAAGATGACGAGCAGAAACTAGAGCTCACTTCCTTATATTTCAATTAACGTTACCAATTACTATGTAGCGGGAAATATTTTTCTCACTTTTGCTGGAAACTGGATTTGTGACCCTACAAAAAAAGTATCCACGAAAATAAAGATGCACCCATACAATGCTACATGTGTTTCAACGGTGCTGTGCGACTGTGACCGCTAGGCAGCTCAAAGGTCATCATGAACAAACTCGATTCTTGTCATCGTAAGCAGGTGCTTGCGACCATGTCATCGGGAATCATCTCTGGTCACAGTTTTAATCTGAAAGAGAGCATTTTGAAAAGCTGTGCAACAGGGTTTCAGTGTCTGTTAGGGTAGCCCAGCAGTGAAAGGCAATGTTTCGACGCATATTTCGAATTCCAGAGAATATATCTGGTCAACAAGAATTAACCCTTACCACTCTGATGTCTAAATTTTAAATTTTCAAACTAAAATGTAAGTTATAGTTGAAAAATTGTTGAAATAATTGAATTGTTGAAAACTAAAAAATCAAATTTGTTGAAATAATAACACCAGTTTCTTTGCTATAGAATATTGACATCAGAATGACAACGGTTAAAGTGTTCAGTACTGGATAGCAACATGTATAAGGCACACACAGGACGTCATAACATCAACTTACTACGTACTTTGTGATTAGACATCAAATTGGCTCAAAAAGGTATATAAGACCTCAAAGGGGGAAAAGAAGCTAATATCGCACAGAATACATGCAACGAAGAAAACATTGTACAGTTGAGAGAAGTTGCGACTCCATGAAGTGGCAGAAACCAGTAACCTGATAAGAAATTGCCGTTCTGGAATTTGAAGGGGTAAAGGGCGCTATCCACGTAGGCTATAATCGTGTGCGTATGTGTGCATACTTGAAATCATAGGACAACAATGTGACTACATCGTGTATGTGACCGCGTGCGCATGAGTCTACGTGCGCTTGTCAGTCAAGAATCGTTCTAGGATCGATTAATCCTGCATACCCGTGGGGAAGTAGGAATGGACGGGGCTCTGTACATACGGATAGAAGGCAATATTCAATCTACTGAAAAAGAATGTTTATGTAATATCTCTCACAGCTCACCGCCCAGACCATAGATGCCAAGAATCGTTCCTTCTCCACTTGCCCGTGATGAGCATATTCATTATAAATACTGTCACCAACACATATCTTGTGCCCGTACAAAAGCAATACCCCATTAGAGTTTGAATCTCTTCATTCGCAGGGCTTTTCAAAGTCATAATTCTACACCATTTCTGACTGTGGAGAAGTGAACCATAAATACATTGCCTGCTCTTCAACAAATCATTCAGTTAGTTGGCATTGAACATTGCCACATCATATGGCAGTTGAGATGAAAATTGGAAAACTTCTTGCCAAAACAACAATTCTCATAATTGCGAAAATTACATGGTTCTTGTACTGTCGATACGTGTTAATTGCAGGAAAGGAGACACGAGCATATATCTTTGAAGATATTTTTATTGCTTGTACTATCATTTTGTTGAAGCTTCAGACAGATCAAACGCTGCCAAATTGTCACAATGTACGCCACTCAAATTCACATATTTCACTTGCCAAATGTAGAGATAAATGGTCCTCGAGGCCGAAATTAATAATGATGAGACATTACTTAGCCCCCCCCCACCCCCACCCCAGCATAACAATTACCGATAATGAAACTAATCACGCGCAAAACAGAACCATTCACTTTTGATAAACAGAAATGTCACAAATCCCACAAATAACTTGATTTATGAACTATGTTTAACGTGTCAATAAATTAATACGTACATTCTATTTGATCTTGTTAGAATGAGACTAGTTTGTTTGTATCATTTCCATGATCTATCTTTTCTATATACTCGAAAATGATATTGAATATTTAATCAATTGAAACAGATTGATTGATACAGAAGTTCTGTTGCTCGTTGTATTATCTTGATACACTTGTTCATACATGAGTAGAATGTCTCTGCCAGGATAATACTATTATTTGTAGAGACATCCAATCTTTTCAATGAATATCCTGCGCGTGAGTTGTGTAACAGTGTATTTCTGTATTCAACACTATTCCCATTTTCTTATACACATCTTAATCTATAGCTAGGCTGTCCTACATTTTACGCGTGCTGGAACCGATTGTTATTTCCTAATTTCAAGATAACTATGCAGTTACTGTGTTAAATATATTGAAACTAATTTGACTTGAGATTGTAGCCGCCTATAGCAGCAACATCCCGGTGTCATATTCGGCTTAACATATTCAACAAACTGTTTATTACATTATAAATTCATCAAGGACATACAATTCGTCCACCTTTGTGACAGACTTTATTGATGTTCGTAACGGAGCTAAATCATTCTGATTTTGACGTCAGCTTGCAAGTGAGGCATTTGATCATACGACCAGATATCGTCCCTCTATTAATGGCTGATTGGCTAGTGTATGTAACACATTCGAGGAATATATCATGATTTTATTCAAATGAATTCCATTTCGAGAACTTGCAAATTCTATTATGAGATTGATGTTTGAATAAATCCTAAATTAATCAGGATTACATAATGCTGATATAGCCTCGAATTATGCGACGAATCTATCGTCAAACATACCTTCTAAAGAGCATATTCTTATACAATTGGACTTGTCTATTATATGCATTTCAAATGCCGCACCGTTAATGCTATCTGATATTTATTAAACGGAAGTAATTTACAGAGTTTCGGACATGCTGAACTGCAGGCAAAATGTACTCTCAGACATGTACTCGTAAAATAAAGTTATACAGTTACACATGGATTTGTCTGATATCCTTCCTCTCTTTGTCTGGCCGATCTGTGCCAAGGGAAACAAAGACCCTACCCACGCCTACATTGCGCAATGCTTCCACATAAGCTTAACGTCGATAAACTGAAACGAGTTTGACAGATGTATTTTGGCAGATGCCATAGGCTCTATTGACTCAGCAAATTTAGCGAAATAAGATCTAAATCCCACTGGTGATTAATTAAGAAAATGTGTGTAAGAAGTTGTCGTAATATGTGATTGTCAATAGCCGCAACCATTTCTGTAATTAGGTGAACGAAATTGGAAACTGGCTTGCATCGGGACAAGTGCTATTACGAATCTGGTAATGCCAAGCAATGGACCAAATGTAGAAATCCGATCTATCGCTCAAGTATATGCTGCCGTACTCAACTACGTCACATGTAGGCAGATGTAATGAATGAAGTCTGTTATATGTACGAATTGCATATGTTACGGGGTCATTAAGTGCATCACAAAAAGCCATTTTTATCAATACATAGGGAACGCAATTCAGTAGAATAATCAACCTTGGTACAGCCATTCGTATTGTAAGTGGATGGAAGTACCATGCGTTTCAGGACAAAGCATCAAATAATCTCTAGGCCACGGTGTCACAAAGTGTATGTCATAATACACATTTTGGCCATAACTGTGGGGTGCACGGAGATAGAACTAGTAGATTTAGCACACGCCTTCATATTACGACAGAGTATGATTGCTTTGTGTTTGATGTCACAGAGGTTACGAAGTTCATTGTCCAGACAGATTGCATAGGCGTGAGTCAGCATCTTCATGGGGTGCATTCTAGTTATATATTAAGAGTGGTCTTGCACGCTGTCCATGACGTTTAAATCCTCTAAAGCCAACATGTTAAATTGAAGGAACAGCTATAGAAACAGCCACTAAGTGGGCTGCTATAAAAGTTAAAATGAGCGTATATACCTCTGAAATGGAGCTGGTAATCTTGTATCATTGTGTAATACTAAATACCCACACTATCTAGCATTGAACCCATTACCGCATAGTTCTGAATGCATGGTACCCTCTAGCAGGAATGAGAAATACAGAATGGGAACATCAGATTTCACATTGGGACACACAGCATTTCGGCTGGGGATCGCCAGATTTCTGGGTACAGGGTCGCAGGGACCACCACTAACATGCAAAGGTCGTGGGGAACACGGTTTAAGAGAACAACATTCGCTTTAATGCACCAAACACAATAGATATAAATATGCATGGGATAACCCAAAATACAATAAAACATCCACACCATAATTGACACATGTTATTCATTGGTAGAGTAGGGCATTGATATAGCTACTGGAAGTACAAATGAACAAATCGGTCCACATAAAGCGAAAGTTGTTTAAACATAGCAATTAGCAAGATCAATGGCGCAGCGAAATCACTATCTATGTTACACACAATGCAGCTTAGCGTTGAGTGGTTGATCGGCAACAGACTCCGGATACCAGACCAGCCATCTAATGTGTCTCACTCTAATTTTGTTTTATACATTATGGAAGTAATAGTTAACCACTGCGTCCATTGTATGGAGGTGCTGGATGATAGTCAAACAGGGTAGTAACTCTCACTTTAGCTCCAGCTTAAGTATGTATGTTCTTGTTAACAAGTCCCTGCAATCAGTACTAATGTAGACAATGCCGATAATGACCACTGTACCACAAACGACTCTTCTAAATCGTATTAGTTTCTTATGACAGGAGCGCACTTTTCTGGGTCCATCAAAGTACTATGTCTATAAAGGGCACACAATCCCGCAAATCCATACGTAAATATAATAACTAGACCACACGATTATGTCATCCTGTCTCATTGTCTAACTTCTAATGAGTGCTACATTATCCTAAACGTTTCAGGACTATAATAAATAATTCTACAAACTTGGACTCCATGTATCCAGGAGAGCCTGAACAAATTAGAAATCCTAATAAACAACTCACAAGTACGACTTATTTCGAAATGTACGCAATGCGTGTAACTGTTAGAATGTGAGCCAAATTGTACAAATAAATTCCCAGATGTCCATGTGGCTAGAATTTGATCTGATACTGAATAGGGTTTATATCTGGATGACGGCCAAAGGCTGGAAATCCTCGTTCACGGTAAGCTGGCTTGCCATGCTAAGCTTTGAACGCACTCATCAACGCATGCCCGCACGCGCGCACGTATGCACACGCATGCACATGCACACATGCCCGCACGCAAAAGCCGTCCCTACTCCTCCTTGCGAGGAGATGGTAATGGTAATATTGATGTGTGAAGTTTTCAATACATGATTCAATTACATCTGCATATATTGATCTTATTAGGAATAACAAACACATCGGTGCCATTGTATTTGTTTGGAGTAACATTCCAATATTGAATACACAGAGATCTCCGTAAAGGAAACATTGCAGGAATATGAGGAGGCAATTGCATATTTTGGGCTTGTCAAGTAGATTTTTAATACTGTCGCTTATTATGCATCAGATATAGTGCAACCTTTTCCACATGCCAGGAGGCTAGCTCATGTATTGTCTCCAACAAACGATGATGAAACTGAGACACATCTGTTCGATGAGAGCAGTGACGGCAGACGTCGTGTTGATTATTCAGAGTTTGACTTTGTTCCGGAATATGAAGTCTGTCTTGTGCATACTGTCCAGCTTGTATTTGGACATTGACCGAACCTATGTATCAACGTAAAATGTGCAATTGCATCCTCTGATTCCAGTAATATTGCCTCAGTTTTGTGTTGACCATTAAAATGTTTTCACGAAGGGACAGCTGCGAGGCAAGAATATAATGTGCAGTTATTCAAATAAAGCTTTACATTTCCCAGTTTGAACATAAGTCGATGGTCAGACACACATTCTTAGACCTCTTCAGTCACGCTTTTAAATTGTTACAGATTTCATTCGATTTGCCATTACGAGTCTGTGCTTAGATGTCTTCTTACAAGAGCGAACCTTGCATCTAGAACATGAATCATCTCATGAAACTCACGAATATTAGTAACTGAGAGAGGCATTATGCCATCAATAGCAAACGTGATTAGAGAACATGTGATGTAAATGAGAAAATGTGATGTAAGTATATGATGTCATAATCAATTACGTCACATGTAGACTGACGTCAAGTCATAATTGGCAGAGATGCTCTGTCATGAACCTGGAATAGACTTCAGTTGTACGAACTGCATTATGGATCTGATATTTAATAAACATCCGGTTGAATATTTTGAACGAAATTTTACTGGGTGCATTACTTCCATCTATTTAATTTAAACATATTTTTATTGTTCAGGAGACAACTCCAACTTAATTACGACTCGCTCCGAATACTATACAATAGATTATAATAATGACGAAAATGTGCAGTTTATAAGAACTTATACCATAATGAATATAAGATTTAAATGAAAATTAATGTAAAATAATTAAGATAAGATTTTGAATTGTGTTCTTATATGTGTGTATATGCATGTACTTTTTAAAGCGTCTTTGTGTTTTTACCTGATTTTAGTAGTTAAGTAGTGTGTAGCATTGTTGTGATCCGTGCGTGAATATGTATGTAGATGTGCACCTGTTCGCGTGTTTAAACCAATAAAGTACTTGTGATATATCTACTAAGCATTCGCGTGTGTTATGCATTTGGGTGTGCCTGCATTCGTTCGTGTGCGGGAGCGTGCCTGTGTGCGTGTGTGAGTTTATTTACGCAATTTACGCAATTTCATGCGTGCTTGCCTGTTAATCTGTTCCAGTGTGTGTGTGTGTGCGTGCGTGCGTGCGTGCGTGCGTGCGTGCGTGCGTGCGTGCGTGCGTGCGTGCGTGCGTGCGTGCGTGCGTGCGTGCGTGTGTGCGTGCTCACGTCAAGCTACTCTTAAAGGTGCATATTCACACCAAAATTCTCCAAGACAAGACTGAAGGAATTTAGCGCCTATAGCGGACTAAGCCGTGCGCCCAGGTGCAATGAAACGAAACAGATCCCCAAATATGACGCGTTCATAAAGCATAATTTAGTCCCCAATTCAATTTAAAAAAACCAAAAAAAAACCCCAACAACACATTATTTCATTTGAAACGAAAGCATCAGATGCCAAGACCCATCCCTCCCCACCACACCTAGAAACACAATCCATGCCTCCAAAATCTTAGCACCCTCAACAATTCCATCGCCAAGAATCCCGGTGCGAGCATACACCTGGAAGTTTTCCTAGCTTTGATCAAACCTTTTGGTACTGCGAATATATTCATAGACATTTTGAAATATAAATATATTCTGGTTATTTTCGAGGTCAGCGTCTCCGTTTAGCAGTAGATTCATTGCCAGGTCGTGTGAAGAAAGATGTCTTAGAGCGTTTAAGAGCTTGCGTCTTGGATTATTGTAATGATTACATGTAAAGAGGTAATGGTTGTTATCTTCTATATGGTCGCAGTGTGGACAGTTACTTCCATAGACACAAATAGCCTCCAGCCAAATTAGTCTTAAAATATTCAACAGGTTAGCCGTATTCTTACCATGACATTGGGATTCTGGGCATTCAGCATTCAAACTATATAGATCAAATTATTCAACAGTTTACCTGTATAATACTCTGGAGGTTCAGGGAGTACAGGGATCGATTCATCCGAACACGGCAAGGCATTGATGAAGCTTAGCAACGGGTGGGCGGGGCATACCTAAAACTAAATTCATCCATTCAATGTCCAATATGTGTATGATTGATCCGACTAACGCGACCCTATGCACGATGATTACGTCTAATAATGGAGTATACGATATATCCCGATTTCTTCCTTAAATGTAACTTGAGTTTGTGGGGCAATTTCTGACACCCGTAATAAAATAAAATTTTGTCTGAACTATATGATAATTGTTGAATTATTCTTCTATTGCTATTTTATCATCAAAGAAATAGATTCACTATATTTCATCGATTAAGTATTCTCGAGGGGATTAATTGAACAAGGAAATCGCTAGCCGTTCCTCTTCTGGGAGCAGAATAGAAAACGGATGAAGAACATGATATTCAATTCCTCACGCAAGCCACCGATCTGTTTGGATGTGGCTTTCTACTTGATTGCGACTCCAAACAATGGTAAATATATTTAGCGATTATGCGTTTATCTGACAATCAGGCTTCCAGCTGTGACCAGACGTTCCTGCATACCGCCATTAATTGCTCATCACGTCTCCATAGCAGTTTTCAGTGGGCTAGGGTAAGGATGGCGTATGACTACAATGCGGATGCTGTGTTCCGTTCTATGCACCAACCATCAACCAATTCATGGCATTCCACAATCTAAATGCAGTGATAAGGTTAAGCTGCTACATAATATGGAAGTAATTTAACGTGTAGCTGGCGTGGACTTCGACACCAACTTCTTCGAATCAAACAAATTATTTACCAGAATATCCACTGCATCACACAGTTTCAACTCAGTTCGGAAAGCAATTCTCTTCATTATGAAACTGTTCTATAGTTAATCCAGTCTACATGCGATATTGCTTCTTTTGAAGGACGCTCTTTTCATTGACACGTTCTTAGGATGTTTCATCTAATATTTGAGCGGCAATATACGTGTCTGGTCAAGGTCAGCTCCGGTCCTTCCCATATTTAGAATGCAGCCATATAGCTAAGGTGCATTGACAAGACCAGACTCGAAATAAGAATAACAATGGCGGCAGCGGTCGTGACAACAACGATCACGACGACCACGACGGCACAAGCATGTTGATGAATATCTTATCGTAATATTTAAAAATATTATATCATCTTAGTGGGCCTGGGTATTTAGCAGTATCTTTATGATGTACGGAAATATGGTCAAATGAACTTAATTTAAAACTGAGGCCGTCTATTTGCATTTTGAAGAAACTAAGATTATATTGACGATACCGTAACAATTTATTCTGTTTAATTATCAGGCAGACCCAATTCTGAGGCAAGCGCTATCATATTTGAGACACGCTTATATTTTAAGCAGGCGTCCAATCGATGTATGAGTCACCGAGGTAGCCTTCTATTTGAGTCATTCTTATCTTTAAGGCAGTCTTCTATTCAATACATACTTTTATTCCTTCGCTTTGAGTCATAATTTTATTTGGGGCAGGCTTCTCTTTGAGTCACCGTACTATGTTCATTTCAATTTTGCTAGTCCCCGTAATGCATTTTACTGCTACTACCAACACGGATGACGTTGTCCAATACCCGCGTTGTTCATGTATTGTTCAATCTAGGCCCCTGTGATTTCAAGAGTGACGATACATCCAGTAGAACCAAAGTTATTGACAACTGCATACCAAATGCCCATTTTGAAGACAGCGTTACTGACAGCAGTTGTTGCTTCCCTTTAGCTGTTGACGCCCAAATTGACACACATCTTCTAGAGTCCACTGGCAACCATTCTCACCGTCTGTAAATTACAAGACACGTATACAGGTTAATTATTTTGAAAGTAATTTAACTGGAACCAGTTGCTGCTTAGTCCATATCACGCATGGTGTCGGTTAGTTCACTATGTTCTCTCCCAAGTGGACCTAATCTATACCGGACGTGATTGGCCTAGTTGATGATTAACATGGGAATTGTGTAGCAGACGACGCAGAAGTTCCTGAAATAAATAAATGTGCATCAAAGCGCGAACGTGACAGCTTTACTCATTCTGTATTAACCCTCTTAAGTCTAAGAAATAGAATGCCTATTTATGGGAGGTGGATACTGAATATTGCTGAAAGTGTTGAAAATAATTTGATTGGGTGTCATTGCTGCCATAGGCACTAACAAGATTCAGTTAAGCTGTGTTCAAAATATTCAATTTCATTTTGTATTCTAACAATGCTTGTAATTGAGACATTGAACCTTCAATTTGTAAAGAGCTAAAATGTTGTTTGGTTGTCAGGTTGGATGGATGGATTGACGGACAGCTGGACGGTCGGGTGGACAGACGGGTGGTGGGAAGGGGGGGCAGTGGGCGGAGGTGGGGAGGCGTGTTGGCAGGTGGGCTGGCGGGTGTGACCATGGGTTAGTGGGTGAACAGACGGATAAAGATTCACCCAGTGGAAATGTCACAACAACAACAACCAACACTCCATGCTCGCATTAACCTGTGACGGGTAAAATGTACATTCTGCTTAATATGCTCGATGCTACTGAGGATCTGATGTGTAGCTTTAAACAATCGAAAACATAGTAAATATCAGTTTATTGTTTTCTAAAATAATTAATCTGAAATTGGGAACCGATATTTCTTGAACAACGTAGTTTCAACAAATACTGAAGGTTTGCAAGATGGACCCATTTAGCCCAAGGACTGGTATGCATTTGTTTGCTAGCGTATCAGCCAATCGTATCGTTGTCATTAGGATTGCCATATTGGGAAGTTGACTTTGGAGTCGGTTGGCTAACTTACTGAAGGACAATTAGAATACAACACACGTATGTATGACCTCATATGTCCTTGTGTTGTATCCTCATTGTCCCTCAACCAGTTAACAAACCGCCTCTAATGTCGTGTTCCAAATCGAAGCTCGTCTCTGTAGTGCGCTAGCGGACAAACGGTAAATAAAAAAAGATATGTGATCTGACTGATGATTCCGTCATATGTTCTCATATTCTGGCATTCACTCGCTCCTGTGAATGCTTACACCGTTTTGCATCCTCAAAGAATGTGAGATGAAGAGGACATTTAACCCATCGTACAAATTCTACGTGTTTGATATTCCGGGAAAAGTGCCACAAGATTCCATTAGACAAATTTCTTGCAGAACACCAGGAAAAAAGGTTGCATTCCCATCTTATGCCGCATCTGTGTGCATCTATATATTTGTCCAGTTGAGATGCAAGGTCAAACAAGTGTAAATATATTGAGCTATCACTTGTTTATCTGACACCATGTGCTTGCCAGATGCTGCTATGTACAGTCGTTAATTGATCCTTATCCACTTGACATGGGGAAATGCTGGCTAGGATAGTGACGGAGCGTTGTTAGTGTATGCCTATCATATATTATTGGCATCCACCTGAATGATTATCAACGTCATAATGTTTGTTACAAAACCTAACCCTGGAATACAGTAATCTCAAATAAACAAAAAGCTAATCATGGTAGAATGCTGTTGGATATTTAGCGACTAATTACCTGAAAGCTGATATCTGACATATTAACCATTTCATGACGAATCCGACCAAAACCAGCCTCTGCTATGACCTCGATGAATGCCCATTTGAATGCTAACCGAATACTATTTTAGCAAATTTACCACTGGAATGACTGACTCGATAACAGTGGTAAGTTTGCAAAAATAATCCTCTCTTTGCCTGAATGGACAGAAATGGACAGTAAAACACTATATATCTGGGTGTAGTGTGACGGGTAGAGAAATTACACAGTTCCATAGCGATTCTCTCTCTTTACCTACAGACCATAGTCACTAATATAATATTTATCTGAAATGCGATGTCAAGATGAAAAACATCGGACGGGATGTGCAAAATCTGGTGATTCGAACTTCTTGCTTTCCGGAGCTAAGGACATATACTGTATTCGTCTAGCGCTCTTGTCAGTCATGGCACATCCATTTAACCATTTGACATGAAGCTCGGAATCGATGGACTCGATCTGCCACTCAAGTATATTACGCTTTAGTCAATTACGTCACATGTAGGCTGATTACATGCACGCGTTGAGCCCGGACAATGTCTGAGATGCATCCATATGTATCTTATTTTCATATAAATTCATATAGCATATGTTTGCAAAAAGGCGACTGAACTAACTAACTGTACTAATGTTAGTGTATGACTTTCTGGCCAAATAAAACTGTATATATCGTTTTGGTCCTTGAGCCACCATTATAATGGCGCCATTGTCATCATATGGACACATAATGCAAATGAGAGTAAAATATATCTCTTTAATATATTTTCACTAGCTGCATCTGAAGCTTTTCGTCATTCGTATGTGATTTTGGTACGAGACTTTATCAGAGTACAGTCTCTAATACATGTCGAAAATTGTGTGGTTCATTAGGATGTCACATCTCTTAAAGAACCGTCATCTAGAAAGGTCATCTAGCAGCAAAAACAAAACCTATGTTTATTGCATTGTGTTTGAATGAATGTGAACGATTCAGAATTTCGAAGCATCAGCTGTACAACCTATAATACAGGCTAATCTGATTTATGGATACCAATAATAGGCTTATATCTCTCTACTATTAGCGGAATTCGTCAAATGTTACATTATCTGGATTCAGAGACAAAATTGACCGATTTAAGCGAAACTGGCAGCGCGGTGTTAGAAGAGAAGGCAGTTGAGCCGAAATAGTCAACACAACGTATGCAGGCATGACGCGTTTTATCACACAATTAGGATTGAAATCGACATGCCACATGCATCTGATACTAACAAGAGACAACGGAGGAATCCAGTTTTAGCTCTGCCCCACCCATCTCTAGCTAAGCTCCATCTACACTTCGATAAGTTAGGATTGATCGATCCGTGAACTGCCAGACTATAAGGCTATAAGTTTCCAGAAAACTATTCAGCTGTTGAATATTTTGAAACTAATTACCACTACAGCAACACGAGATGAATTTAGCAATACATGACAACATTCACCTAGGCAAAAGATCCAAGCACTCTAAGCCACAATGGATGAACAGAGATAGAGCAAGAATTGTCCAAAATAAGCATAAAGCTGGGATCCATTACCGAAAGTTGGGTTTGGCAGATGACTACGAGGTATATGTTAAAGCAAGGAATGCAACAATCCGGGATGTACGAGAGGCTAATTCGGTTTTTGAAAATAAGATAGCAAGAGGGTTTCAGCAGACTCCTAAAAACTTCTGGAAATACACAAAATCAAAACTGAATGCAAGATCTGGATTTTCTGAGTTAGTGACAAAGAATGGAGAAAGAGCAGTTTCAGATCAAGAGAAAGAAGCAACACTGAATATATTTTAGCTCAGTTTTCACGAGAGAAAGAACAGAGAACATCCCGTCGCTACGTGATAGACCGTATAAAGATGAAATTAGCGAATTAGAGCTCACAGAAGACAGTATTTTAAAGATTATGAACAAACTTAGATCAAACAAATCAGCCAGTCCTGATGATCTGTACTCAAAGGTGTTGGTGGAGGTGAAAGCTGAGATTGTCACTCCACTGTTGATAATTTTTAAGAAGTCTATTGAGACAGGCAGGTTACCAGACAGATAGATGCAAGCAAATGCGGAGCCAATATTCAAGAAAGGGGCGCGCGAGTCTCCCAGTAACTACAGACCAGTAAGCCTGACGGTTATCGCTTCCAAGATAATGGAAACCATCATACGCGACCAGGTAGTGAAGCACATGGACAAAAATGACCGATTTTGCGACGGGCAACATAGGTTCAGGAGTGGAAGATCTTGTGTTACCCAACTGTTACTATTTATAGAAGAATGGACAAAAATATTTGATGACCGCAGCCCATTTGATTGTGTCTATATGGATTACAAGAAAGCCTTTGATAGTGTCCCACATAAACGTCTTATCAAGAAAGTAGCAGCCTATGGTATCAAAGGAAAAATTTTGACGTAGATATCAGCATTTTTAGGTAATAGAATGCAAACGGTAATGGTGAATGGCGAGTCCTCACCATGGGAAGAGGTGATTAGTGGCATACCACAAGGCAGCGTCCTAGGGTCAATCCTGTTTATTATTTTTATCAATAACTTACCTGAGATGGTAAAAGCAATCCTAATGTTGCTCGCAGCGGATACGGAGCTTTATAGAAAGGTAACAGACGGGTCTGACAGAGACCATCTACAGCAAAATATCGACAGTCCGATGACGTGGCCCAATCAATGGCAACTACTCTTCAACTTTGAGAAGCACAAAGTAATCAATTTCGGGAAACATTACGCACTTTTACAGTAAACACTAAATGATCAGAGATTAGCTGTAGCAGAGAAAGAAAAAGACTTAGGCGTTACATTTGATAATTCGCTAACATTCAAGTGACACATATACAGGTGCATAAAGAAAGCTAACAGTAAACTCGCTATAGTTAACAGAACATTCAAGCATTTGGACGGAGAATCTTTTGCCCGACTGTACAAATCATTAGTCAGACCGAATTTGGAATACTGCGCACCAGTCTGGTACACAGTAAATAAAATAGAGAACTCTGAAATCGAGAAAGTGCAAAGGAGGGCTACAAGAATGATCACAGGAATGAGAGGGTTAACGTACGAAAACAGACTAAAGGCATTACAGATACCGACATTAGCGTATAGAAGACGTATAGCAGACATGCTACAGGTATACAGGATAGTACACAAACTCGACAAACTGGATATAGACAAATTCTTTATTAAAAGGGATACAACACGTAGAGGACATACACACAGCATAGTCAAGCAAACGTTCAGCAATGTACTTCGCGAGAATGTTTTTTCAAACAGGGTAGTCAACGATTGGAAAGCCCTACCAGAAACTGTTGTAACTACCACATCAATCAACAAGTTCAAATCCGCGTTAGAAAAGTGTTTGCAGAAACATCCACTAAAATATGATTTCGGTTATGTAGAGGCACCGGCGCGCATGCGGATCAAGAAGATTATTGGAAGAAACGATGGGCTAACACGCTAGAAGCCTAGCAACCCTACACTCAAGGTTGAACCAAAATATGGAGCAACCAGTCAATATTAGTTTCAAAATGTTTCAGCATGTTTATTAAATAGTAAAGACGTACAATTCATACAAGAATGCTTAGTCCGTAAACAATTAAGCGCGCATGACAAACTTATCTATACCATTCATAACGTCCCTGACTGTGACTTCATCTGATTGATTGATTGATTGATAAATTGGAAAGGGCCACTGTTTCTTCAATTCCTCCTTCAAGCTGATGCGGACGATGTTAAAAAAGGCTAGTCAGACTCCTACTGCCACAAAATTAATGGTTCGCGTAATATCAGCCATTTCAGCAAAACCTAACATACCAATAGGATCACCACAAAGAGATGGATTATTGCCATCGCATATCACTTGCTAACTTATTGCAGCTCTATCATGTGTATGAGAACCAAAACATAGAGGAAACCATCAATTCACAATGCATGTGATATTGATGTCATCGATAAAGAAGAGAACCGGTTACAATCCCAGTAAAACTGATCAAACGCAAACCTGAATGAAGCAAAACAACGAGTTCCCACACGTATACCTGATGATGGGATTGCTTTCCCTTAAATAGAGGATAAGAGGAGGGAATCTAAACTTTAAGTAGGAAAGGGCGGAGCTTCGTCTATATGGATAGAAGTCCATTTTCGCACACATGGCTGTATTCACGTAGGCATTTCTCGCATTCGCACACGCACACGTGTATGTATACACACACGTACATGCGCGGACGTGTATCACAGGCTTTCAGGGAAAACAATGGCTATACAATATCTCTCACCGCACTACGGCTAGATCATAGACACCAATACTCGTTCCTTCACCACTTCCCATGGGTGAGCATAATTATTACAAATACTGCGAGCCACACATATTTGTGCCCGGACAAAAGCAATGACCAGTTATTGTTTGAATCTCTTCATTCGTGGTGTTTTTCAAGGTCGTAATTCTACACCATTTCTGACCGAGGAGAGGTGAACAAGATAATACATTGCATGCGCTTCAATAAATCATTCAGTTAGTTGACACTGCGACACCATGTGGAAGCCGTTGTGAAAATTAGAAAATATCTCGCCACAATAACAATCGACATAATTGTGAAAATTATCTCTTTCGTTATAATGAAATAGTTGATGCGTGCGACTTGTAGGAAATGAGACACGAGCGCGTATCTTTCAAGACATATTTATTGTTCGTTCTATCATTTTGGCGAAGCTTCAGACAAATCAAACTCCGCGATATTGCACAAGGTATGCCAATTCAATTCACATTTTTCTTCAGCCAAATGCAGAGATAAATGCTCCTCGAGACAAAAATTAATAACGCGGAAGCATCATAACATACATTACATAGCAATTACTGATAATGAAACTAACCGTTAAGAGAAATATCCCAAATCCCACAAAACTATTATTTACGAATTATGTTTAACATGTAAGTAAATGAAAATATACATTCTATTTGATACTGTTAGATTGACATTGGTTTGTTTGTATCATTCCAAAATGACATTGAATAATTAATCAATTGAATCATATTGGTCGATACCGATGTTCTGCTTGTATAGTCTTGATATACTAGATGAATCCACATTCAGTTAATCCCGCCCATCTTTAGCTAAGCTCTGTCGACGCGTTGACGATGTGGGGATCAATCGAACCATGAGCTCACTGAATCACAAATTCGAGATGTCTATACATGTAAGCTGTTGAATAATTTGAAACTAATTTGACTGGTTGCTGTTGCGCCAAGTCATATTAGTTTCAAAATATTCAACACTATGGTTATTAAGTAGTAAAGCGATATGCCTACAACTCGTACAACTGACGGACTATTTCAGGTTCATGGTGGAGCATTGTCTGTCGATTATGACTACGACGTCATGCTATATGTAAGGTAATTGATTATGACGTCAATACTTGGCAGTCACAGGTCGGATTAATCTATTTCTCATACCTGCGTAGACTGTCTCGGAGAACGTAGTACTATTATTTGTAGAGACATTCCATCTTTTCAATGAATATCCTGTGTGTGAGTTGTGTAACAGTATATTTCATTATTCAACACTATTTCCCCCATCTTATACACATCGTCATCTATAGCTAAGCCCTTATGACTATTTATGAGATCTGGAATCAGTTTTATCAATTTAAACCTGAATTCGCTGAATCTCACTTTCAAGAGAATTATGCGAGTAAGCTCTTCAAGATTTTGAAACTAATTTGAAGTGTGGCTGTTTCTGCCTATGGTAGCATCTCCGAGTCAAATTAGTTTTAAAATATTCAATAAGATGTGTATTAAAATATAAATTGCTCAAAGACATTCAATTGGTACACTTTTGTGAGAGACTTTTTGATTTTCCTGACAGCGCTACGTCATTTTGATTGTGACGTCAGTTAGCAATTAGCATATTTTATTATGGCATCAGATATTTGAGTGACAGATCAGATCCAAGGAACATATCTTGATTTTATTCAAATAAATTCCATTTCTTGAACTTCAGTTTTACGTTTGTGTAAATTCACAATTCTTCACGCTTACATCATTCTGATGGTTCTGCAATATATGCAACACGAATATATCTCCAAAGATACCGTCTAAAGAGCGCATTGCCGTGTAACTCACCTTTCCAGAGTACCCACCCATCATATGACGTCATAATGAACTGCGTGGTGTGTAGAATGACATCATAATGAATGATGTCATGAATGACGTCGATAAGTACGTCACGAACGCATATTTGAAGACGGTCTATGCGTTGTTGTACAAATTGTTTGCTTTTACTATTTAATAAATATTCTGTTGACTATTTTGAAGATAATTTGACTGGGCGCTGTTGCAGCCATAGGCAGCAACAGCGCTCCGTCAAATTAGTTACAAAATATTCAACAGCTTTCCTGTATAGTTTTCAGGAAATTGATAGCTAGGGCATTTGGGGATCGATCAATCCCAACACGGCGAGGTGTAGCTGGAGTTTAGCTCGTGATGGGCGAGACATAGCTAAAAATGGAAAGGTCCATTAGTGCTATCATTGGTATATATTTACATGTTAATGAAATCTACCATTTATTGAACAGAAGTGATTTACAGGAATTCGGAAACGCTGAACTGCAGCCAAAATATACTCTCAGAAATGTACTCATAAAATAAACTTAAAAAATTATACATGGGATTGTAGGACCCATCTCTTTGTCTCGCCGATACCTGCCAAAAGAAACAAAGCCGCTACTCGTACCCGCATTGCACAATGCTTCCACATGAGCTTTACGTCCGTGAACTGAATCGAATTTGACAGATGTATTTTTGGCTGATACCATAGGCTCTATTGACTCACCAACTCAACAACGCGGCATAAGATCTAAATCCTACTGGTGATTAATTAAGATAATGTGTGGAAGACGTTGTTGTAATGTGATTGTCAAGAGCCTTGTGTAATTCGGTGAACGAAATTGGAAACTGGCATGCATCGTGACAAGCACAAATAAACCAGACTTAGTAACTGTAACGAATCTAGACTAGAATACAGAAATCCGAACGGTCACTCAACTTTATGACACCATGATTAAAATACGTCACATGTAAGCTGACGTCACAAACAAAATGTGTAATGAATGGAGTCCATCACATGTACAAATTGCATAGGTTACACGGTCACTAAGGGCATCCCGAAATAAACATTTTTATTCATACATCGGGAAAGCAAATGTGTACGATCACCAAGTTGGTGCATCCATTCATATTGTCAGTGGCTACAAGTTCTATGCGTTTAAGGACAAAGCATCAACTATCTAGGTCACGGTGTCACATAGTATATAGGCCTACCATCATACACGTTTTTTACCATAAGGATAGATAACCCATTTTAAATATGTATTGGATGACACAAAATAAAATAAAATGCACACACACACACACACACACACACACACACACACACACACACACACACACACACACACACACACACACGCACGCACGCACGCACGCACGCACGCACGCACGCACGCACGCACGCACGCACGCACACCCGCACGCGCCCACGCACGCACACAAATTCATAATTAACACATTTTATTCATTATTAGGAGTGGCATATTGCCATAGCTACCGGAAACACAAATGAACAAATTGGCCCACTTATAGCGAAACTTGTGTAAACATAGCGATTAGCAAGATCAATGGCACAGCTAAATCACTATCCAGATTAGACACAGTGCAGTTTAGAGTCGAGTGGTCGCTCGCCAACAAACACAGAGCTAGCGAACCAACCATCTAAAGTATACCCCTCTAATTCTGTTTTATGCATTGTGGAAGTAAGAGGTACCCGTTGCTCAGTTGCATGGAGTTTTTGGATGATAGTCAAACATGGTAGTAACTCTCACTTCGGCTCCAATTTATGTATGTATGTTCTTGTTAACGAGCCCGTACACCCAGCAGGCATGTGGACTAAGCTGCCTAGAATGTACACTGTACCACAAACGACTCTCGTAAATCGTATAATATAGTTTCTTGCAACATGAGATACTTTTCTGGATCCAGCAACATACTACGTCTCTGAAGGGCACACAATCCCGTAAATCTATAAGTAAATAAAATAACTAGAACACACGAGTATGGCCTCCCGTCTCTGCTTGAGCAATGACAACATAGAATCGACTAATTTCTAATGAGTGCCACATAATCCCATAAGTGCCAGGACTATAATAAATAATTCTACAAGCTTCGTGTTTAAGATATCTATATTCCAGCGAGTCAAAAGCTGGCTTCTTGCAAAAATCTATGTGCAAGGTTCAACAAAGTAATTCGTTTCCTGCGATATACATAGAAAGTGACGTGTTGGCGCCATCTGTTTTGTATCTCGCCAAAGATACCTAACCTATCCTTATATATACGGAAGGTACCCCTGTAAAGGAGAGGTCCTAGCGTGGCTAACTAGTTTAATATAAACTAATGCCTCAAGCAGGCCAATAAATTGTTTTGCGAGAGGAAAGTGACTCGCGTGGGCCTAATCACAGCAAAATGCCTACTACGCCGAAGTGGAGGAGGAGAAATTGTCAAGACCGCGCTCCTTACCTAGAACAATGCTAAAAGGGTGTTGAATTATATTTGCATAGCCATTTATATATAGGGATGCACGCTCGTTTACGTGAAGGCGGTGCGTCGGTTTCAACAGAATCCAGCACAGTCGTCTCTTACGCTAGTCACTGGCTTAGTTGGCAGCGTGTTATTTTGGTGGTCCTTCTTGAGGAGCTAGGCTAACCATTAGTTATTGAGTCCAGACATATAGGTATTTATGCCTCGACCGACTTATGCCTACTTAACTTTGATAACAGGTAACCTTCCTGGCGGATGAGCACGCGTATCCATCTCGAAACGTACCCATTGCGCCATTCCCTCAAGCCGACATCATGTACGTGTTGTCTTGGTGACGCCTCCGAAGCCGATGAGCGACTTCTAACCACGTGTCAGCACAACCACAAATAACAAGACAAAGACAAGTCAACAACACAGAAGCATTGAGTAAGCAGCGTGTCTATTTACAGTGGGCCTAAAGAAACAGATGGCAGACTATGGAGACCTTGCTGGAAGACGTCGAGAGATTATTCGCTTCTCCCGGTCACCGTCCACGTCTTTTCCCGTCGCTGAGCGTGTTGAGAATGAATCATATAAGAGTGGTTCCCTCGGAGCGGACGTTTACCTCCTTTAGGGGTATATAATTACCCTGAGGTTCATTGCTAGGACGTTCGTAGTATAATTAATGTTTGGGCAGTGAATCCTACTTTGGCTTATAGTTATCCTAGAGGTACTGGTGAGCGTACATGGGATGTGTGTGAGACATCGGCGTTTCGATTCTATCCGTCGAGAAACTTCAGCGATTTCTCGGGTCGGCTCTAACCAAACCGGCGGAGGGGCCTACCAAACAATTAGTTGGCCAGAAGACCAGATAGTCGCAGAAAGAAATCGCTGTTCTAGAAGTAATTTGGAAGGCGGTAAAGTCGTTGGCCAATTATGGAAATACGGCTTGCTATGTAACGGCAGCAAAGCCGGGAAAGAGGCTTTACAATAAACAGCACCCCTTCATTCTTTAGTCCCTAATTACTTTGTCCTAACAAAATATCTGAGCTAATACTTATTAGGATTAGTCGCCGTATCTCGAGTCTATTAATGCAGGCACGAGAGACGACTCAGTGAAAAACTGTTGCTGTATTTAGAGAAATAGGTGATGCCTTTATTGAAGCAGTAGAGTCTAAGTTTAAGCGTTGTGCGGTTTAAAAGATATAACTATTTAGCTTAACACATGAAAAATAAACAGTGTTTAACGACGCTCGTTGGGTTACAATTCTATACAGTACAATTGGGTCTAGCTGACCTATGGCATTTACGTGTACTCAGCGCTTAAACACAATAACTATGTTATAATAAAATGGGCGCCTATTAGTCATCGGCGCTGCATTAGAAAAAGCACACTTGTTGGCGCCTGTTAGTTGTCAGTGCGATATCTGATTACGGCACAAGAGTTGTTGGCACCTGTTTGTAATCAGCGCAATGTCTGGTTACGGCACAGCAGTTGTTGGCGCCTCATAGTCATTGGTGAAAAATATTATCACATAAAGTTCTAACACAGTCGAATTTGCTGTAGTGGATGAAGCACGCCGGGTCTTTAGTGTGGAGTTAGTTGCCTCCAATGATGAAGATGTTTTCTATAATAGTCACGGCACAAGACGATCAGCGACGCTTAGCTCAGTAGTCCCGCCAGAAGGAATATTCGCAGTAAGAGGAGTTAATCAAACATTGGAGAGGGCACTGGATATGTGCATGTTTCTAGCTACCACTTTTTGGCGTGTAATGGCAGGTTTGGCGAGATATCAGAGCTGACCAATTGTTTCAATACTGGTTTGGATGTTATAGAACCAAAAGCAACAGCGTCAATAACAGGTCCCGGCGATTTCTTCCTAGGAACACGTCACCACTGATGTTGGCGACGGTACTGTTGCCGACGAGTTGGCTGGGGCGACCTGATTTTGAAGTGTTTTATTTCACCCTACAGAGGGGTTCCACAAATTAGACGGCGCCATATTACGAGTACAGCTCCCAGTCACGGTTTCAAGTTCTGATACGGAGTATGTTGCTGTAGATTGCTTAGAGCGAACTCTGCATAGTAAGACTACAGGCTATGCCTTCTACACTGGGCAGATGCCCCGTTCTCGACTGAGGAATATGAAGAAGTTATTGGTTTGATTGGCGTCTATCGAGTTCCTGATTCCAGGTCACTTTCACGCCCTTCTAGGCTTGTTTTTATTTCAGTCTATTATTGGCAAATCACCTAGCTGTTAAACTGGTACACATTTATACTCCTGGTTGGAGCGAGGCAACGAGGAGTGAAGGAGATTGCCTATGTTACCAACGATCGTCAGTTGGCCAAACAGAGACGTGATCCTGGGGTCGCCGGTTTCCCAGCTCTAATCGTTACCGCCTGAGCTACCATCTCCTCAACTGAGGAATACTGCCAGTGCGACTCCTTATATACTGTATGGTGAACAGTCACCATAGCGGAGCGAACCAATGATCGCACACTTCGTTGAGGGTATAGCATTAGGATGATATGTGTTTGTGACGTCACGATACTTTCACCACACCAGCATATGCGCGATGGCGACCTACACCAACTTAGAAGAGTTTAATAGACCACACCTTCATTTACTGATATCTCTGCCATTCCTGGACCGATTTAAATTTGGTAAATGGATTCGTTTTTCCCAACGATCCCTGGTAATGATCAGCCAAAATGGATAAAAAGTCCTAGTATTAAGGATTCCCGAAATACAGGCAACTATATACATAAGAATGCCACCAACACTCTCTGCACAGCGTGGATAGGCGCGATAGGCATTCTTACAGAATTTGAAACTCACTTTTCTGTGACTACATGCGCTGATCTATAGAACCAATGCAGGCGAGGCTGGAGTATCTCAGCCTGGCTGTTTCATACCTAGCGGACCCGGGCCAGTTCATACCCGACTGAGTGATCCGTGCTACACCGATCCACATAAGCAAGCACACACGCTCGCACGTACACATGAGTAAACCATTTAGTTTCTTTGTTGCCATAAATCACATGAACAGTTCAACTACTCAATTCGGAACTGAAGAAATATTTGCCAATCTTGGAGGTAGCTGATGCTAAGAAAGTGCACACAGTTTTATGATCAGCTTTAGTGCGGACCTAACTAGTCTTGCTTCATAGAGACAATTCATTTTCCAGAAACTTATACACAAACCTAGGCATACACATATAATTTTGATACTGATGCACAGACAGAAACAATCTTTATGCCTGATTTGTTAATATTATTATGCCGTGGGCGAATGCGTTAATTGTATCCATGTATGATGTATGATTACTGTGTTCTGCGGCTGTAGTAGTAGAAACACCACACAGCTGCAATCAGTCCTTCTTCGCCTTTGCCCACCATGTCTTGTCCTCAGCCGAAATCCTTAGCTTCCTCAGGTCCATTCTTGACTTGAGTGTACCGAGTTCTGCTTTCTTGAGGTCGCCTCGAAGCACGCTTAACAGATTTATGCAAAGATGTCCTCTCCTGGCATTGTATTTGCTGGCTCTGAGTAAGGCGAATTCCAAGGCTCTCTGTGCTGGTACCTCTTCTGGCATCCTTAGAACATGGCCAAACATGGACCATCTTTGCTGGGCGACTTGTATCCATATATTACTATATAGGGGAAGGAAGATAAAATGGCGTGGGAAAGCTGACCTAAGGATGTGCAGTATTCTTGGGCGTCGGTGGTGGTGCTTTCCCCCGAAAAATTAGGGCTGGGCTTCTCTGTGAAACAATCTCCTATGCTTGATAAACAGCAGCCAGGTTCTGGTCGTCATATCCCCGATTGCACTTAAACGGGAGGTGACACTGAAACACTCCGAACCACATAGCGTAATTAAAAATGGATACGGACTCGCATCCGGTCTCACATGTTAAAAGTTAAACATTTCGAAAATTAGATGCTCTGAAATACCATTGTCTGCGCTCTGAGTGATAAACAGCAGTGATATTTGGCTCTCCTAAATATGTCTCTAATCACTTTGCAGAATATCTTTGCTGTGAGATGGAAATTAATTTGACTTGTCTGGAAAGACAATGTATAACGCATAACACTTAACACCGTGTATGTGGGTCTACGGGAAATTCGGGATGCATCGCTGTATGCTGTCAAGGAAAATTCTATCAAATCAATGGAAAGAACACGCAGAGGTTCTGGTGAGACACGTATAGTCAAGGGTGAAAATACAAAGAGACCTGAAAATTGGAAGGAATTCCTCAGTAATAACGAAAACAAACAGCAACTAGTGCAATTGATGCTGAGTCTTGGCAAGTGATACATTTAGTTCAAAACTACTCAATAAGATGGTCAGTGTTATTTGTGAGGGCAAGGCTTACAAATTAACATCTACTGATGGCAACACAGTGCTGATGTCAGAGATACAAGCGTTGTAATTTGACCAAGAAGAAACAGACACAAGGGTTATTCTCTATTGTGCTTATGCAGCAAAAGCGGGCTATGACTTTGTGCGTCTGAGAAGTCCAGATAGCGACGTATTTTTCATTCTCATGTATTGTGCCGAAATCATGAAGACACATATTATTTGATACTAGTTCTGGAAAGAATAACACGCTGTTGAACATTTCAAAATTGGTCAAGGAATTTTACGCTGCTTTAGTGTTCTGCCCTTTGAGGTCTTCATGCCTTCACCAAATGTGATACAACGAGTGCAGTCAGAGGAATAGGCAAAGTAAAAGCCTTCAGGCTCCTACAGAGGCAACCACGATATCAGCAGGCTTTTCAGACCATTGGTGAGTCATGGGACATTACAGACGATCTCTTTCTTCTATTATGGGATTTCACCTGCCAAATGTACAAGATTACTCCCATTTACTTCGTTTCTCAATGTTAATGGCAAAGTGTGGTGTTGCAGAGAACATATCAATCCCAGTAAAAAAATCGCTGTCTTATCCACCTTACCTCCCCCGACAGTTTGCCTCCGCGAGCACATAAAGAGGGTTAACTATCAGGTAGCTATTTGGAGGAAAGCCCACATACCAAAGCCATATGTCCTTGCAACCACTGAGAATAATGGCTTGTCTGTATGGATTGAACAGAGACTCGAGCCCAAGTAGTGTGATGGTGAGATACAGCCATCTATGTTGGCTGATTTTGTAGAGAAGGCATGAGAAAAGGAAGAAAATCAGCACGATTACAGTTCTATGGACGACGATGGCGACAACGAAGGAGATAGTGATAGTGACACTGACTAATCAAGCGGAGTTCAAATACAGTTAGTGGATTTATAGTCGGTGTGTAAAACAAGCAACAATGAAAAAACCATTTTGAATGCTCTCTTATTGCACTACACGATTCGATGGTATGCTCATTTCAAGTTTAGTTTACGATGATTGCATTTTTCATCGATTTTCAAAAATTGGCTGTGCTGTAACAATATTCTATTTAATGAGTAAACCGTTACTCATTATTTTTGTCAAATGGTGATTTTTAATCACTCTTAAGCTGGCAAGACTAGAATGTTCCTTTACCCGTGCTTGGTCAGTGATAGCAACATACATTTGCTAGATTTCAAGCTGTGACGAAGATTTGTGACCTTTTGACCTCTGTCGACCTCATTATGAAATTGATTTAAATGTAAACCATATGCAATCGCAGAAGATACTATAAGCAACATTTTGAGTGGTCGATTACTAATAAAACGATATGTCAATTGTTGATATCCTTAACCCTTGATATGGTCTTCTTCACTATGGGTAGTAACTCTAATATCCCGTCAAAAACCATATTGAGCCTCAGTTTATCACAGGTTGACATACATAATCTTAAACATGACATCGAAAGCTGTTAGAAAAATATAATTTCGTCAATTAGTGGATGTGGTGCGGGGTTGGGATGGTATCCAGGTGGGCCCCTCCATCCCACGGACTATCTTCTCTTAGCCTGCGAATGGCTATTCCACAAGACAGTTAACTCAATGTCCAAATGCAAGATGGACAGTATGCACAAAAAGACGTCAGGTTCCAGAACATAGTCAAACTCTGAATCAGTAACATGACTTATGCCACCGGTGTTCTCATTGAGCACATGTGGCTCAGTCTCATCATTGTTGTTGGATTCATTACATGAGTTAGCGTCCTGGCAAATAGAAAGTTATCACAATAGCTGATGCACAATCATGGATGATATTAAAAATATTCTTGATTCTTTTTTACACCCAAAATAAGCAATCACCTCTGCATATGCCTGCAATGTTGTCTCAGTTCTGTGCTGGTGCTTAAAACAGTTCACGAAAGAAGAACTGACAGTAGTGTCCAGGAAAGAATGTAATGTGCAGTTATTAAAAAAAAGTTACACATTTTCCGGTTTGACCATAAGTCGATGGTCAGACACGCATGCTTAACGCTGTCTAGTCATTCTCTTACTTTGTTACATATTTTATTTGAATTGGCATTACGAGTTTTCTGTTTGGAAGGGGAACCTTGTATCTAGAACATGAATCATCACACGAAACTCAGGAATCTCAACAACTGATAGAGGCATTATGCCAGCAACAACTAACATGATTAGAGAATCTGTGGTGTAAATTTTATGTGGATCAGTTTCTCCATGCATGTGTTTATTACAAATAATGAATACCGTCTGTCAGTCAAGTATATGATGCCATGATCAATTACGTCACATGTAGGCTGACGCCACAATCACAATTGACAGAAATACTCCGGCATGAACCTGGAATAGACAGATGTACGAATGGTATTACTCTGCTATTCAATGAACATTCGGTTGAATATTTTGAAACTAATTTGTTTGGACGTTGTTGCTTCCACTAGACAGAAATATCACCCAGTCAAATTAGTTTCAAAATATGATATCAGGTTAGCCATATATTTGCCATGAATTTGGGATTCTGGGCATTCTGGATTCAAATTATATAGATCGTTCCCAACACGCGCAAAACATGGGAGGAGCTTACGTAAAGATGGGCGGGGCATAGATAAAATGGCTTCATCCAATGAAGTTAAGTTACGTGTGTCTTGGAATAGAGTCTTTTGCCAGTTTAATGATGCCTATCAATAATATCGTGTCATTTCGGTATATTTACCAGGGACAGTGCCAATTCTAAGACAGCAACACCCTTTTCACCAACAGTATTTTCACAATTGTACGGTAATGATGAGAACAACAGTTGAATATATTGCACACCTTTATCAGGAGGCTGTTGCTTTATTAGGCACCACTATAAACACATTGACTGGAAGTTGTAGCTGTCACTGATAGCAACAGCTTTCAGACACAATTCATTTCAAATTATTCAACCGTTTGAGGCTGATTTTCATTGATACAATTATCAATAGAGGAGTCCCGTCTGCCAGTCAAGTATATACAAGTCAAATTAGTTTCAAAATATTCAACAGCTTACCTGTATAATTATCTGGAAATTGAGGTTTAGGGAGTGCATGTATCGATCGATCCCACCACGGGCAAAGCGTGTGCGTTGAGCTTAGCTACGGATGGGTGTGGCATAGCTAAAACTGAGTTCATTCAATCTATTATCATTTTGTGTATGATTGACTCAAACTGCCACATCCCTGAAAACATGCTTTAATATTGGGGTATATGATATGAAGCGATCTCTTTATTAAATGTCGCTTTAGTTTCTAATAAAATAAATTATGTCGGAACTATACACCAATTGTGGGATTTAATCTTCTCTTGTTGTTTGATCATCAAAGGAATAGATTTGCTATATTTCATTGGTTATCTATTCTTCGATGCAATTAATTGACCAGACTCGGAGCAGAATAGAAAACGAATGAAGACCAGCCTATTCAATTCCTGACTCAAGCCACAGATCTGTTTGGGTGTGATTTCCTACTTGACATGCGAGTCCAAACAATGGTAAATATATTTACTGATTATTTGTTTATTTGACAATCATGCTTCCCGCAGTGACCAGACGTTACTGTGTACCAAAATTGATTGTTCGTCACGTCTCCTTAGCAATGCTCAGTGTGATAGTGTAAGGAGGGCGTATAACTACAATGCGGATGCTGTGTTCCGTTCTATATACAAACCATCAACCAATCCATGAAATACCATAATCTAAAGGCAATGATAGTGATAAACCGATAACTAATATGAAAGTAATTTGACTTGTAGCAGGCACGGCCTTCGACACCAACTTCTTCAAAGCAAATTATTTACGAGAATACCCCTTGCATCACACAGGAGCATAAATGACTGGTTATTCGATGCGGATTCTTTGACGTCTAATATTTCCTCACTATGGAAAGCAATTCTATTCCCGGGAGATTCATTGTGAAACTCCCATTGTTAATCCTGTCTATAAGCGGTATTGCTACTTTTGACGAAAGCTGTTTTCATTGACACGTTCCTAGGATGTTTCATTGAATGTTTCTATGGCAATAAACTTGTCTGGTCGAGGTCAGATCCTGTCATTTCCATATTTAGACTACAGGCACATAGCCAAGGCCCATTGGCAGGACCAGATTGAGAATACGATTATAAGAGGAACAATGGCTAAGACGACGGTGACGACGACGAAGACGAAGGCGACGAGGAAGACGACGATGGAGACAACGACTCACTATGACGACAATCCCATGCCTAACAGTGAAGCCAGCCACAAAGATAGGACTGATTCACAAAGAGGTTGCGGGCTTTGTTCAAAGCATACTTTTACTCTTTGCAAGCTTCACATTGAGTCAAAAGTCAATTTGAAGCAGAGCAGGCTACTATGTCAGACATTATTCTATTTGAGGTAGCGTAAACATCCATTTGATGCAAGCGATGTTTCATTATGAGACAGGCTTCTTTTTAGACATTTAATTAGAGAAGGCTTCTATTTTTGGCGGACTTATCTCTGAAACAGATTTCCGTTTGAGGCAGACTTCTATTTGATACATGCTTCACTTTGAGTCATGCTTCTATTTGAGGCAGACATCTAATTGAGGCTGGTTTCTATATGAGGCAAACTTATAATTGAGTCATGTTTTTAATTGAGCCAGAGTTTTATTTGAGGCAGACAAATCTTATATATGACGCAGACTTCTATTTGAGACATGCTTTTATTTTTTGACAGGCTGATATGTGAGGCAGACCTTTTTGCAGACATGCTTATATTTGAGACAAGCTTCTACTCGAGACAGGCTTCTATTTAATGCATGTTTATCTTTGAGGCAGACTTATATTTGAGAAGTCTTTTCTTTGGGGTAGGCTTCTATTTATGTGTATGTCTTCATACATACGTCTAAGGCAAATGACTTTATTGCATGTATACATCAACTGATATATATTAAAATCTTTTGGACATACATAGAGACTTGCTCTTTAGTACGGGCATATTCGTTTATGATATATTTGAGTACTGTCTCGAGGTGTTTGAGACCGTCATCAAACATCCAAGTATCTTTTGCTATAATAGGAGTATTTCAGATGCATAACTGATGTACAAGACGGCGTATCAACATATTTCCATGTTGATGGTAAAGGGCGTTGATGCAGAGTAGAAGCTGAACAATCGAAGACAATGTAACATTCACCTAGAAATTGCACTTGCCACAAATGAAGAAAACTATGAGATACGTATTTGAAAAAGAACCCATGTGCCAAAAACCAGACAGTGATGCACATATTTCCAACTATGACTGGAGAGTAATGGTGATCGTGGAATGGAAGACACCATTGAGCGACGGTGAGATAAAAAACCCATATGATGCTATCTTGGGATTAAACCTGACAGGTTAGAGAATGGGCAGGAACACACCTGTCGATGACAACATCAATGAAGCTGGTGAATTTGTGCTCTGATAGTGACATTGTCTAATTAACAGATAATATGTTCAAAGAGGGTTAAAATAGTTCATGTGTGAGATTTGGTCTGGTATGTACATAGCACACATGTAACACGTGGGTGGTCTCTCCCTGATAACGCAGCTTACTGGGCCGATGCTGGGCCGATACCGGGCCGATACTGAAAGTATCGGCACGGTATCGGCCCAGCATCGGCCCAATAAGCTGTGTTATCTGGGCTATATCTCTTTAACCTATTTAGATGCCATGTAACGTTCGTTTCATTTATCAGTTCAAATAACATACATTTTCCTTTATTTATGAAATAGCATTCTGTCAGTTGTCATAGTAACACTATTCCAAGAAAACAAATGGATATGGACCATTTAGATTTATCAGATTAAGTCTAGCATTCAGATATACCGGTGTACACACCCACATATTCCATTATCCGTACTTTGTCTGTCAGAGATATGCAGTTGTCTGATTTCCCTACCGAATTCTTTATGACTGGTGATACAGTTACTCAGATAATTTGTATATAGCAAACAGAATGATGTGCAGTCCACTGCACTCACCATTTCGAATTGTCGGTTATCGCTTTCCTTTATCTAAACGCAATATTATGTTCATTTGATTTTACATGGCCCCATAGTACCGTTTCCTGCTTTTTCCAACAAGGGTGAATTTGCCCAATACCCGCGTCGTCCATATATTTTTCAATCTGGCCACCATGAGTTCAAGAGTGTATTTTGGAAACAATGTTGCAGACATCGTTTGCCTATTAGCTTTTGACACCTAGATTCACCTTTCCAGAGTATCCATCCATCATCTGACCTCGTATGACGTCATAATTAGCTCAGCGCGTTTATGAAACCGACACAATGATTTCGTTACACAGATTTCCATATAGACCGTCATCAAATCTTAAAGAGTCCGACATGTTGTATAAATTGTATATCTTTGTAATTCTTTGCTATTTAATAAACATGCTGTTGAATATTTTGAAACTAATTTGACTGGGCGCTGTTGCTGCCTTATGCAGCAACATCACCCAGTCAAATTAGTTTCAAAATATGCAACAGCTTACTTGTGTAGTTCTTTGGAAGTTGATAGTCAGGGTGATCAGAGATCGATCGATCCCAACACGAGCAAGGTGTGGGTGGAGCTTAGCTAGAGATGGGCGGGACATAGTTAAAATCGGAAAGGTCCATTGGACACGTCTTCAGGATCCAATGGGCAAGCTTCTACCCAAGTTGGGAGACGATCCTTTCAGTAGAACCATTTACTTCCTATGATATACTTCTGTCGATTAACATGGTAGTAACATTTCAAGGTTTGACCTATAAATTAAGTTGAATTGCTCTACTTATTAACTTTTTAGGAGGTCAATACCGATATATTTTTTATTACCAAACAGACAAAACAACGCAGAGATGCCACGCCAATGTTGATGACATTTTGCATCTCCTTACAAAATTCAAAACTGATTGTATATACCTGATAGAAAATGATGGAGGACTATTTTAAGTATCGTTTAGCATCTTTATGCAGCGTCAAACTATGTCAGATGAAGAGGACATTTGTATCATTGAACACATTCTCTGGGCTCTGTCTTCCGGGAAAATTACCATAAAATTCCATTGGACAAATTCGTCTAGAAAATTAGAATGTTGCATTCCTATCTCATACCACATCTCCGTGCATCTAAATAGATGTCCAGTTGAGATGCAAGGTCAAACAATGATAAATATATTAAGCGATCATTTGTTTATCTGGCAATCAAGCATCGTGTGCTTTGCAGATGCTGCTATGTACAGAGGCGTTAATTGATCCGTATCCACTTGACATAGGGAAATACTGGCTAAGGTAGAGATGGAACGTGGTTAGTGTAGGCCTAGCATATTGTTATTATTATTGACATGCATTTGAATAATTCTCAACATCATGATGGCCTATTTGTTTGTCCTTGTTACACGTCCTAACCCTGGGTAATATCAAATAACAAAAAAAATTAATCATGGCAGAATATTGGATATTTGACGACTAATTTCCTGAAAGCTGATATCTGACATATTAACCCTTTCATGACGAAGCCGGCCAGAACCAGTCTCTGCTGTCGGCTTGATTAATGTCCACTTGGATGCCAACAGAAGACTATCCTTTTAAACTTACAATTGGAATGACTGACTCGATAACTGAGCCAGTCATTACAGTGGTACATTTTTCTAAAATAATCCTCTCTGCCTGTAAATGGACAGTAATGGACAGTAAGTAAATATATTTTGATTTCCTAGATCAAATTTAGCCATGGAATGGTTAAATAATACCGTATATGTAAGTGTGGAGAGTGAAGGTTAAAGCAATTACATATTACCGTAACGATTCTCACCCTTTACCCGTATACCATAGTCATTGATATAGTACTGATGTCAAATGCCAAACTCAAAACCATCGCAAACAGTCCCAATATCACGGGGTGCACCAAATCTGATGATTCGATCTTCTGGCTTTCCGGACTGCTATGGACAGATATGTGTAGTATTCAGTATTCACTTAGTGCTCCCTTGAGTTAGATATTTAAGCGACTGACATGAAGCTCAGTATTGCATAGTCACGATATGAATGACTGATCCGAAATTCGTTTATACGGATACGAATGACCGGTTACAATATACTAATATATGTTATATTGAAACTGATTTATCAGGTAGTCGGTAGTAGAAGGTTAGATTAGAAGCGTTCTCAAGTCAAATTCCTTTCAGAATATTGGGCAGTGCTCCGTTATATTTGGTTTATAAATTGCTATAATATGGCTTCAGGTTAATAGAAGTAGAATATCGGCCACAGTACAGCTCAGAAATGACATGACCTGTCCACCCCCACTTAAACGTACAGTAGAATATTTTGAACATAATCGGATTGAAAAGGTTTGCTGCCAATATTCAAAAGATAATTTCCTACATCGTGTTCAAAATTATACTAACCACAAGCTTCTGTTTATTTATGAGATGTACGTTGCTGAGATTTATCATATTTTAATCCAGACTAGTTTGGATACCAACTGTTGCTCTTGTATGTGACGGAATAAATGATGATGATGATGATGATGATGATGATGATGGTGACGACGACGATGATGCTGATGATGATCCAGCCGCCGCCGACGACGACGACAACGACGACGATGATAATGATGGGTGACTGACTGTAATTCTGCAGCTAAAGAAGTGGAAGTTTCGTTCAGCTGCAATCAGTGTTTCCTCAAACTTCTTCACCGTGTATTGTTCACTGCGAGCGTCCTAAGCTCGTGAAGGTTATGTATCGTCGTTTGTGGTCCCGGGTTACGTTCTTTCCGGTTGGTCGCAAAACACGTCCGATGTTGTGGTGTCCCTTCGTGCCTGATACCTGTTGCCACATATGACTGCAACCTCTAGTGTTTTCAGAGTAGGCTTATTTTTTGGCATACGAGCAACATGGCCGAACATAGACCATCGCCGTTGGCCTACCCTCACAGTAGCTCTACGTTACAAAGTGTGTAGAGTGCTGGAGTGGGCGGGTTTCAGTGAGAAATGGGCGTGCCATAGCAAGAATGTATTCCTACGTTGCTTTAAAACAGATGCCGTTTTTAGCTCTGACATCGTGTCATCATAAATGTCAATCAATACTGATTAATACTCCTGCGAGTTTGTCTTCGATTCCCGCCATCAATCGACGTTTAATATTAGTAGTATAGGGGCCGGCTGGATGCTATTGTTCTCCTGTCAAAAATGATTGATGGGTATAGGTCACGAGGTCAGGTGCAATTATTGGAGAACAATAGCAGCCAGCTGGTCCCATCCAGTCAATAATGATTGATGGGTATAGGTCACGAAGTCAAATGCAATACGCTATTGTTCTAAATGAGTGGGTGGACGCTATTGTTTTAAATGAGCGGGTGGACGCTAATTTTTCTAAATGAGCGGGCAGACGCTATTGTTCATGCAGGTGTCCACTCTAAGTGTCCGGCTATATGCTAGTGTCTGTTTAAATGATATATGCGTGTTAATGCATAGATTAATGTTTTAAAATAAAAAGGTGTTGACACACATGCATAATGATGATCGTTTCTGGCTGATCATGTTTAACATATTAATTAGGTGGGTTGCGGTGCACGCCCCTCCCCCCCCCCTTGTGTTTATAAAGGTATTTTGAAACTAAGGGGCTTCCTACCAGTCATTTAATTTTTTTAAATCAGAGTGAAATACAGCGTTACATGGGTAATATATAGGTAAAAAAGCGAAGTTGTATGTATAATATTATATAGATAATAATCATGTATCTATCATATTTAAGGAGATATATGTCTTTAATGTGGCAGTTATTCAATTATTAAATTTTCAAAAAATGTTGCATCCACAACTTTATACAGGTGGCTACACATTTATACATGCGGCAACATGTGTATGTATGCGGATACAGTAATTTTCCTAGTTTTATTACCCTGCCATTGAACATGACTTTTGAATAATATCATGAACAGCGTTCACATATGAATTGCAGGTGGCCGCTTGACGCTATTGTTTTCCTGTTAGAATGATAACATTTGACCCTCTCTCAACCAATCAGGATTTAGAACAATAGCATCCAGTGGCCACCTGCATGAACAATAGCATCCACCTGCTCATTTAGAACAATAGCGCACAGCGCCCACTTATGTAAAATAGTGCACAGCGACCACCTGCATGAACAAAATGGGTTCTAGTTAGTATAAAAGCAATATGATTTAACATAAAAGCATGTATTGACCGCTACATGCTATAAAATTGATTGAAGACGTTAACAGAATTGTGTTAAAATAAATAATGAAAGTTTAATGTGTAAAGAAGTTGTCAATATATAGCGAACTTATTCTCTCGATAGTAATCTTGTTTCTTAAAGCAAGTAGTGAACTATATTTGACCATTTAGCATTAGGATATCGAGTTATCACACAATTATGGATGATAAACTAAATGAACAGGAGAATGCTATTAATGTGATCTTGCAGCAGATGGTCGATGAGAAACGCATGACATTAAACAATGACACTACTCAACATGTGTATCAGACACCATGTGAAAGCATACTTGACTATGCTCATCTTCAATCAAACAGAACAAAATGTTGTTCAAAATGAAACTAGTGATGATGTGGCAAACTTTATGCAGCAGATATCATCGTGCATTCCACTTAATAATGATGATCTTAATCAATATTTGCAGCATGTTGACACTGAGCTATTGAGCAATAATGATCAATTTCTAACTGATTATTTAGATCGTAACATCATACCCACTCCTAACGACATCGCGATGGATGCAAATATTATGCGGCAAATATCTGACTGTTTACCTCACAAAGTTGTACCTTCTTCTACCCAGCCTCAGTACGATGGTGTATTGGAATATACAAACTATATAAATGAGCCTACATGACAAGTACCTATCTTTGATCAAACCGGTAAATGCGTTGTTCAAAATGAAACTATGGGCGACGTGGTGAACATTATGTAGCAAATATCATCTTGCATTCCATTCACCGATGATGAGCTTGATCAATATTTACAGCATGTTGACACTGAGCTATTCATCAATAATGAACAATATATATTAGATCTGTTGGATAATGACATCGTACTACTCCTAATGACATCACGATGGATGCGAAGATTATGCAGCAAATATCTGTCTGTTTACCACCCACTGATGTACCTTCTTCTACCCAACCTCAGTTCATCCATGTATTAGATGTAAATGTACCTACATGGCAAGTGCCTATCTTCGATCAAACAGAACAGTGAATCACGCAAAATGTGTCAAACATTATGCATAAAATATCGGCACGCATTCCACTCACTAATAATGATCATTATCAATATTTGCAACGTGTTGACCTCGCTCTATCGATCAATAATGATGAATTCTTCTTATATAATGACATCGCATACGCTCCTATCCAACCTCAAGTAGGTGGTGGTCTGATCGATTATTCGGACTATATAATGTCGAAGACTATACGTAAGTTCTGTAGTAAAAAATATCATATTGATGGTACTGAATATAGCATATCATTTAAGAATTATCCTATTGCCGATTCGCCATTAACTCATTCAGAGTTTATATCAGGCGCGGTTCAAACTCTGCTCAATACTTATAGTGCCTATAGCAATGTTCAATCAAATAACCACGTAGGAATTGAGATCATTTAATTGGCATTGGATATGCCTATCATGATGGATTTTATGAGGTGGAATAAAATTACAATGGATCAAATTTTGGATTCGATTGAAAAAGTAATTCAGTCAAACATTAAATGCAAGCTATCAGAGGGCTTTGAGTTCACGTTTTTTGCATTGAGGACTACAACTCTGGCAGTCGGAATGATATTCACCATGGTGCAATCAAATGTGAACATTTAAATCTGCTAAATATACAGTGCGATGATAACGATGAGTACAAGTGCATCAAAAAATGTATTATACCTGTCTGTGCAGAATATCCATTCTGTTTCACAGCCTGTATATATTTAGGCCCAAAATTTATCAAGAAAACAAAAAATCAGATCACTAAACACGAATAGCACAATTTGAGACAAAATGAAACATATCAGATGCATATGGCATGCAAGTATCATGCAGCATGTTGTATTCCTGAACGCGAGATTAATAGTATCACCTGGTCAAAGTTTTAACAACATTTCATTAATGAATTTAGTATCCACATCTACTCTGAGTCAACACATGAATGTCTATTCCGTAGTGACTCTACTACTACTCTACCATCAATATATTGCTTGCATTCAGAACATGATAATCACATTTCATTAATAACGTCTATCACAGCATTTCTTTTGGTGTGCAATTACTGTCCCCATTGCAATGTATCATATAGTAATACTCATGATTGCATAGCACTCTGTTGCCGAGGTTTCTCTGCTAAATCAGGTATTGACGCATGTAATTCTACAGTCATATCACATATGATAATATGTAATGATTGTCATCGTAAGTTTTATGATGAGCGATGTATGACAAATCATCGCGTAAATGGGACATGCAAAACCACAAAGGCCTGTCCCCTCTGCTTCGTACACATACCTAAAGGGGGTGACGAACATGTATGTGGAATTACTAAATGTTGCGCATGTAAAAAGAAGCATAACGTTAATGAAGAACATATTTGTTTTCATAAAGTAATTGAAGAAACTGCTACGTCATTATCGCATGTGTATGCCATGAAAATGGGTGATGAGGATCTAATATATGAATCTTATCAAAAATACATCATTTATGATACTGAAACATATTTAGAACCCGTTAACAAAACTGACACTAATATTGTCATGGATATGCATAGTAACCTTAATCTAAACCCACAAACATCATCATGCATGGCCGTTCAGTTCTCTCATTTGAAATAAGAACAATTCATTTCATCGATTCCATTAACTTCTTTCCTTTTTCATTACATAAGGTCGGTGATGCTTTTAACCTTCTTGTGTGCAAATGAATATTTCCCCATCAGCTGAACTCGCCTCAGTATTGGGGTAAGGTAATACCCTTTCCCGAGAGGAAGGTATTCGGCATACAAAATATGAAAGTGAATGAACTGTTCGAATTTGATCAATGGTACAATGAGCAGATATCTAGAGATGCACACTACGATGTTGATGAAAATCTCATCGAATATTGTAATGATGACATAACCATCTTACATTTAGCTGTGTCTAGATTTAAGTCCTTATATTCTAAATCGACAGATGGACAAAATCCATTCGTATCAGGGATAACGCTAGCAGGTGCATGCAATGTAGCATATCGCACTTTATGTCTATGTCCTGATAGCATTCACACTTTACCCGACTGCTCAAGAGCAAAACGTGCATATATAGCATGATCGCTGTTGAATGGATGGAATGGGTTAAGTTAAGCAAGGGTTACCAATCTTACATGCGCTAAACCAGGGTGAGCTTCAATCCACACAAAATATTATTTTCGAGTTTTACATGTATAAATTTCACATGCATGAGTCTGATTGCTGTGGCAATAAACGTGAGCAGACATATACACCATACAGTGATCAGACATATGAAGATGCATATTCCACTCTTCAATATCGCATTTCATTATTCGAATCGTGTGGATATATGGTAATAATTATGTGGGAATGTGAGTTTAAGAAACTAATCACTAATACCGATGGACTAAATGATTTTATCAACGAATCGGACTTAGCACACCCCATAGCTCCACGTGACATGCTATCTGGTGGGCATACATCCTCAATTCGATTATTTCTGGAAGCGGATGAACATACTAAGAGAATGTGTTTCCATGCACCCATTAGTGATGCAACAATGTTGTTTTCCAGAAGGTGCATACGAGGTAGTAAGGGGCGACGATTTGAATGATAAGACGGTGCATGACTTCTTCAGCCTTATTAAATGCAAAGTCCTGCCTCCTCATGAATTATACGTTCCAGTATTAGCTACTAGAATAAGTAAGCAGTTCATGTTTGTACTATGTGCCAAATGTGCAGGAATCGGTCAATCTACCATATGCGAACATGCAGAAGAACAACGTTCCTTATGCAGGATGTGGACCACCCCTGAGCTACAGTTAGCTATTCACCATGGTAATATCATTAAAAAGATGTACGAAGTCTGGCATTATCCTGAGTCACAACAATATGAACAACATGGTGATAAGGTACTATTTTCTGAATACATTAACCGCTTCCTCAAAATTCAGCTGGAAAGTAGTGAGTATCCAGACTGGGTATGTAATGAAAGCGATAAAGAGTGCTATATGCAAGAGTACTATGCGTACGAGGCTATACAACTCGACCCAACGAAAACATCAAATAATCCGGCTCTATGTTTTGTAGCTAAATCCAGATTCGATATTTTGTGGATCAATTTTTCGCCACATGATCATGCCAAGAATAAGATGGTATCAACGTGAAAAGAGCTACTAGAGCTTTTGCAGGATAAAAGTAAATCTGTCAGCAGCATTTCATTCCTCAATGATAATCTTTTAATGGTGGCATACTCAGTCAATGAAGAGTATGTTGAGTCACCATTAAATACCACCTATAGTATTGCATCTTTTGTGACAGCATATGGGCGAGATAGACTGTATGAAGTCTTGTCCTTACTTGGTCGCCGCATGGCCTATCATGATACAGATTCTGTGGTATTTAGTGCACATGAAGGTGAGTCAACCATGCCCGATCAAAGCAGGTATTTAGGCTCTTGGATGAGTGAAATCCCCTCCGACTACGAGTTAACAAGTTTTTGCACACTCAGTCCAAAAAACTATAGTCTTAAAATGAAGCGTTGTGATGATCTATCAATTGTTAAACAGGTATCAAATCTTAAAGGTTTAACGCTGGGTACTGAACATTCAAAACAAGTAAATTTTGATGTGATGAAAAATCCATCGATCAAATTATAAAGGATGGTGAAATTATGGATAGTAATAGCGTACTACTAAGCTACTCATTTAAGATGACATGCACGTCTCAATTTAGAATTCTTTCAGTCAATAGTAGTAAGAGCTTCAGACCCGTCTTCAAAAAATGAATTCTGAAACTGTGCGATTTATCTTCAGTTCCATATTGGTTACACTAGCGTAGTATAAATATAAATAGTAACGTTGTACTTTATCAGTCAGTTGGTAAACAATGTCAGGGTCAGCCATAGATGCCAAAGCCACACTCGCTGCCTGTTCTATAATAGCGTATGTCACTAGTTGGTGTAACGATGATAAGGATAAGATGTGTGTATTGATTATTAGGAGTATGTGATGGGTTTTAATTGATGGTATAATTAACTACTGGAGGATTTTGATCATGACTCAAATTAGTACGTCGTTATTAACAGAATATGCAACAGACATTGTCCAATGGCTGGGAGTATTATTATTACAAAACCTCATTAGAAACCGTATTATTTGACAAATTCTAATATTTCTGATATCATCTCCATAATGTACTACTGACCCGTGGTCACTATCGTCAACATGGACAATGTTCTCAGACACATGCGAACGATGGTACACATCTGCCATGTTCATGCAGGTTCGGGCTATTGTTCATAAGTGTACGCTGTGTGCTGTTGTTCATGCAGGTGTCCATTGGGAGCTATTGTTCATGAGGTTGACCACTATTGTTCACAAGTGTATGCTGTGCACTATTGTTCTAAATGTGCGTCTGGGCGCTGTTGTTCTAAATGAGTGGCTGGACGCTATTGTTCATGCAGGTGGTCACTGGTGGTCACTGGATGCTATTGTTTCTGAAGCAATATAAATGACATTGTCTCACATGTTGCCTCTATCGCTTTCAATCATTCATAATGTTGACTGATCGATGTTTTAAGTATTTAAAGTAATCATCATATTGGGGCGATCTTGGAAATTTGCGCAAAGTGAGAATGATTCGATTTGGCGAAGTGGTGTATCAGTCTGTGACAGTTTAATCCTGACAGTTATCTTACTAAACGTGGTGTATATATAAGCATATACGCGTTTAGACAGCTGGTGTATATCATTCCTGATCTTGAAGAGAAAGTACATCATATGCGCAAAAAGGAGGGCGTACAATTTACATATTCACTGGACTCTTCTGTTCACATATCTATCAGTTTTCCCTGCATCGACATATGTTACTTTTTCTGCTCTGACATAGCTACGTGAGCTATGCATAATGGATTGTACCTGTCAGACGCTGAGTGGGAACTTTTGAAACTGAACACTGACTCACTGTTATCCGCATTACCTAACTGTCACTTTAATCAAGAACAGAACTTCGGAGAGTTGTTTTCCACATGACCTCCAAGCTTTTATGGTATACAGTAATCTGAACATGTCTGACATTCTACCTACTATGTCAACTAGTGATACTGATGATCCAGTATGGTCAATGGACGTTTTCGCTGGATACTATAGATGCTATATACCTTGATGACATGTGTGTCGATGATGAGCTAAATCTCGATGCCATTTATACTGATGATGAACTAAATCATGATGATATGCAATTATGCCAGTATTGTAAGAGTATGTATCATGCATGGCATTATTGCCCTTTGCCAAATGAGCATGAGAACAGCCATATTATTTGCATATATGTTGTCTAGAAAGATATAAAAGCTAGCAGTACAAAATTGTTATGGTTGCAGTGTGAGTTAGCGTCAACATTCGGGTTTAGGTATTGATTTTAACTTTAATCCGATTGACAATCTCGAACTGTATATTGAAGACGCATTACAAGAAATGTGCGAAGATGAATATCGATACGATTTATATGAATATATTTGTGATCTGTACCGTTTGTGTATGATGTCATGGTTTTGGTACATCTTCGATATAATATACGATAAACGATATTGATGCCTTTAATTTAAAAATCGGGCTTTAGCCTTTAAAGGTGAAAACGTACATAGCCGCCCTCCTTATGTGTCGATCAACTACATATCTATGCTGCTGAATATTAGAAAACTAACATGAATGTGAGTTTGTAGCTTCTTATGCCAATGCCAGTCAAATTAGTTTCAAAATATTCATCAGACTTAAATAAGCATTGCGTCACGATTTAGATACTTGTGGCGGTCATTCTGGTGGTAATTTTCAAAATTAGTTTTCTCTCGGTCCACAAATGTGTCTTCCTCTAGCCTGCTAAGGAGGATGGCTATGTACATTTTCACCATTAAAGGGTTAAGCCTGATATATTAATTTTCAGGAACAAATTTAGTCACTAAAGAGTTAAGTACTGATTTGTACCAGTTGTGTATGACATCATGGTTTAGACGCAACACCGAGGTAATATATGTTAATCAACTGATAACACCATAATATCAGTGCCTTTAATTAATATATTGTCTTAATATTGTAGTATTAGTAAACATGTCATCATATCACAGTTTGATGTTGCGTACGAGAATCATATCTGTGTAATAATATGTTGTATCGTTTACGATGTCAGTATTAATAAATGTTTAAAATGATTTAATTTGTTTACTAGTTGTCGATCATGCCATTGAATGGTGCATCCAACACCCCACCCTCTATTGGCAATGCGCAATGGTATGTTAATGTAGCACTTCAAGACACATCTGCACTCGGCAAAAAAATACACATCGAAATGCAGATGAATAGAGTGCTGCACCCACGATCATGCCAAAACATAGCTGAAGTGCACAGGACTTTACAACATGCACCATTGACATTTTGATATTTACAAAATAATGACTGGTGAGGGTGAGTGTGCATTATTGATGGAGTAATGGTTCAAAGATTAGTGAGCATTATGTGTGCATTTCAGTCAGTCATGTCTCATAAAAGCGAACATGTGTCATTGCGTCATATCACGCCATCGTGCTTCTGATAGGGTCACCACCAATATATATATATATATATATATATATATAAAATATATATATATATATATATATATATATATATATATATATATATATATATATATATATATATATATAAGTGTTTGTGCATGTGCTATGCCATTTGAATGATTATGTTTGCTAGTGAATGTGATGGCGACAATGCATGACTGTAATATGATGCTACGTCACCCATTTACCATGATTGTCTGTGGTCCGATGCAATGTGGTAAAGTTGAAATGATAAAAGCATTAATAAGAGATCCATCTGGCCCTGTATGTGGGGCTTAGAATACACCTTCCATATCCTCTGCATGTCGTAAGAGATGACTAAAGGAGGTAAGGGTGAGGTAACCCTGACAGAAACCTCGAGTCCTGAAGACGGAGGTTCCAGGCCACACGGCGCACTCTAATAAACCATGGATCCATGCACTTAACGCTTATGATCATGTTGATAGTCACTTAGGACTGTCGGTATGATCAGCGAACGAAAAGAAGAAGAAAGAGATCCATCAGCAATTACTCCACCTCCACAGAGGATCGTGTACTGCTATGGTGTGTGGCAAGACGGATCCAATGATTTAGTGCAAGAAGTAGAATTTAAAGAGGGGGTAAATGTTGAATTAGACAAAAGTTGTAGGACATTGGTGATACTGGACGATTTGATGAATAAATGTGATGAAAATGTGGCTGACTTATTTACAAAACCTTCTGATCATGAGAACTGTTGCATTATATTTGTAGCACACAATCTTTTTCACAAGTCTCATAATCAGTGTGAATTATCATTTAACTGTCACTACATGGCATTGTTTAAGAATCCACACGATGCATCCTCTATATGTTCTTTATCCAATCAGATGTATCCTTGTAATACAAAATATTTGATGGAAGCATATGAGGATGCTACACCCCACACACCTCACTCATATCTACCTTTGGATTTGAAACAGTCAACACCAGACAATATTAGACTCCATTCAACGATTCATCCAAAGAACGTCTGTTACGTGTACATACCAAAGTGAAAAAAATGCAGGGAGCTAAGGGAGTATGTGAATATTACGTCAAGTTGCTCGGCTATCCCATCACGTTTAACTCGTGGGTTACTGAGCTCAACACTATACACCATTAATAATGGACGAGTATATGGAGACGTTCAGATCAGGGGATGTGGTGCATAATGGGTGTGTGGGTAACCAAAGGAGGAGATAGTATACCTAGCACAAGTCATAATCATTTATATCATGATCATTAAACGTATCGTGAATCTGTGTATACATCATGTCCGTTATCTGCGTAACGTGTGTTTTATGCAGCTGCGGTATATATCAAACATCAGAAAATACATAACTCGCGAAGCTGCTATTATGCTGGTACTAACATTAATTATCTCAAGGTTAGACTATTGTAACAGTCTGTTTATAGGCGCCTCAAAAGATGCTATGCGCAAACTCCAAGCAATTCAGAATGCAGCCGCTAGAGTTGTTTCCCTAAAGCGTAAGAGTGATCATATCAGTCCCATTCTCCAAGATCTTCACTGGCTTCCAATAGAACAGAGAATACGCTTCAAAGTCCTCTGCCTAACCTATCAATGTATCATATCTACAGCACCAACCTACCTTTCAGAACTGCTAGAAACGTACACGCCAAGCAGGCCACTTAGATCTGCAAATCTAAACCTGCTTAAAATTCCAAAAGTTAAATCAAAAACCTATGGTCACAGAACATTTGCTTTTGTTGCTTCTACAGAATGGAATGATCTTCCAGCTAGTCTTAAATCTTCATCCACTCTAGCTATATTTAAATCAAATCTTAAAACGTTTTTGTTCCATCAGGCATATCCAACTGTATGATCATTTTATTTTCTTATTGTAAGCGCTTAGAGCACGCAATATTTGCGTGGAATTATAGCGCACTATAAATATCCTATTATTATTATTATTATTATTTTTATTATTATACAGAATGGGCAGCCAGGTATCTGGATATCACTTCTGAGTGGTTGCTTAGGGTATATATTACCCAGTCCACGCATTAAGATGTTAAAGATACCACAACTGTCTTTGGAGAATGAATGAGGACCAGTTTTACATGACTCTTCCGAGCAATAATAGTATGCAGTACTATCCTAACAATAAGATATCCGAGTTTAGAATGCAGCTACAGACGCCATTGTTATTAGATGGTAAGTGCAAAGTGGGAATCTCAAGCGTATTATATCCCAGGAGCTGGCTTACTATCACTAGAGAAAGTTACATACAAATATATGCGTGGAGTAAGACAAAGAAGAAGAAGGATGAAGAGGATAATGCCAAATCTGGTATTGTATTGGATGTTGGTAAACCAACACCTGCTGATCTGGAGAAACTCAAAAGAGGGCCGCAGAATGATCAACCTAGTGCTCAGGGAAAAAAGCATATTCGGCGTAGTTTTCCCGAACTTAGCTAATCACATATTATAAAAGTACCAAAGCAATACTATGCAGTGAAGAATATGGTAGACTATATAAATGGACAGATAGAAAATCATCAGGAATTTAAGAAGAAAAAAATCTTTCTCAATTTTTATTTACATCATGTGAATCTTCCATCTCTTACGATTGGACATACTTATGGTATTAGGTTTGGCCCAGAAGTATCTAATTTAATTGGCTATGGCGAAAAAATACATAAAGGACCAGTAGAAGTATTAAAATCATTTTGAAAGAGTCGACAGGGTGGACCAAAGACAGCATATATATTTATACTGCGACACTGTTTCTCACAGCTTAGTAGGTGACACATCAGCACCACTGCTCAGAGTGATTCCACTGTCTAGCGCTGATGGTAGGAAAGATATATGCCAGTGGACGTTTCCCGATATTCAGTATCGCTCCATGTCAAAGAACTACATCGATATGATAGGAATACATATAACTGATAGGTCAGGCTCAAATATACCATTCGAGGATGGAGTGCCACTGAGTGTACTCTGTCTACATTTCAGACGATGACGATGAGAAGATTGAGTAATGATAGTGCCTTGGGGTGGTATTATGCCAGTCAGGCGGGTTATGGATGTAATCCAATATTTGTAGGTGCACGATACCATGTGGGTCATGGGTTAGGTAATATCCTAGGCAGACAACTACGCTTGGCAATACCTTTCATGAAAACTGTTGCCAAGACAGTAGGTCAACAAGCTTTTAGTGCGGGAGTTGGTCTAGCAGAGGATATAATGGCGGGAAAGAATGTTAAATCCTCATTGAAATCAAGAGCGCATAGTGTAGCCAGGGCTCTGATACCAGAGGCTGTAACAGCAGTACATGAAAGATTAACCAAACCTAAACCAAAACATAAAAAGATGAGTAATGTACATAATGCTCAGTCAGCATGTGCGATACTGATGAGGAAGGGACTCAATAAACATCAGAGAAAACATGCTGTTATCTTCACTTGAGTAAAACATGGAACTTAGTCACGTCTGTGAGTGTTCAAAGAGCGAGTTGGACATTTTTCAGACACGTCCCATAGTAACGATAGGGCATACTCAGGGGCACGCATGCATGAACACATGGGTGCACACAGGGGCATGCATGTGCACATGGGGGCATGTGCACACATGCACGTGCCCAGGAGCACAACATATACCTAGCAGTATCGCATATTAGCACGTGTGCATATGAGCCAGACCTTTATTAAACCCTCATTGACATACCATCTCCAACCTATATGCCATTTTTCACACACCACGCTCTCACAAATTCCGACCACACTGTTTAGACAATTGGATAGCCATCAACGTAAGTTATTCCGATGATAAATTTTCAAAAATAGTCTTTTCTAGGTCTGCAAGTATGAATATTAAGAAATTCGATTGTCGTTGTTGGGTGGGTGGGTGTTGGTGATGGGTGGTGTTGATGGTGGGGTGACATTAATGCATGGTGTTGGTTGTAGGTGGTAGTTGTGGTGGTGGTACTGGTGGTGGTGGTGGTGGTGGTGGTGGTGGTGTTTAGTGGATGGCGGTGTATGTTAGCACTAGTGGTAGTGGTGGTAGTGGTTCTGGTGGTGGTGCTAGTGGCGGTTGTGGTGAAGGTGGGTGGTCGTGGTGTTGATGCTGGTGGTGGTGGTGTGTGTTGGTGGTGATAATGATGGTGTTGGTGTTGGTGGTGGTTTGTGTTGGTGGTGGGTGTTTGCTGACGCAATGGCTAGACAAATGGATGGCCCGCAGAGCCAGTCATTCCAATGATAGATTTTCAAAAATAGTCTTTTGGTCTGCAAATGGATATTTTCTTTGAGAAAATTCAAATTCTCTTGAAGAAATTCAAGGGTTAAAGGGTTAAAGGGTTAAGAAAGTCTATAGCGCACATGTAATGGTGTAACATGAGGTGGCTGCTTAGGCCAGGTTTCACTGAGTTATATAGTAAAAAAACATGGTTGTAACGTATCACTGCTGTGTAGCCTAAAAGGACAATTGCACTTGACCTCGTGACCCATACCATCAATAATTTTTGACAGGAGAACAATAGCATCCAGCCAGTCCCTATACTACTACTACTATTGATTTCAATGGAGCTGAACTCATATTTCCACATATGCTGATTTGGTCAACGAAAGGTCACGGTAGAAGCAAATGCGAGGTGTGATGTAAGTATTCCTTCCTAACCTAGAAATGCGCGTTCTCCGAATAGGCTGTCCAGTCTGAAGCTGATGTAAATGCTTGATTGCCCATCTGCAAGTAGCATGACTTACCATTTATATGGATGCAGATAGGCTACCTCTCATTGACTGCGCTGCCAGATGGTGAGTGCAATTAAATACGAATCGTGTATTTAGTACACGGCTAGCTCCGTCAAGAACATGAAAAGTTCGTCAGTAGTGTAGGAATCTTATGTCCTTGATCAATTTACATTTTAGTAAACTTTCTTTTGAATATTTTGGAACTAATCTAACTGGGATCTTGAAATGTAGATTCTGGAAATTAAATGGTCAGAGTTTTAAATTGAACTCATTGCCCGTAAATAATTGGCAGAGCTTACCTAGAAATGGGCGTGTCATAGCTAGAAATGGACACATTAATTGCAAATAATTGGTTATTATTGGTTGATATATTGCTATGCATATTCCCAGTACGAAATTAAAGAAATTATCAAATGAGTGATACACTTGCCATTTAGTAGGTGTAGTAAATTCAAGCTAGCATTTACCGAATTAGATGCACACTGCAACACACGTCGAATCAGTTTTGCTGAAAGGTGTTGTTAATGCAGATACTAACAGCTTGGCGTTGCATCAACTGCGATACACATACATTGGAAACGTGGGAGGGGAGGAGATCGGGTTAGGGATGGTGGAGTGGGAGGCGGAGCTAGAACGAGAGAGGGAGAGGGATGGATGGACAGTTGGGCGAGTGGGACAAGGATGTGCAAGTGGAGGGGAAGGCGTGTATGAGGAGGGAGAGAGAGAGAGAGAGAGAGGGGCATGTGGGAGGGCTGGAGGGAGGAGCGAGGGAGGGAAGTGGATGGAGGCAGGAAGGGGAGAGAGGGATGTGAGGTCCAGGAAGAGAGGTAGCGAGGATGGGAGAGACGGACGGAGGAAGTAATGAAGGAATTGGGTATGATGAAGGAGAGAGGTTTGGGGGGGGGAGTGGAGGAGGGGGTGGCTGAGGGGGCAGCGGGATGGGGTCTGGAAAGCGGGAGAGAGGAGAGAGGTCAGAAATAAGGGAGAGATGGGATGGGCGATGGGTTGAGGTAGTACGAGGGGAGATGGAGCGTGGGGAGGGATGGGGTTGTAAGTATTGGGAGGGAGAAAGGGTGGGTGCGGGTGTAGGGAGAGAAGTGGAATGGGTGGAATGGGAAGGAGGCATATGTGGGGATGGAGGAGGCGGGTGGAGGTAGGTGGGATGGAGCGAGGGTAGGGGAGGTTGAGCGAGTGGGAGGGATGGATCGGGAGGGAGGGAGGTGGAGGGAGAGAGGTAGGGGTGGAACAGGTGAATGGAGATACGGGTTGGAGGGGTGAATTGAAGGAGTTGGGAAGGGAGGCCTGGATGGGCGTGGGGAGAGGGAATGGAGAGGAGGGAGTGGCCACAGAGGGGAGGCGAGGGATGAGGGGGAGGGGAAGACGGAATGTCGGTGGTGGTGCGGGTGGTGGATGCTTTAAGTAAGGATGGGTGATGGGAAGAGAGCAGGAAGGGAAATGAGGCAGGGAGTGAAGGGAGGGAGAAGAAGGAGGGGAATATGATGCAGATTGGGAGAGAAGGAATGCGGGAAGGAGAAGGAGGGAGGGAGTGAGGGAGGGGTGGGAGAGAGAGAGTGAGAGAGAGAGAGAGGGGGGGAGATGGAGAGGGAGGGAGGGAGCGAAAGAGAGAGAGAGAGAGGGAGAGAAAGAGAGAGAGAGAGAGAGAGAGGGAGAGCGAGCGATCGAGAGAGAGAGAGAGAGAGAGAGGGAGAGAGAGAGAGAGAGAAGAGGAGGGAGGGAAGGGGAGAGGGTATGCGCAAGTAGGGAATGCGGGCGAAAGGATGGGATGGTGGAAGATGGGTGGATGGGTGGATGGATGGGCGAGTGATTGTAGTGTTTCTGGTGGTGGTTGTCGTGGTGGTGCTGATGGTGCTATTTGGTTGGAGGGAGGGAGGTAGACGGGATGGAAGGAGGAAGGGAAGAGAAAGACTATGATTTATCAATATACGGCTGTCTCCGTTGTTATATTGGCTAAGCGCTGGTTCAATGATATGGTTAATAGTTATAGCAATAGCCAATAATCAGATGGTAATAGTATAAAATATCTGTCAACTTTCTAATAAATAAAACAATATTTCTCAGAATAACAGCTTCATAAATTTAGGGGATTTATAGTCAAATTAGGAAGATGGACTCAATGACAACGGATTCATTGCTGCCTTTATGAAATGCCCTATTTTTATGACCCATACAAATGTCTTATCCCACAATCATATTATATTTGTCTTTTTACTTTGGACAAAAGATGATACTCAATAAAGAACATCGATCGATTATTTAGACTAACAACGTTCCAAGACGATCGGGACCCTCTCAAAGGGAAATTGAAAAGTCTGTGACTAGATTCAGTTGTATTTAATGTGATTTTCATGGAGATCTCATAGAACTCGCTGCTAGCACGGGCAGTTCTTGATGCATCGTTGTCCAGGTATCGATTCAAAGGATAAATATCAGCTTCATCGCTGATAATCAAATAAATGGATATTGTTGGGGCTTTATTATTTCTGAACAAATGATATCGTACTTGACCCTATTGACAATGGGATTGACGACAGAAGCAACAGAAGAAATCAATTCTACCATTGTTTTGAAAACCCCATATACTATTTTGAGAATGACACGCATAATACGGTTTCACCATTTCAATGCGAAGCCGGCGAAAACCAGCCTTTGCAACGCTTTAGAGGAATGCCCATTTGCCGGCCAAGAGAGCACTATTTTGGGTCCAGTCATTCCAGTGATATATTTTAATAAATTAGTCTCTCCATGACCTACACATGGACATTACATAAGCAAATATTTTGATATTATTGAACACATTTAGAAAATAAAGGGTTGCCTAATAGGCTCAATAGCATGTAAATATACGACTACTTGCTGTGCAAATAATGCCCATTGGAAGGTGTATTGAACGGTAGTTCACATTCTGTAGATAGTTTCTGTGTTTGAACAATTTGCTGTACACATAGTAAGTGAAACAAATAGGCGTTTATAGCGTTAAACAGTTGAAAGCAATGGTCTGTTGGACATCCAAATATGACAATAGCCTATTACCATTGTATCGGCCATACGCTCTTGCCACCTGATGGCAAAATAGGCCATAATTATACAATTGAAGAGTGGGGTCGTCGTGCAATCATCAATTTAATATTCATGGCAGATACGTCAGCTCGATTTTTGCAGAAAGGAATATATTCCTGTTTTCAAAGATGCCTATCGTACATTCCCTAGATAAACAAGAACACATTTTCCCAATACCCACGTCGTCGATATATTTTTCAATCAGGCTGCCGTGGGGTCAGACGTGTGTATTTTGAAAACAATTTTTCTGAAAGCTGTTCCTGTTCCGTTTTATCTTTTAACACCATAATAGGAAACTGTCTTTGGAATTTTCTACCCCTGTTTGGAGATGATCCATCCAGCATTGACATATGAACGGTGGTTGGAGGTGGGGGGAGGGAGGTGCAATGGGGCGTAGTGTATCACAATAACGCCAATCTAGATTATGGCCTCACCCATAGTTTAGCTCCCCCATGTCAAAATATATCTCTACACCAGTGCCCATTAGAACCAGAGTTAGTAAGACCAACAACAACAAGAACAAGAAGAAACGCCCTGTCTTCGCATTAAACCCACGTGGGTAAAAATGGTGTACATGTCAGCATTGTGTAATATTCCTGTCATGTTGTCATCGTCGTCGTCGCGCTCGTCATTGTGTCTGCCGTTGTGACTCTAACTTCCATAATCGTCATCATCGCCATTGTCTTTATTTCAGTTGCTGGTGATGGCAATCATCTAATTTATACTATCTGCCGTGATCGACTCAAGGCAAATCAACAAATTAAGACTCGGGAAATTAAATGGTAAACAATCCTGCCAATAAATAAACAGCAAGCATGGTTATTCAAACAAATCTGATTCATCAGTATGCTGCATCCGATGAATATAAAACCCGATACCCCATAACTTGTGTACCGGGTGTATAAATCTCTATTGTCTCTGGCAATGTCAGGAAAACCCCAGAATCACTGTGTTTTATGGTGGAGGTGACTGTGCCGGTATAGCATATTTTCTTGCATCCACTTTTAATTGATGACGTATTTAGAATTGTCTATTATCGCTTTCATGTCGACGCCATACAAAACCGGCCTTTGTCGTCGTCTTAACGAATAGTTCCTTTGCATGCCAGGTGATTTAAAAAATCTTCAGAAAATTTTGACCTGCAAATGGACCTTTAATAAACAAATATTTATATTTTCCTGATGCAACCTAGCTACCAAGGTGCTAAGCATCACCTGCAATCTCTTTTACACCAAACACGCGGCCGATAAACATGTTGGATTGAACATATTTCATCAAAGAATCTCTATCTGTGCTCTGCATTTTAGAGTTAGATTTCTACCAACTGTGTGAAAAACTCTAATCTTTGATCATTAACTCCTCTTGCATCAAAGCGCTCAAAATACTAAAAAAACATCTAGTAACTCTCTGTCTAATGGAAGAATAAAACTTAAAAAATTGGTTTTGGCTACTCAGTCGCTTCATAACATAGCTGTAAAAAAATGGCGCATACAAATCTAAATGGACACGTTTATTTCCGAGAAAACTTAGTTACAGGTGCCGCTCTTTAACCTACAGTACAAGATAACAATACTGACAGGAGGAGACTCTATCCCCTTTACCATTCGCACTATTTCTAAATGATCTTGAACAAACGGTCTCGACGTTATACAACAGCCTCTCTGAAATTAAACACATCGCCGAGTGCGTGCTTTTAGATGATAACTTGCCACTGTTTTAAAAACTATTTTTTCTTTTATATGTAGACGATACGATATTAATGGCAGAGTCCCCGCAAGAGATGCAAAAAAGACTAAACACATTAAATGAATACTGCCAAACATGGGAATTATACGTAAATGTATCCAAAACAAAAGCCATAGTCTTCTCTCGAGGCAAAGTCAGAAAGCTGCCCATCTTTAAACTAGGCGACGAAAAAGTGCAGATTGTGGAAGACTATTGCTATTTAGGAATTAAATTTAGATACAACGGGCGATTCTCTAGAGCTATAAACCACCTGCATACCAAAGCCAGTAGAGCCATGTTCGGCTTATTATCAAGAGCAAGATCACTTCATCTACCCATTGATGTCCAATTAGATCTTTTCGAAACAATGGTGCTGCCAATTCTACTATATGGTTGTGAAATATGGGGAGTCGAAAATGTACTTATGACGGGAAAATTACATAAACGATTCTGTGAAATAATACTGGGAGTAAAAAATACAACACATTCAGTGATGATCTATGGTGAGCGTGGACACTATCCACTCCTCTTAAAAATAAATATAAAGATGGTCTGCTTCTGGGGAAAACTGATTAAGGGCAAAGCATCCAAAATCTCCGTCAAGTTATACAAATTACTTCTCCATCTATATAAAGAAAATGAGTTCAGATGGCCTTGGATTCAGCATATCAGAAAGAACCTAGATGACACTGGCTTATTCAACCAATGGCTAAGCCAAACCCCTTGCAATATAGAATGGCTAAATGCTACCGTAAAGCAACGACTTGGTGACCAGTATCTTCAAAACCGGAGGGGGACATTTTTGAGAGTAGCCTATGCATTTCATATACAATTTTCAAAGACGATCTAAAACTGGAACATTATCTTACCTCTCTCCTGGTAACATTATGGAAGCTACTGTGTACATTTAGAACTAGTAACCATAAATTACCGATAGAACAGGGACGAAGTGACTAGATCCTACCGAGGCATGCAAGACTCTGTACAATATGCCAGGAAAACAGTCTGGGGGATGAGTTCCATTACTGTTTGAATTTCCGGCCTTAAACAATGAGAGGAAACTTTACTTTGACAAATACTTCAGAGTACGCCCAAACCCAATTAAGATGAACCAGTTATTCAACAGTCAGAAACAGAAAATAATAATATCACTGTGTAAATTTGTGGCTGCCATTATGCAACGATTCAGAAAAAACAAATGAACATCAAAGTTTAATGCTACGTGAGGTATATGTACGAGTGACCACATGTGAGAACTTGCTATGCAAGGAAAAAAGAGACTGCAGACATGGGTACAACCTAAGTGTACCGCAAACGCCCAACAAATGCAGTAGGCATCTTCGTATATACCCCAATTAACTGGCACAAACCATGAACTATTTAACCCTTTATGTACGAATCCGACCAGAACCGGCCTATACATGGGCCTTAAGGAATGTCCATTTGTAGGTAGGGAGAGGACTGGTGGGGATTTACCACTGGAATGACTGATCTGATAACCGACCCAGTCATTTCAGTGGTGAGTTTTCAGAAGCAGTCTTGTCTAGGCATGCAAATGGCCATTCAATAAGCAAATACTTTGACTTTCTGATCAAATTGAGTAATTAAGAGGTTAAAGATAATATGATGAAACACTTCGTTCACACAGCTGCGGCTGCAGCCGCTTCCACAAATACTACTACTACTACTACTACTACTACTACTACTACTACTACTACTACTACTACTACTACCACTACTACTACTACTTTTTTTTTTTTTTTTTTTTTTGAAAAACCGACGCTGACGCAGTCGGACAAACTTCACGGAGGAACTCCTTTAAAAAGGCTTGCAAACCCCCAGAAAAAAACCTGGTGAACTAGTAATCTTGATTAATATTACAAAACAATGATAAATAATGAGCATTAATACAATCTATAAATACATATGGCTTAAAAGGTATAGATACAAAACAATATGCTGATAAAGCTCCGATAGCAAAACAAAACTTAACAAAGGCATTACTATTCAACCGAGGTGTAGTAGTAGACCCGTGTGGCGAGTGCAACTATCCAACAAATGAAAAGTGCCTCGTCAATCTATGACAAATAAGTCAATCATTGACGCCAGTGGGCTGATTCTCTAAAGATCAGCGGGCGTAGTAGCATTTGGGTAGTATAATACATATAGTCGGCAGAAAAATTCCAGAAAAATTGATGGCCCTCTTGTTTAAATTTTCAATTTACTTTATTGTAAGGTTTTGTAAATTACCATTCAATCCATGTGTGGTAGTAGACCCGTGTGGCGAGTGCAACTATTCAACAAATGAAAAGTGACTCGTCAATCAAATAAGTCAATCATTGACGCCAGTGGGCTGAGTCTTAAAGATCAGCGGGCGTAGTAGCATTCGGGTAGCATAACATATATAGTCAGCAGGAAAATTACAGAAAAATAGATGGAAATAGATGGCGCTCTTGTTTCCATTTTTGATTTACTTTGTTGTAAGGTTTTGTAAATTACCCGGGAACAAATACCCCTATAAAACTCTGTGCAAATTCCTAAAATTACCTGGGACAATTTTATAATTCAATGGCAAATTACTTTATCGATTGATTATTAAATTACCCCAGTCTGTTTATTTCTTAACATGAATTATTAAACATAACAATATCAAAGTGCAGACTAAAATGAATTACATGACACAGATCAATTAAAAGACACAGATAAATCAGCTGTAGTAATTAAATGATTTAAGCTAGTGCAGGCTCATTTATTTTTACAGCTCCCAACTCCATTGAAACTATGTTTGTTTTGCACCATATGTCCTTGAATACTTTTTCTTTACCATGCTGCTTTAATCTAAAATATTCGCAAGGAATATGATTCAGCAGCAATGAACGAAATATTGCCTTTATTGCTCTATTGTGATTGCCCATAGATGGATTTTTCGTCTGTGCACACCGATGTTTCCAAATGGCCCAAACACCTATGGTTAGTATTGTTATTAAAATAGTCCTTTCAGACTTTATGATATTTACACCGCTTGATCCAAACTCTCTAAACAAGACTACATGCGTGTCTAGAACAATGGGCTTCGCTCCAAATTTTGCCAAGATTTGGCTGATATAGTCCCAAAATTGTGATGATATTGGACATTCCGCAAATAAATGCTCGATTGTTTCCTCGTCTGTTTGACATAAGTAACACCTATCAGAAGTCGTAATATTACACTTGTATGTCAAGTGTCCCACCCATAGCCGTCGATGTAGTAATCGCCACAATAAATCACGAGCCATATTTGGTATGGATGGAGAATGTAAGATTTTCCATACATTTTTCCAACTGGATGGTTTATAGCTTGAGTCATCCCATCTCCTAATTGCTATGGGAGGTGTTACTTGTTTTCGTCTCATAATATGGTACCATTCCTTGGATCTCATCTTGTATTTTAACATCTCATCATCAAGAACTAATGCGGGTTGTGGAGTCAAACTATTATTATTTACATTTGGTAGACGAAACCATTCAATTGGTACAGCATGTTTTATTTTATTTAGCAACCGCTGGACATCTATATGCCTCATATGTGTTTTTCTAGCTACGTCTTGCATTGAAATCCATCTACGTGTTTGAGGGTGTATCATATCCGATAAATGTTGAATGCCATATTTTGCAAAGGACGGTAGATAAAGTACTGCATTGTTATAACATATATTACTATTGCCCCACAATTGCTGTTCTAGTACTTCCTTCCAGCACGTAGGTGGAGGCATGTATCTGTCAAATATTTCTAACTCCTTAACTTGATCTTTAAACACATCTGGTATCATTTGGCTATTCGGAGGTGGCTTCTTTGAGGTAAAAACATGCTCCGCCAGAAATGGTTCTACAATTCTCTCCATGAGAGCTCGTGAAACACATGCCCACGTCTCATCTGATGTAATAAGATCATCCAAAAATTTTAACCTTAAAGAAACACATTTCACTTTAATATCAATTAAATCAAGTCCTCCTTCTAACTTAGCATTATTGAGAACACGATGGGAAACTAAATGATTCTTTTCTTCCCATATGAATGACAATATCAACTCATTAACCTCCTTTTCTACATGTTTTGGCATGTGTACAACAGATGCTGTATACCATAGCCCAGATAATGCCAAGTTGTTGACAACAAACACTCTACCAAAGATTGAAAGACGACGACGCTTCCAATTTGCTAATATTCTCTTAAGCTTAGATACTCGTTCATTCCAATTTTGTATTGTATTCGGTTTCCTGCCAAAATAGATGCCTAAAATCTTAATGGTATCATTAGACCAATTGATTTCAAGTGGCTGGTCATTCCGCTCTTTCCATGGCCCCAGAAATAATCCTTTGGATTTTCCTTTATTGATTTTCAAACCAGATGCATTTTGGAACTTTTCTAGTACGTGGTTTAAAATTGCAAAATCATTGTTTGAACTGGTAAACACAGTTGTGTCATCAGCATATTGTGACAGCTTAAGTGGTCTTTCTATGCCACGAATACATATGCCTTGAAAGTTATTATTTTGCCTCAATGCTATGCCAAGTGATTCCATCACAATAACAAATAATAATGGCGATAGGGAACACCCCTGTCTAACCCCACGTTCTAAGACAATTTCTCTGGATAATTGATTGTTCACTAAATAGCTACTCTTGATATCCGTATATAAAATCTTTACCCATTTAATAAAGTTTGAGCCTAACCCAAACGATTGCAAAGAATTAAAAAGAAAATCCCATTCCACACGGTCAAATGCCTTTTCATTGTCCAAGGCAATCACAGCTGAAGGGATGCTATCCTTCTCAACCAATTGTATAAGGTCTCTTATTACCATGGTATTGGTTAGAATTGTCCTCCTGGGTACAGCACATGTCTGCTCTGTTCCAATGATTTCTCCTAAAACACTACCTAGTTTCAATGTTAGTGCTCTGGATATTATTTTGTAGTCTACACATAGTAGAGAAATTGGTCTGTAGTTCTGAATTAGACGTCTGTCATTTCCTTTATATATTAGCCTTACGTATGCCCTAGCCATAGTTGGTGGTAAATGGCCTTTCTCAAAAATTTCAGTGCCTAATTCTTCCATTATTGGACCTACAAGGTGCCAAAACGTTTGGTAAAATTCAACTGGAAGGCCATCACACCCCGGTGATTTTTCTAGTTTCATACCTTTAAGGGATTTAGTTAAATCTTCTAGTGTTAAGGGTTGATCACAAAATTCACTGCCTGTGTCTGACACCTTTTTGTCTATATTTGCTAACAAATCCAATTTTGCATCTTCATCAATTCCCCCTGACTTGTACAATGACTCATAGTAATTGCATACAATAGTACTCATTTCATTGTTGGTAAAGACGGTTGAACCATCCGGCATGTTTAATGAGCACATCACCTTATCTATTGCCCGTGCTTTTTCTAATGCGCAAAAATATCGGGTTGGCTTTTCCCCTTCTGCATGCATCTGGGCTCTTGCTCTAATTTTTGCACCCTCAAACTCATATTGTTCTATATCTCTTATTTTACTTTTAATTTTAACCAGTAATTCATAATAATTCTCTTCACCATTATTTACTTTAGCATTAATTTTCATCAGTGATCGATGAAGTGTTTTCTTGCGTTTGCGTATTTCCTGTGCTTTTCTAATAGCATACTTTCGGGAAACATACTTTAAATCCAGTTTAACATCCTCCCACCATTGCAATGTGCTCTTATATGATGCTTTCCTATTAATCCAATGTTGCCAACAACTCTCTATATTATTCTTATAAAATTCTTCTCCCAACAGTGTTGTGTTTAATTTCCAAAACCCGACCCCTTTTGTTACCCAGTCAGCATTGGCAAAGGTTACACAAACCATGTTATGATCGGAGAATGCAACTGGCTTAATATTAACATCTCTCCAGTACCCTGTTAACAAACTATTCACATAAATTCTGTCGATCCTTGAACCAACTTTACCATCTACCGAAAAAAATGTAAGATCTTTACCATGAGGTTTTGATATTCTATAGGTGTCCACTAAATTTTCATTATCACATATTTCTTTTAAGAGTCTATGTGATGTATCAGTATAAGTTGAAGTTGCATTCCTGTCATTTTCTTTGTCTAAGACACAATTAAAGTCACCACCCATTACTAAGTTTTCAGTGATGTTATCTAGTGCTGTTTTAGACATCTCCTTAAAAAAATTACGACGTAGTTGATGAGATGTAGGTGCATATATACACAGCAACGTGATACGTGTTTGTTGTATATCTAGCGTGACTCTCACCCAGCGACCATTTGCACCTGATACTGAAGAGATAATATTTACATAGGCTGAACATCGAGGGAGTATAACAATTGCTACGCCTGCACTATTATCTTGAGATAACGAATAAAATATTCTGGATCCAGAAATCTTTTCTAAATTATCGTATAATTCTGACTTCTGAATTTTTGTTTCCTGTATCAAAGCAATGTCAATCTGCTCATTTTTAAGAGTCTCTAGTAAGTGACGTTGCTTTATGTCACTATTTAAGCCTCTACAATTGAGTGTGCAAATTAGCATAAAAGGTAATAAAATGCTGTGTAAAACCGCCATTATTAAGCTAACTAGATTTTGGTTTTTTCGACCCTCTCTTAGACCATTTACCTATTTTACTCACAAACGCTGCATTACTTAGCTCAACTTTTTCCAAATGCTTATATTTTAATATATCTGAATCATGACGCAGATGCCTATATTTAACACCCTTTGCTGTCACATATGGAACTAACACCTCTCCTGCCTCTGACCTGTACATGACCATTTCATCAGGTGATTTAGAACTCTGTGTTTGAATGGATATATCAGATTCAGCGACTGACATATTATCGTCTTCTATATCACTTTCCTCTATTTCTGATTCAGAACTCTCTCCATCTTTCTGTCGCTTTGTTCCACTCAATCGATCCGAGACACCAATTACTTTCTCTATATTATTTAAATCGTCTAGATTGAGTGTACTCAGTGGAAAATCAAAGTTAGTTTCAGTATCTTGCGACCTGAATTTTACTTGTCCTAAATTAAAACTCTCTTCCAGAGGGTATTTATCATCATCTTCAACTTGTGTGGAACTAGCCTCTCTCTCATCAAACTTGGATTGACTTGTTACTGGAGTAAGACTTAGCCCCTCATCTAGAACCTCTATTTCATCGCCTGCAACTACAGCGATTGGATTCTTAGTTTTTTCCCCATGCTTCTCATTAACATGGACTTTAGCTACAATCTCAGCAACTACTGGTTCAATGACATTTTCCTTAGCAACGTGCTTCCCATTAGTATGGATTTCAGCTACAATCTCAGAAGCTACCGGTTCTATGACATTCTCTTTAGAGACAACTTGCTCTGCACTTTTATCAGCACCCTTTTTGACATATTTGTTCTGCGGGCATCGCCACTTAAAATGATCAGATGATCCACAAACTAGACATTTGTTTTTGTTAGGGCAATCTGTTGCAAGATGTTCTGTGCTTAAGCAGATTCTACACTCCTTGATTTGCCCCCTGTACCATAATGGCAAGATAAATCGACCATCTATGGTGACCTTGCTTGGGAGAGGTTGTTCTACCTTTTCAAACCAAATTCTTCTGATGCCATTTTCTAAGGTTCGATCAAATGGATAGGTCTCGTGTTCTACTTTGTCCACTTTGCCATACTTGGTCAATTCAATGATAACCCGTTCATCTGGGATCTCTAATGGAACCTTCATCTTGACTAATAGACGATCAGAATCTATTTCCTCCACATTACACACCTCACCCTTCACGACAAGGACCTCGTCAAGCAACTTTTCCTTCACACTTTCATTAACTACGGTGACATTCCATACAGATTTGGAAACATTAACAAGACCTTGAAGGACCCGTGGCCCTGCCCCAACTACATCCTTCAACCCATGATACACCTCAATTGCCGAAACACCCCACGCCTTTGTCGTGATTTTAAGACTCAGGGTACGCTTATATGAGGTGGCCATGGTGTTTTATAAAAAGCAGTACCCCATACTACTACAATATATAATACAAATATATAACACCAAGACGTCGGGGAAAGAGCTAAACACTAAATAAATAGTGTCCCCTTTTGAAACCCTGACGTCTACCAACAAGTATACGAATAGAGAGTACAGTCGTATACTTGTTAGTTTGAACCACTTTCTAAGTGGTTCACTAACACCTAGCCGATTAAAGTATGCTAACAAATATATGATTAAATAGTCAAGTCATATATTTGTTAGTCTGTTCGAGTTGACCGGGGACAGCCAACTGACTATAAGGATTTATATAGTTAAAGAACTAGGCTTGTGCTTACAAATGACAAAGGAATTAAATCCACTCACTCAAGCGATCTTGCCAAATATAATGCGCTAGCCTACGAACTATAGAAATAGCAGACTGGCGCAGCGAGAAATGTATTGCATTGACCACAGTAAGAGGAGCCCTATTAAATGGCGGAAACCGCCAGCTAAGAGGAATGCCTTGAGAAAATGGAGACACAAAATGCGCTCCAACCAAGACAAGAATTTACAAATTAAATATAAAGTTTGAAAGGAAATACTAATACGAAATATATGTATAAAATTTATCTACAAAATCGCGCTAGAAACTAGCAAATTCGGGCAGCAATTGCAGAGCTAAATAAACGCGTGCGTTCACTTCGACTACTACTACTACTACTACTACTACTACTACTACTACTACTACTACTACTACTACTATTACTACTACTACTACTACTACTACTACTACTACTACTACTACTACTACTACTACTACTACTACTACTATTACTATTACTACTACTACTACTACTACTACTACTACTACTACTACTACTACTACTACTACTACTACTACTACTACTACTACTACCATACACTACAGGCCTGAGAGTAGGAGGTACTCCATGACTAGTGACAGAAAGCCGCTGAGTAGATCTTGGAGGACCGCCAGCCCTGGCAACAAAATTCGAACATGCAGACTGGACATATCCATCATTCTTGCTTGAGAGTTGTAACAGGTCTTGCTGAGGGTTGTTGCTCGTTGTCGCATAACGCATGGCATATAAAGAAGCAAACTATTTTCAGTATGAATTGCCTGCGGCCATCGGACGTGGGTCGTGGATGGGCTTAGTCAGGATGTAAGTCTAAAATTATGACGTTTAGGGGATTGCCTCTCATGGACTACATGGCGTGCACTATCGACTGGCTTGACTGGAGGCGTGTTGCTGCTATCCACGCTGCGTAACCAGAACACTAGAAGATTACTTTCAAATGAACCTGCAGCAACACTCCCAGCAGCCTGGAAATAATAAAATAATAAAAAATTATAATATTGGTGATCACAATACGGCTACAATGACGAGAAATATGATCATAACAATTTTAATAACGATACTTAGAAGATATTACTAATTATGTATTAGAAGTATTGTACTTAGCTTCTCTATAATACTGTAGTGCTTTCAGGAGAATACTGCTAGCATCTCTTTTACCTGGTTTTTGACCACATACTGCTTAGCCAGCGGTAGACGGTAGGCCTTCTGCCTTATAGGATACGAATCTCCTGTCGGCACCGTACACTTTACTTTGGGGACCAATCCTAAAGTGTTTGGACGAGCCGTATCAAAGATATCCGCAAAGTCATCTAGAACTTTGTCGATATCTTTATATCCGGTCGTTTCTTTACAACTCGCGTATACATATCGCGTTTGTTCCCTATAGGGATATCTAAAGGGACATACCTGACCAAACCATACTACAACTTTGGTCCGATAGTCAATCTTTGCATTTCCCAAGTGCAAAGCATCCGCTCCAATCAAACATTCATGCCGCATGCTGGCTACAACCGTACTCGGAATAGGCCGGGCATTCTTGAATTTGACTTGAGTCTCCCCCAAAATTTCTATCTGGGTCACCATTTACAGCTAAGAGCGTCTTGGCTCTTTTCAATGGCCTAGCATTTAACATGCTACTCCAAATATCCTTTCGGATCAAGGATGTGCTAGCACCAGTATCCACTAGGGCATGCAGGTACTCACCTTGATCCTCCGGACCGTCTCTTTCTAATCGCAGACGGATCAGAAACCGTTCGGTCGGTGTTCTCACCAGCGGTTTCCTCCGTCCCAGTTTCCCGGACTCCTTCGTCCATCCACTACTTCTGCGTACGAACTCCGTCGGCCGGATGAGTCTCCTCCGATATCGTGAGAATACCGGCCATACTCATCCGTGCCCTCCCCCGTTAAAACGAAACCGTCCTGGTCTTCATACTCGTCGTGCGCCCTTAAACTATTGGCTACGTCTCTGCGCACGTTCCGTGAACACGAACGGGGTGTTATATTCCGTTCTGACCGGTCCCAACTCGTCAACATCCTTGGCGTCATCCCTGGCCTCTTCCCTCGGCCTCTTTAGCACTCGGCGATGTTCTGGATTCGCCTGTCTGGTTGCCCGATTCACTCCTAATGGACAATCGGGAACAATGTGACCGTTTTTACCGCACCTAAAACACTTTATGGTTTTGGGTCTTTCTTCTCTGTCTTTAATCACAATATGGCACTCTCGAGCCAGGTGCCCTTCTATTCCACACGTGAAGCACACTATGGGTGGTCTCTGTCCCCGCTGCTGTTGCTTCGGTGGGGCCCTCCTTTGTACTGGATTTCGGGTGGGTTGAACAGCCTGCGGGCAGTCACTGTTATAGTGCCCCATCCGTCCACAATTAAAACAAGTGATGTGCTGCGCCCTGCCCGGCTTGCTAGGTTGCGGCGGTTGCTGCGACGGGGTCTGCCTTGCTGGCTTCTCTTGCTTTCTTCTGACCACTGGTTAACGTGGTCTCTCCTCACTCGTTCGCTCATTCTTCAGGGTGCCGATGATACCACAGAGCTTTTCTATCATCTTGCTCTGCTGAGCCATCTGACGTGTTAGTGAATTTATCACCGCCCATACCCCGCGTTCCTCCGCTGCATCTAATACGCCTACCTCTATCGGCTCCTCGTATCGCCCATCTATCTTCATTGCTCGGAGAAGATCATTACATACCTCCTCTTCCTCAGATATTTCTATGGCACGGGTCAATGTCATGGTATGTTTCCGCACAATTCTCTTACTCTGGTTGCGGTCACCCAGGGCCTTTAAGTATATGGCTAGCACAGTTCTTTTATTGTCATTGTTCTCTTCAGGGTAGGCTCGGAGCGCCAACTCCCTGTAACGGCGATTAAAAGTTATAAGCGTTTCGTTTCTCCGCTGATGCACCCCTTCCAGGGCATATTTCACTCGCTCATCTTCGTTGGAAGAAATGAAGTTGGTGGTGATATACTCTTCTATCTCTGCAAAGGTGACATCTTCTCGCACTTTTCCCACGAGAAATCCGTCCACTGCACGCGCTAATTGCCCCCGGGCAGCTCTAGTTATTATGTACGCTGGGATTCCCTCAAGTCTTCCCTCATTCGCCATCCATACTCTCTTCGCCTCATCTATGAAGACCCTGACTTGCTCCGGAATCAGTCCGTCGCAAGGCTGTATCCTCTGCACCATTTCCCGTATGTCCTCTCGGTACACCCAGGCTGTCTCTCTTCTCCCGCTACTCTCTACGATGGCCCCCGCCATGGCTGTACCCATCACCCGCATGGCGGCCACTGTTTCGGGTCGCAATTCTGGTCCGGGTTGAATGTCAGTGAGGCATGGCAATGCAGGGTCAGGTTTACGGGCCATTTTTACTACTGATAGTAAAAACAGACAATTATTCTCTGGAGTCGGGGTTGCTCGATGCAGGTTATGTCGGTGGTAACTTTTACTGCCGAACCCTCTCGGTACTCCCTATGCTCAGTTACCTTCGTGTGCTCTGACTGCCTCACCTCCTTTATAAATACTTGTACTTTATCTGCAACGCTGTCTAGCACTACCTTAGTGGGTCGTCCTACTTGTGCCTGGGCCATACGTCCTATGTACTTACAGTTTGTGTTTTTATTATTATTCCGATCCTGGCAGGTGAAGCCACTGAAGATTTTCGATCTTACACTTTGATAAAACTTCCTATAACTACTGTCCTAAACTGTCACGCCTTCAGAAGACCATGATGTTGTGATTGCTGCGACAATCTATCTTCTGATGACGCCACTGTTCTGGTTACGGCTCGCCTCTTCACCACGAGAGATGAAGATATTTGTATTAGTAACCGGGCCTATCTGACGGATCAAAAGCTCTCAGGAAAGGTACAGGGTTGCCCTATACTTCTGGAATAATTAACCAAACTCGTGCCTTGAATATATACAAGGTGATGATTTTATTCTGACACTAACTGTACACTATACTTATTAAATAATGGTGACGTATACTGTCACAAACTACAAGTTATATCTACTACTTATATCACGATTATATTTTAATATTATTTAATTATTTTGCAACTTGATTACTCCCAACTTATAGCTGATATGTTATCAAGACTACGACTAACTTAGTACGGCTTACTAATCAATACGGATAATGACAAAGCCTCGACTTGACTACTCTCAAACTGAGAATATTACATACGTGAATCAACGATGGTAAAAGATTAAAGAATCAATAGACAAAGTGCCTATTATATACGAATTACATTTTCCTAACTTCTATACATATTACGATATATAGATCTATATATATCGTAATACATAGTTTCTGTTTCTTTCATCCTTCTAGGTAGCTATAACCACAGCTTGATTGGCCCACACACTCTTGTCCCCCAATCAACATCTGCTTATCTCTTCCTAGAAGTTCGTACCTATTTCTGTTGGTCGTTCTGACCAATCCCTATTCGCCTATCTCTCGATTTCACTCTGAAACTTAGTTCTTTTTGTTTCTCTGCCACAGAGTCTGACTCGATGCTCATTGATTATGACGTCATCTCGAATAATCAAACTCTGGGCTTCTCTTCTATGGAGATAACTTAAAACGGGGTCAAAGCGGTGTTGGCTGGTTCTGATTTGATGCGATCTGTCAGCTAACCAACAACATTATGGAATGTGTTGTTGTTGCATGCCTCCCTTTGATAGACATATAGTTGATATACACATTTCGATTGTGTTATTAATTCCTACAGGACGCTACAATGCCTCTGTCCTGTCCCTTGCCTATCGTGGATAAGCCTATAGGAAACGAACGATAATAAGCACATGAGCTGTATGATCTCATTGCCAGCTGGTGTTGTTGTACTTGCTTAAGGGAGTCGGAATGCCGACCGTCAACAACTAACGTCCGTCTGTTTCCTATAATTTCTCTCGATTCCCATCGATTCGTATCTATTCTTACAACTCTATTATTTACTAAACTAAAGGCCGAAACGACTGCTGAATACTATAAAAGTGTATGCCGATCCCACAGCAACAACTTTTATCATCAACTATTGACAGATTTCACCAACCCAGAACCGCCGCTCCTATTTCATTCTATTCAATTCTTATAACTTACTGGATGAAACTATTTGTTACAGTTTCGATCTGGTTTCGATTCCATTTCCGCGAAACCGTTCCTCATCAGCACTGGTTGATGTCAACCAGTGCAGCTTCCTACTATATATCTAACTGCTATTCATATTCACTCAGTTCATTAGCCCACCTGGTATTTTCAAATAATAATAATTTCACTGAGGTCTTACTCATAAATATAAGACGTCCAGTGGGGTCATGACTCCCACAAGACAATCCGATATCTACAAGATGTAGAGGCAGCTATGTTCTTTGGTGAATGACTCGCCGGATCTGCCGGCCACGCCAAAAAGTGGTATTCAACCTCCCCAGCACTGATGTCGTGCAGGTTAATTTAAACTTTTTGACCGCAGCAAGTAAATTTGCCCGGTACGTCTTAAGAGCTAACTGACGTACCCCGCACCGTAAGCTTAATTATGTATTTTCATCGTCTTCAACAACCCCCTTCTTATAAACGGGTTGTTCTTAACTTCCATCCGTGTACGGGAACTTTCTTCCTAGCAGTACTGTTATTGTATCACTTACTAACTGCTCGTTAGACATTCTTCTAATGTGATTCCGTTAGTTACATTTGTAATTATTATACTTTATTTGTCTAAGCAGTTCCGATGACTAAAAGGAACCGTAATGGTCTTAGGACCGCTAGTAATAATTGCTTTATCTGTTTATAGTTATTTCTATATTTACTGTACGGTGTTTTTACTAACCGCACCATACATAGTAGGTCCAACAACCTGTGCTATATGTATTATTCTAATCATTTCACATTGTATTATTTGTACTGGTTAGTTTTATATATGGCAAGCAGCCATTCGTTCACATGTTTTGTTTATTTGTAGAAAACGTAGGACTGCAGTGCACGTAGGAAACACTATACAGCAACATTTATATATGCATCACGTTCTCCCGCCAATAACAATTTTTCACTGAGGTCGCTGTCCGTGCTATAACTCTGTTTAGCCCAGCATGCTACCGACTAAAAAGCCTTTCTATTTAGCTCGATAGGATGGGTTTAATATGCTTGGAGACAATTTCTTCGTCAAGAGACACAATGTGTACGCCTCTTTTCCGGTAATTGCGATAATCTAGCCCCGCACTCCGTCAAGGTTGTGTAAAATTGGCCAACATACCTATTGGGCCTCATATATATAGGTTATTGTCTCTCCTTGTGTTCCACTAAACCTTATGGCTTCTTAATTGTTTGGATGTCCCTATCCGCACAATGGACTGATCCGACCCTGGGAAACTATTGGGGTTTCCGAGCAGTGATGGCCAGGGTATGGTGTCACATACATTTCCCGTGTATCTTCGGATACCTAGTAGTTAGTTATCCTTGCCAATGTAGGAAGCACTGCGAAAACATATTATAATTATTCATTTCTTTTTCACCTTCTAAGAAAGTATCCCCCGCTCCGCAGTGCATAACTGGGCAACTTGCGTTTAAACCTAGCATCAGGTTAAAAAGGTTAGCTCCATAGGACCTGGTGATAGGCGAGATACGCATCCCCTCCGAATTCTGTAAGAATGTCTGGGCAAGATGTTAGGATCTACCGCGCCCTCACGGGAAGGACATTCTCGGTGGGTCTTCGTCTCTCTTACCCCCACCATAACGATAGATCAGTTGCTTAAACATGCTTTTGTGAAAAGTAACCATTGTCCTGTGACGTGTTATGTGGTTATGGAGCAAGATGTCCGGATTCTCACGCGTAGATCTTGCGAAACAACATGTATGCACGCTGTCACCAGTATTGATGTCTTAGGACATCCGTTCTCTAAAAGCTAGGTAGGCGCCCGCCATTTGCGGCCAAAAATAGTTCTTGTCTCTAAAAACTAAATGTTATGTCATGCATAGAAGAAGGCCTGCATAAATAAAAACGGCACCTACTAATTCAGCATATTTAAAAATACATAAGTCAGTGACGTGGAAATCCCTCGGGAATCGCTCATCCCGTCTTCATGTAAAACAGCACGCAACATTATATTCATAATTTCACTAGGTATGGTCTTTTTGGTTGATATTAGAGTTGGCCCTTTTTGGCCAATACTTTTCTCCCGCTTTAAGAGGTGGCGATATTTTCCTGTGACGGAGGCCCGGGCGAGGCACTTGCCTCTCGCAAGGATTCAGTAACGACGGCCCACGCGAGGCTACTACTACTCACCCGAAATTAGCACCAGGCGTAGTGCCCGCGTGAGGCACATAGCTTTTCGACACTATAAAAGATGATTTTCTTTCCTTTCAGCTTAGAGGTATAATAGCTTAGATTAAGTTAATTAGTGATCTTGCGTACGGGACCTTCCCTTGCGGAGATACCTCTGCGGACCTGCGAGTCTGTGTGGTACCTCCGGGAGTCCCGCATTTAAAAGTTCATCAGGCTGTCTCTATGTCTTGTATTTTCGTATGCTCATTTTTATCTAGCATACTGGACGTCTGTTTAGGTCGACACTACACACTGGAACGGCCTGACACTACCCCGTGAGCTACACATGCACGCGAATGTTGATATAAGTAATTACTTGATACGTAGGTGATCGGAAACATTTGATTGCTACTGTTTATGGAAGAATATCCGCCTCTGAAGGCAATAAGCTGATGTGTTGGTGGCCATTTTGCGGGAAAATGTAAAAAAATTAATTACTGTTTTCATAGTAAGCTCACAAAATTTCGATGCAAATTCTCACGAATTCTGCCGATTGTTTTTGAACTAATTTGACTGAAATTTGTTGCTGTCAAAGGCAGCAACAACTTGTAGTCAGATGATTTTCAAAATATTGGGCCTTTCTAATGCAGGAAAATAGGGAAACGTCGTACATAGGCACTACGGGAGAACAATATATCATAATAAAAATAAAAATAATATGGCTATTTCGTGAAAAATGCAAAAAATTGGCTTACTGTTTTTCGTAGTAAATTCACAAATTTTCGATACAAATTTCCATAAATTATGCCTTTTTTTTTGTTGAACTAATTTGACTTAAAGCTGTTGTTGCCTAAGACACCAACAACTCGCAGTTAACTGATTTTCAAATTATTCAGTTTTTCCAATACTGGACAGTTGGGAAACAGTGTAGATAGGTGCTACGGGCGAGCACTGTATAATTAAAAGTTGAAATTGGCGTCTTTTACTGGCTTAAAAATCTAAGCCTACGCACAGGTTTCTTAAAACTATTATCCAATGGGAACGAGTGAACAATAGATTCCAAATTAACTTCAATCTACTGGGCGGGGCTGTTCCAAACGTTCAGCCAATCAGAGGACTAGTTTATATAACTTGTCCTATTGAGTGTTTTGCGGTCTTTTCATAGGAAATTGGGTATTCTGTTATTTTTCTAGAAAATCAGGCATTTTTATTTGCTTATTTAGTAATGTTATTATTTTTAAAATATTATTATTATTATTATTATTATTATTTTTTTTTTTTTTTTAGGAAAGCTATACTCCTTTCTCTATCTCTCGCTCTCTCTCCCTTCCTCCCTCCCCCATCCCTCTCTCCCTCCCTCCCTCTCTCTCTCCCTCTCCGTCTCTCCTCTCTCTCTCTCTCTCTCTCTCTCTCTCTCTCTCTCTCTCTCTCTCTCTCTCACCTCCCTTAGTATTCAGTTGCTACTTCCAAGGGTCCATGATTAAATAATCGATTATTTTCCAGACATCATAATCAATTGTGACGTAGTTGATTATGATGTCATATGATTGATCGATAAACTGGATTCGTCCACTGTTCCAAAACTAAATGGAAAATGTCATCATCGTCATAGTCGGTGATGGCGTCGACATCTATTTAGGATATGCTATGAAGGAAGCTAATTATTATGAAACCGTCCATACTGGGGGTTCGTTGCTGACGAGGATAACAATAGTTTTCAGCTAAACCAGACGCAATACAACCAACAGCTTTCAAGTGCATAAACAATCCGTAAATTTGAATTCATGGTTGAGGCCATGATGCCTACCTAGGTTTCTAGTCAACCTGCCACAACCCATTCTGTCCACTACATCGCAACGTTGACCGGAACATTAAACAGCAGTAAGTGCAGTGAATTGTGGGAAGTTGCCCAGAGACCAAATAACTCTTTTATTATTCGCGGAGATGCCCGCCAGTGTTCTGTAGCTTAAAGATGTGTGAGAAAATGAAAAGATAATACGATTATTGTAGTCTTATCATAAATAACTATCTATTTGTAAACAAAAATAACAGACAACCTTTTGAGAATACATGTAGAGAAACCAGCATTCCTACGATGTAGCTTCCTAATAATCTTATACTCCTAAACTGTCCCCCTCTAAGAAAGTGACGTAAAAGAAGATAGAAGAAGAAAATGAATAAAAATAAGAAGAAGAAGAAGAAGAAGAAGAAGAAGAAGAGGAAGACGACGACGATCGGGAGAAGATGATGAAGAAAGGAAGGGAGAATCAGACCGGTGAGGAGGATAGACAGGGCAGAAGCAGGTGAATGCGTGGAAGAAGAAGAAGACATAGACGAGGACGATGAAGAAAAGGAAGAAGACGAATACGAGGAGGAGCCGGTAACTTTACACCATTTTAAACAGTTGGTAAATATAGAGCAATTAATCCTTCAGTAAACGAATATAAACCATTAGCACACCATGTGGTAATTTTGATGAAAATAGGAAACTTTCTTGCCAAAATAATAATAATTGTAATAATTGCGAAAATTACGTGTTTGTTTAAAATGAAACAGTTGATGCTTATGATTTGAAGGAAAGCAAACACGAGCATATATCTTTGAAGATGCATTTATTGTTTGTTCTATCATTTTGTCGAAGCTTCAGACAAATCAAACTGTGGCAAATTGCCACAATGTAGGCCAATCCAATTTGCATGCTTCATTTACCAGATGAATAGATAAATGGTTCTCGAGACTGAAATTAATAACGAATATACATTACTTAGACCATATACATAACAATTACCGTTAATGAAACTAACCGCACACAAAGTGGACTCATTCACTTTGACAAAGAGAAATGCCCTAAAATTCCACGGAACATTTATTTATGTGTTACTTTTAACTTGTTAGTAAATTAATACATACGTTCTATTTGATATTGTTTGTATCATTCCCACTATATATCTTTTCTACATACCCAAACTAACATTGACTAATTACTCAATTGAATCAAAACGGAAGTTATGTTGCTCACTGTATTATTTGACTACAATTGTTCATACCTCAGTAGAATTTCTCTGACAGCATAATACTATTATTTGTAGAGATATTCTCGATGAACATTATTCGTGTGAGTCGTGTAACAGTACATTCCATTATTCAATGCTATTTCCCTTATCTTATACACACCTTCATTTATAGCTATGGTCGCACACTATTTATGCGTGTTGTTCTCAATTTATAAGTTGCAAACCTGAATTCGCTGAGTCCCAATTTCAAGATAATTATTTCGGCTGAGCTGTTCAAGATTTTGAAACTAATTTGGCTCGGGATGATTCTACCTATGACAACATTCCCACGTCAAATTAGTTTTAAAATATTTAACAGGGTGTGTATTGAAATATAGATTGCTCAAAGACATACAGTTGGTACATTTATGTGGCAGACCTTTTTATTTCCCCAACAGTGCTCCATCATTTTGATTATGATATCAGTTAGCAAGTAACGTATTGATCGGCTCGCTGCATTTGTGGATGGTTGGCTATTGTTTGTAACAAATCCGAGGAATATATCCTTATTTTATTCAAATAAATTCCATTTCGGGAACTTGCAAAATCTATTTGAAGCTTGATTCATTGAAGTTTGTCCAAATACTAAATTATTTACGTTTACATCATTCTGTTTTACCCTCGATTTGTGCAACACGAATATATTTCCAAAGATACTTTCTACAGAGCGCATTGTCATCTAATCGGGCCTATCATTGGTATGTGTTTACAATGGTATATTGTTAATGAAATCTCTCATTTATTGAACATACATGCTGAACTATAGATAAAATATATTCGTAAAATAAAAAAATAAAATAAATCTAGGTGGTGGGGGCGGGGGGGGGGGGGGGGCGGGATTGTATGATGATCATTTCTTTGTCTTTCAGAAAAGTACTCGTAAAATAAACCTATAAAATAAACATATATGTGGTGGGGCGGGATTGTAGGAGGGTCGTTTCTTTGTCTGTCAGAAGTGCACTCATAAAATAAACCTATACAATAATACAGGGGATTGTCGGAGATCTCTTACTTTGTCTCGTCGATCAGTGCCAAGGGAGACACAGATTCTACGCGCACCCACATTGCTTCCACGTGAGCTTAGCGTCGGCGAACTGAATAGCGTTTGACAGATGTATTCAGGCTGATACCACAGGCTCTATTGAGTCATCAACTTTAGCGACATAAGATCTAAATCCCACTGGTGATTAATTAAGATAATGTGTGTAAGACGGTGCCGGAATGTGATTGTCAAGAGCTGCAAACATTTGTGTAATTCAGTGAACGAAAATGGAAACTAACATGTATCGGAACAAGTACCAATATATCAGACTTAGTAAATGTAACGAATCTGGACTATAATGCGGAAATCCTATCGGTCGCGCATGCATATAATGCCATAATCAATTGTGTCACATGTAGGCTGTTGTCACAAACAAAATGTGTAATGAATGGAGTCCGTCATGTGTACGAATTGCATAGGATACACGGTCACTTAGTGCATCCCGAAATTATCATTTTTAGGCATACATTGGGAGAGCAAGTAGGTACGATAACCAAATTTGCTACATTCATTCACAGTGTCAGTGGCTATAAGTTCTATGCGTTTCAAGACAAAGCATCACATATCTATGTCGCGGTGTAACACGGTATATACCATAAAACGTATCCTTGGCCATAGCTGTGGAGTGCACGAAAGTAGAATCACCATATTTAGCGCTCGCATTCATGCTATGACAGTTCATTATTGATTTCTGTTTGAGGTCAACGAATCTACTATCTAGCTGACGGGGCTCACTAAGTGCATTGTCAAGACAGAGCGCGAAGGCGTGAGTCAACATCTCCTTTGAGTACATTCCAATTATGTATTAATAGTAGTGGTGCACGGTGTGTAGGATTCTTGCATATTCCAAAGCCAACATTGTAAAATACCATTAGATGGACAGCTATAGTAACAACCGTTCAGTGGACCCCTATACAATTAAACATCAAGTCATTCAATTGGACGACATCGGCTTTACGACACCATGCACAATACATAACCCATTTTAAATATACATTTGGTGACACAGAATACAATAAAAGAGACACATCCATGGTAAACACATTTTTTCCTTGTTAGGAGTAGGGCTTTGGCAAAGCTACTGGGAACGCAAATAAACAAATCTGTCCACTTAAGGCGAAAGGTTTATAAACATAGTGATTAGCAAGATGACCAGGACAGCTAAATAACTATATGGATTACACACAGTGCAGTTTATAGTCGAGTGGTCGATCGCCAACAAACACATGGCTAGCGGGCCAGACTCCTAAACTGTCCCCCTCTAACCTTTTCTAGTACATTACGGAAATAAGAGTTAACCGCTGCTCCAGTTGCATTAAGACGCTGAATGATAGTAAAACAGGGTTGTGACTCTCACTTCGGCTCTAGCCTAAGCGTGCATGTTCTGGTTAAAATGTCGCTAGATATAATAAGTGAAACACCAGAGTATGGCCTCCTGTATCTTCCTGAGCTATGAAAATATCTAATCGTCTAATTTCTAATGATGGCTATGCAATTCCAAAAGTGTCAGGAATATAATCAATAATTCTAGCAGCTTCGCCGCCATATGTTTCTGAGAGCCTAATCAAACTGCAAACATCTGTATAAACAGCTCACAAGTATGACTTGCTTCGAAATGTACGCAATGGTTGTAAATGTTCGAATTGGACTCGAATTGTACAGATAGTTTCCCTAGGTCCAGTAGTTAATCTGATCCTAATCAGAGTATATATCCCCATGATGGCCAAAGTCTGGAAAACCTCTTTGATGGACGACAGTAAAATCGCTTGCTATGTTAAGGTTTGAACACCCTCAGCCACGCACGAACAATCGCACACACGCACGCACACACGCACGTACACGAAAACCATACACTCTCCCAATTCCGAGGCGATAGAAATAGTAATATTAATGTGTGATGGTTCCAATTCATGGTTCAATTACGTCTGCATATATTGACCTTATTAGGAATAACAAACGCATCGGTGCCGTTGTATTTGTCTGGAGTGATACTCAGATATTGAATACACAGAGATCTCTGTAAAATACAGATCTGTTAAAGCCTGAGACACATATATCACAGAATCTAGAATATTTTACGGATAATCGACAATAGGAACTAAGTGAGCATGCAGGCCGATTTTATCTTGTGCACCTTGTTGATAGATATCCAATACTTGAAAAGATGCCTGATATTGAGTATTTGTTGGAAAAATAGAAAGCCGCTTTCGTCATCAATAAGGGATGTTTACTAAACTACTTGTCACATAGCAATGCACCACAGTAAATGTTGACATTGATCTTCAAGATGCACGAGACGACAGATTGCACAATCCAGTTTCCAGGCACTTACCTGTAACCATAAGCACTATGATCAAGGATTGAGAGAAAGTCGCCTTGAACTGGTATAAATAATTCCGCTAGGCTTATTTGCTTTAGGAGTTCCTCGTAGTAAATAATTTAGTTTATTTGTTGCTATAAATCATATCACCTGTTTAAATACTTAATTCAGAACTGAAATTGGTTTTCTTAATCTGAGAGGTAGAGCATGCTAGGAAAGTGTTCGCGGTCTTATAATTAGCTTTAGTGTGGACCTGTGTAGTGTTGTTTAATAAGGCAATTCCTTTTTCCAAAAACATTTATAAACCTCGGCACACACACATACTTTTGATACTGAAATAGTGCTAAACCAATTCTTATGTTTGATTTGTTAATAGTATTTATGCTGTAGGTGAATTCGTTAATTGTATCCATATATCAGTATATTAGGGAAGGAACATAAAATAGCCTGTTGAAAGCTGAACTAATGCTGTGTATTATTCACATATATAGTTATGGTTCAGTGGTACTGTTTCCTCCCAGATAATTAGAGAACTGAGCTTCTCTGAGGGCCATCTCCTACGCTTGGTAAACAGCAGTCGACTTCCGGTCATCCTATCCCAGATAAATCTTCAATGAAAGGTAATGTAGCGTAATTAAAGATGGACACGGACTCGGACCCGGACTCACATGCTAAAGACTAAGCCTTTCGAAAATTAAATTCTTTGAGAAACCATAGTCTGCGCTCTCGTCGAGTGATAAAGAGCAGTTATATTTTGCTCTGATATCCGTGTCTCTAATCTCTAATCACTTTGCAAAATATCTGCGTGGTGTGGCGCAAATGACCAGATGTGAATCTCGGTGCTATAATCAAGATACTGCCAAATATTGTCCAGCGAATAGCTAATTTGACTTGTCTGGAAAAATAACGCATAAAACATAGCACGGCCGCAATTAGATCTATGGCAAATACGGGACGCATCACTTTAGGTAACGTATCACGGTATGGTGTGTGACTGCTATTTATGTGTGAAAATAGACTAACACATTAGAAAACAAGTCGATTCCTTTTTTGGTCAGTGGTCAGTACATTAATACCCAATGGGCGTTATTATGGCGCAAGGCCCAACAAGGACTAAAATTTGTTCAACAATCCATTAGATTACATGAAACAACACGATTGAGATATTCATCAGAGTTTAGCCATGGTAACCACTGCGTCTTCTGGTTGTCCTAGCCAGGAGTAACTCGGATAGGAGGATGACACTAAAAGACGGACACAGATACCAACCAAATAAGGTGCTTAAAGACGGATCTTACCCATGTTAAAAGATGAATACAGACTCACACACACTCACATGCTAAAATATGAACACGGACTCAGGGATGTTTTCAATTCAAATGAGAGTAACCAATTACAATTTCAAACTCCTTTGACACGTATCTATTTCAATTCCAATTCTTTTTCCTCTTAGTTCAAAAGATATCAATTCAAATTCGAATAGCGCTACGTTGAAAAGTAATCAATTCCAATTACCAATTCCTGTGGCTGATGACAACAAACCAGCTGTCAGAATATTCAACTATTATCGCTGTACCCAGATTGCTGAGAAGACACCGTGTAACTTGAGAGATTCAATGATAAGTAAAATATTAAATAATTGAATTAGAAATTAGAAAGATATATATCAAATTTATTTATCAGATAAATGTCCATAACTGGCTATGTATGCACTATCCATACGGTTACCGGGCTAGTCATTCGATTGGTAAATTTTCAAAAAGTGTCTCTTGGCCTGCAACTGGGCATTTACCAAGAGCATTGCAGAGGCCCTCTTTGGCCGGCTTGACCTTTAAAGGGGTACGTTGACACATGCTGGGTTAAGTCAATGTCCAAATGCAAGATGGACAGTATGCACAAAAAAGGCATCATGTTTCGGAACGTATTCACACTCTGAATCATTAACACAACTTATGTCGTCATTGCTCCCATCGAGCAGCAGATGTGTTTCAGTCTCACCCTCATTGTTGAAGTCAGTACATGAGCTAGCGTCCTGGCAAATGGAAAGTGTGTACCATATCTGAAGCAAATCGGTGTTAATATTCAAAATCTTCTTGATTTTGTTGACGCAGAAAATGTGCTATCGCCTCCGCCGCACATATGCCTGCAAAATTGCCTCAGTTCTGTGCTGGCGCTTAAAATGTTTCAGGAAACAACAACTGACAGTAGTGGCCAGGCAAGTATGTAATGTGCACGTATTCCAAGAAAGTTTCACATGTTCCAATTTGACCATAATTCAATGGTCAGTCACACATGCTTAACTGTAGCACGGATCGACCGGTCGGGTACGAGCCGTACCTGCTAAGCTGGGTACGCGCCGTCCGTCCTGGATTCGTTCCATAAGCACGCCCCCGAAATCCGTGACGTGTACACATCTATCTAAATATTACGATCGAGATAGATGTGTAGATGACGTAGTACGTCACGTGTACGCAAATCACTGATTATCTAGCTATCCGTGACGTGTACACATCTATCTAAATATTACGATCGATATAGATATGTAGATGACGTAGTTCGTCACGTGTACGCAAATCACTGATTATCTAGCTATATATATATACAAAGCTAGATAATCAGTGATTTGCGTACACGTGACGAACTATGTCATCTACATATCTATATCGATCGTAATATTTAGATAGATGTGTACACGTCACGGATTTCCAGCACGCTGGTTGCCTGGTTCAGCTAAATTCTCATTGGTTGAAGCAGCCAGGTTCTGACGTTGCAGAGAGTATAAAAGGGGATGATTTCATCAAATCGAGGAAGTCGTCGGCCAGGGGCCGACCAGTCAGGAGCTGCCCAAGCATGGGATCCTGACTGAATAACTGGAACACCGAAGACGGAATTCAGCATCATCTCGGTACACCTTAACTTCCAGTTTAGCTTGGACCACAACAGTTCTCGGCCCACCTCACTGTGAACTACATCATATGCAATATGTCCCTGTTTAATTAATAACTGTATAGGAACTATTTAACTGTCGGGCCCTTAAGGGCCAATTATGTAATTCTACATGACGTAGAGCCTGCGCTGTTCATCGGTGGATAACTTACCGGATCTGCCAGCCATGCCGAAAAGTGGAAATTCAACCATCACACTGCATGTCGTTTGTGTTAGTTTAACGTTTCGACCGCGGCCAAGTAAACTTTGCTCGGTGCGCTACAAGAGCTATTTGACGCATCCCGCATCGTTAAGCTGAAATAAGTATATCTTAATTACAACTGTATCAATAACCCTCTCTGTTAATGGGCTATTTTAACATTATAACTCACCGTTGTTATAACGAGAAATTTCATATCTACCGCATTGTGTAGAACTTACTAGTTAGCCAGTAGACAATTCATGTACTGTGTTTCACTGTCCTGAGATCGTACCGCGTCCGTTCTGGAGCAGCATGCGGGAACCGTGTTTTGTCGGGATCTACATGCGGACTCTTATCCAGCTTTCAGTGACCATGTCGACTCACGTCACGGTTCTAGTGACGTCTCAATTTCAGTAACGTAGTAGGGCTGGGTATTCAAGCAACTATACATAATATCTTTAATTATTCATTAGTTACTCGTTTAATTATTCTCTAATTACCGTATTTTCCTCTGTAAAGGTACCGATGACTAACAGGCACCTTCCCGGTCTTAGGACCGCAATTTATTTATTTAATTCTTTATTATTACTGTTCATATTTATCCTTGTTTACTGTAAGGTGTTTTACTAACCGCATCGTATTAGGTCTATCAACCTATATTATTACTGAACTAATCAATTCACATACTGTCACCGTTCTGTATTTGGTTAGTTAGGTATATGGTGAGTAGCCATTTGTTGATATGTTTAGTTTATTTAAGGAAAACTTAGGACCGCAGTGCATTTAGGAAAATACTATACAGCGACATTTATATATGCATCATTTTCTCCCGCCATCATCATGTTTCACTAAGGTCGCTGTCCGTGCTATTAACTCTGCTTAGCCCGGCATCCTACCGACTACACCTTTCTATTCAGCTCGATAGGATAGGTTTAATGTGATTAGAGACAAGTTCTTCGTTAGGAGACGCATAGTGTACGCCTCTTTTCCGGTCGTTACGGTAATCTAGCCCCGTACACCGGCAATCTTGTGTTAAATTGGCCAATATACCTATAGGGCCTCATATCTATAATGTTATTGTTTCTCTTCATGTTCCACTAAGCCTTATGGCTTCTTAATTGTTTGGATGTCCATATCCGCACCGTGGACTGATCCGACCCTGGGAAACTATTGGAGGTTTCCGAGCGGTGATGGCCAAGGTGCGGTGTTACATACACCTCCCCCGTATCTTCGGATACTTGTTAGTTAGTGTCATTGCCAATGTAGGAAGCACTGCGAAAACATTATTATTATTATTATTATTATTATTATTATTATTATTATTATTTCTTTTTATGTCTCTTAGGATATATCTCCCGCACCGCAGTGCATATTTGGGCAACTTGTACATAAACCTAATGTTAGGTCAATAACGTAGCTCCATAAGATGTGGTGACGGACGAGATGCGCATCTCCACCGAATTCTGTACACATGTCTGGGCACGATATTGGACTCTGCCACGCCCTTGCGTGAAGGACATTTACGGTGGATATTCGTCTCTCTAATCCCCACCGTAACGACAGGTGAGTTGGAATAATCTGCTTGTGTAAAACGGTAGCCATCGTCCTGTGATGTTTTATGTGGTTATGGAGCAAGGCATCCGGATCCTCACCGAGTTCGGATGTCTTGCGACATAACATGTACGCACGCTGTTCTTGAGGGCTGATGCCTTGGGGTGTGTGTGCTCACTAGCAGCCGTATCCAAAAATAGGTATGGCTCCCGCCATTTGCGGCCTAAAATAGTTCGTGTCTTTAAAACCTAAATGGTAGGGTAAAGGGAAATTCCAGTGAAAATCGGGAATAAGTCAACTAAAACTATACAATAATCCGAAATAGTTGCCGCAAAAAAATATGCAATACACTGTTCCATTGCCGAGAAATACTAAAATGAATATGCCCAAAACGCTCGAAAACGTGTCTCTTCTGGTGCATCCATTTTCTCGCAACGAGAGCGAGAAACCGCGAGATTATGACGTCAACGACACACCAGCAAAATATCGCCAGCGCTTTTAGATTTACCTGTTTATGAAGGCCGAATATTAATTAACCCAAATGACCAAATTCTGTCAGGAAAATCAGAATATTTCCTTATTGAATGTCCATTTGCAGGCCAAGCGAAAACTATTTTTTGAAAATTGACCACTGGAATGGCTGGTTCTGTTACTCAGACAGTCGTTTTAGTTGTAAATTCTCAAAAATAGCCTTCTCTTGACCTGCGTCCTCAACTTGACGATTGCAAAGGCCAGTGCTGGCATGAGATGGTTAAATCGCAACATGTCCGCATGTCAAGCATGGGCTTGCAGTAATAGAAACTATCATGGAAGGATCCTCAGAAGCATCCGCATAAAAAGGGGCTAACTGAAAGATGGCTTCATAACATCGGTACAGGATGGATATCCGCCACATTTAAATTTGGAAGACACAAGTTTAGAACATATAGTCTGTATAATTTTAAAATAATGTGTCATGCATTTCAAAACAAAACGCACGGTGCTTAATTTTAATAAAACAGAATCAAGCTCGACAATTAACGTCAGTATTTGCTTGCATCATTTGTAAAATGGGATTTGCAAACCAAAATAAAACGATGTCGCTAATTGTCCGGTCGGTCAGTTATAGGCAATCGCTTGGCGGCTTACTTCGTAGACGATAGGTGACAGCTAGTAAATAATGACAAGTGTACGCTAGACATAATAAGTAATTTAGTGCTTTCACACTATTGAAATCCAGCGTTATTAATCATTTACAACGTTTACTCCCAATTTTAAAATAACTATGCAATGTTGATTATTCTGAATTAAATTTGCCTGGAATTATGTTGCAGTAGCTTCCAAACTAATTATTTTCACACAATAGGCCTATGCAGGGTAAAGTTTAAGCATTCTGCTTTTCTGTCCTTGAAAGAGTTGACTAATTGCTCCCAAATTTTAAAATGTTGACCCATATTTTACTGCCTGTTGAATATTTTGAAACTGGAATTTGACTGGAAGCATAAGTTGCAACAGCAACAGCTTTCAGAGAAGTTACTTTCATCATTTACTCGACTAACATATTTTTCAAGAATTTGTTGTGCTCCTGGCATAATCCTTCAATGATTTATTTTATAGAAATTGCCCATAAGAAGACAATTTTTGACAATTTAGCACTACAATGACTGGCGCGATCATCGGGATACTAATTGCACCTTAATTTCCTCCAAACACTTTGCCAAAGTGTCAGTTGTTTAGACAGTACGCTAATTATCCACGAGATGCAGGATTTACCTCCCCTGGTTATGGCTATCCTCAATCTGGCAAAGAGAGGTGTGTCGGTGACGTCAGCAGCTTGTCCAAAATGGCGCCTCTATCTACTGGTTACTTTAGCAATTTAAATTGAGGATATCTCTTTATTTATTGGCATAAAATTGTGCTCTTGGTCTCAAATTAATGCGGAGAATTAGTACTTTACGCCAGATGCATAAAATCCCCCAGTGGAATATCCCTTTAAGCGTAGAAGAAGGCCCGCATAAATAAAAGCGGCACCTACTGATTAAGCATCTTGACTACATAAGACAGTGACTTGGGAGTCCTTCGGGAATCGATCGTCTCTTCTTCACGTAAAACAGCACGCAACACTTTTAGTTATAGTTTCACTAGGATGGTCTTTTCTTTACAGCACTTTTGGTTGAATACAGAGTGGCCTTTCTGGCCCTCTCTGTCCCTCCGCTGCTGCGTGGCAGTATTTTCCTGTGATGAAGGCACGCGCGAGGCACTTGCCTCTCGCAAGGATCCAGTGACGGCGGCCCGCGGGAGGCTACTACTTCTCACCAAAAGACACAGCATCAGAAGTAATGCCCGCGTGAGGCACAAAGCCTCTCGCCACGACTAGGAGTTTCTTTTTTTCCTTTTTAGCATAGAGAAAAACTTCAAAAAAACTTGTGTAACTTTTAAGCATTACTAGCGTATATTACGTTAATTAGTGATCTCGTATGCGGGAGCCTCCCTTACAGGGGTACCTCTGCGGACCTGTGAGTATGTGTGGTACCTGTTTAAAGGTTCATGAGGCTGTCTCTATGTTATGTATTATTTGAATCCCACTGTATCACACAAACTTGTACGGTTTGTTTAGATATATTTAATTACTTTTAGTTACTTTAGGTCACCCTTCAAATCTTGTAAGTCCATAGATCACGAAATTGCTATGGACAGGCATACCGGTGACACAAATTCATGGGCTGATACTGTACAATTTAATGTTAGCGGCGATGGTCGCAAGGCCCCACCGGAACGATTGAGTTCCGCCGGCTTTAGGAGCCGGTCTTTGTTTCACGCTGGTCAGCCGTTCGTGTTCTCGCGAGATCTCCTACGCTCAACGGGGGCGAGATAGCTCTCGTGGATAATGACCGGCCATTAGCGTAGTAATTTTCCCGAGAATTTCGGGATTTGCTTTCTTAAATACAAAGGACAGTTAAAATGCGAAGAAATCAACTCTGTATATGGCAAAGAATATTATTTAACCTGAAAGGCTCCGATGTTACCTCAGCAGCCTTCGCTATGGACGGTTATTATAGAGAAAATAGTCCCTCATATTTTCTCCTTATATCCAAAATGGCTGCGCCCATGATAAGCAAATATGTTCACAACTCTGAGCTTTGAACATGAATATACTTGTATTGCCGTGGATTTATTGGGAAAATCGACCAAGGCATTTACTGCTACATCTGTCCAAGGGTATCGTGAAGCTGTTTTGTGCACGAGATAAGTCTAAAACCAGACACAGATGATAGTATAGGCGACGAAAATACAGCGAGTGATAACACTGACTATACTATAGTCATCTCGTCTTCAGTTATGCCAGGCCAAGATATCTGATGAAGCAGTAAGTGTGTAGAATATGCCTATATATTTCTCTAAAACGGTCGGTCGGTCTGAAAGCATTAACCCTTTCAACGACAAGGCCAAGTATACTATTTGGAATATGTAGCTTAATTTGTCCAATATTTGGAAATTAATATGACTGAAAGCAGTTGTTGCGTAAGGCAACAATGGCTCCCAGTCATATTAATTTTAAAATAGTCAAAAGATTTCGAGTTTGTTTGCCCTACGATTGGAATACATTAAATTTATCGGTGAAAGGGTTAATGGTTAAACTGACTAAAAACAGCATACTGTAGTGTAAGTTTGGAAAATGTGCATCTGTTGGGCAAGAAGACTATTTTTGAAATTTTACCACTCGAATGACTGGCTCGGTTACGAAGCCAGTCATGTCAGTGGTACAATTTTCAAAAATAGTCTTCTCTTGGCCTGCAAATTGACATTCCTCAAGACCACTATGCACAGACCTTCGTTTTGGCCGGCTTCACCGTGAAAGGGTTTACCCTTTGAACGACAAGTCCATGTACATTCTTTGCAATGTGTAACATATTTTGTTCAATATTTTGAAATTAATATGGCTGAAAGCATTTGTTGCATAAGGTAGCAATGGCTTCCAGTCATACCTAATCTTTAAATATTTAAAAGATCTCCTATTTGGCTGCGCTACATTGAATTTATCGGTGAAAGGGTTAATTGTCAAACTGACCAAAAACCAGTATTTACAGTGACTTTGAGAAATGTGCATCTGTTGGTCTAGAAGACTAATTTTGAAAATTGTAACACTGACATGACTCGCTTGGTAACCGAGCAAGTCTTTCCAGTGGTAAAATTTCAGAAAGGGTCTTCTTGGGCAACAAATGTACATTTCTCAAACTCACTGTAAATGCTGGTTTTTGGTCAAGAAGACTATTTCTGAAATTTGACCAGTGATATGACTGGCTCGGTTACCAAGCTTGTCATGTCAGTGGTACAATTTTCAAAAATAGTCCTCTTGGCCTGCACATTGAAGAAAGACCTATTCGAAAATTTACCACTGGAATGACAAGCCAGCCATTCTCCTGGTAGAATTGTCAAAACTAGCCTTCTCTTAGCATGCATATGTACATTCCTTAAGAGCACTACTGAGGCCGTTTTGGCCGGCGGCGACTTCATCATACCCTTTCAACGACAAGTTCAAGTACATTCTTTGCGATGTGTATAACATATTTTGTTCAACATTTTGAAATTAATATGACTGAAAGCAGTTGCTGCCTAAGGCAGCAGTGGCCTTCAGTCAATTACATTTTAAATTTTCAAAAGATTTCCTGTTTGTTTGCCCTGAGATTGCGATACATTGAATTTATCGGTGAAAGCGTTAATGGGCAAGCTGACCAAAGACCAGCATTTACAGCGGGAATTAATTGGGGAAATGTGCCTTTGTTGGCCAAGAAGACAATTTTTGAAATTTTACCACTGGAATGATGAGGTCTCGATGACGGTAAACTTTAAAAAAAATAGTGTTCTCTTGGTCCGATTAAAAATGGATATTCATAAAGCAACATGTAGAATTTTCTCGTGATTGTTAAAGTGGGTCGGTTGCTCCAATCGGTCCAGTGAAGTTCAGTATATTTTTAGTTAACCCTTTAATAGCTAAGTTTGGTCCAAAAAATGTTTGCTTATTGAATATCCATAATTTGCTGGCCAAAAGGACTTTTTGAAAATTTACCACTGAAATGACAAGCCAGTCAGTCATTCCTCTGATACAAATTTTCAAAATAGTCTTTTACTGGCTTGCATATGAACATTTCTCAGGAGCACTACAGAGACCGGGTTAGGCTGGCTTCACCATACCCTTTCAATGACAATTCCGAGTATATTCTGCGATGTTTAACATATTTTGTTCAATATTTTGAAATTAATATGACTGGAAGCAGTTGCTTCCTATGGCAGCAATGACTTCCAGTCATATTTATTTTTATGGTATCCAGTAGATGTCCCATTTGTTAAAGGGTTAATGGTCATACTGACGAAAAACCAGCATTTAGAGTTGCTTTGAAACTTGAGAAATGTGCATTTGTTGGCCAAGAAGACTATTTTAGAGATTGTATCACTGGAATGACTGACTCAATGACAGAGCGAGTCATTCCAGTGGTAAATCTTCTAAAAATAATATCTTGGTCCGCCTAAAATTTCACGTTCATAAAGCAACAATTTGAATTTTCTTGCGATTGCTGATGTTGTGATTCTTTTTATTTAGAACATACATGGGATATTTTGTTTATATTTCAGGCAACATGTCAACCATAGATGGGTTCATAACCAGGCATTTGATCAGCTGCTGTGTCCAGCGAAGCATTTACAAATGCGAATACAATCCTGTTGACAATACCAAATAATTGTATATTTCTGCATAGAGCATGCTGTACATTGTACATTCCGGTTGCTAGCCAGACCTTTGTAAATGATGCATAGTATGGTGATATGTTAAGGCGACTAGGCGAGTGTAATCAATAAACTTGAGAACGGGTTAAATTTGGTTCATAACATTTAAAACTCAATGCCACAGCTCATATTACTACTGGTAGTTAGCACCCATACTGGATTTCTGACTCATAGTCCATTTCGACAGTGTTATTTCACAAAGCTTCTACGATTTATTTATGAAGTTTCAAACTGATCTGAAAAAACAGTCGCAAGATTAATCATCGGGAATCGCCAAGGTTGCGACTGGTCTCTGCTGGACATACTGGATTTACAACGAATCTTGAACAATTGTAAAATATATTTAGAACTGATGACGAGGCTATAATGACGGTCTAAATATGTAACATCATCAGCAGATGTCTTCTGACAGAGGGCTCCAGTGCAAATGTTCATTCGCCTGGATGATTTTAAACCTAAACGCCAAGCACATTTCACGAATTGGGCGTTGGAAATATGTTACTTAGTTATATTGACATAACGCTGAAACTTAACATATGGATGAATTGAATTTGTCTCAATCTACCATGTCAGCACTGTTAACACAACCTGCTATAGATGTATTTCAGTATTTCTATCATTCAGTATTGGTATCTACCATACCAGCACTGTTAACACAACCTGCTATAGATGTATTTCAGTATCTCTATCATTCAGTATTGGTATCTACCATACCAGCACTGTTAACACAACCTGCTATAGATGCATTTCAGTATTTCTATCATTCATTATTGGTATCTATCATACCAGCACTGTTAACACAACCTGCTACAGATGTATATCAGTATTTCTATCATTCAGTATTGGTATCTACCACACCAGCGCTGTTAACACAACCTGCTATAGGTGTATTTCAGTAGCTCTATCATTCAGTATTGGTATCTACCATACAAGCACTGTTAACACAACCTGCTATAGGTGTATTTCAGTGTTTCTATCATTCAGTATTGGTATCTACCATACAAGCACTGTTAACACAACCTGCTATAGGTGTATTTCAGTGTCTCTATCATTCAGTATTAGTATCTACCATACCAGCGCTGTTAGCACAACCTGCTATAGATGTATTTCAGTGTTTCTATCATTCAGTATTGGTATCTACCATACCAGCACTGTTAACACAACCTGCTATAGATGTATTTCAGTATCTTTATCATTCAGTGTTGGTATCTACCACACCAGCGCTGTTAACACAACCTGCTATAGGTGTATTTCAGTGTTTCTATCATTCAGTATTGGTATCTACCATACAAGCACTGTTAACACAACCTGCTATAGATGTATTTCAGTGTTTCTATCATTCAGTATTGGTATCTACCATACCAGCACTGTTAACACAACCTGCTATAGATGTATTTCAGTGTTTCTATCATTCAGTATTGGTATCTACCATACAAGCACTGTTAACACAACCTGCTATAGGTGTATTTCAGTGTTTCTATCATTCAGTATTGGTATCTACCATACAAGCACTGTTAACACAACCTGCTATAGGTGTATTTCAGTGTTTCTATCATTCAGTATTGGTATCTACCATACCAGCACTGTTAACACAACCTGCTATAGATGTATTTCAGTGTTTCTATCATTCAGTATTGGTATCTACCATACAAGCACTGTTAACACAACCTGCTATAGATGTATTTCAGTATCTTTATCATTCAGTATTGGTATCCTGTCATGTTTTAACCCTTTAACACTCATATCAGCCAGAAACGGTCTTGAGAAATGTCCACTTACAGACAAATCGAAGACTATATTTGAAAATTTACCACTGGAATGACTGGCTCGATAACCAATACAGTCATTCCAGTGGTAAATTTTCAAAAATAGTCCTCTTAGTCTGCAGTTGGACATCTATGAGAAAATTGAAATTTTCTTGAACAAATTCAAGGGTTAAATGGTTAAGTACTATGAATCTAAACATGTTATCCCATGACAAACTACAGCTATTTATTCAATAGAAATAAACACATTAAAAATCCTCGTAAACTGAATATCTAATGTGTAGTGAATTTGACATTTTTTGTTGCGACTATCACTATTGACTAGTAAAAGTTGGTCTGTGTCAAAAAAAGCTTTGAAAAGTATTGAAAATTCAACATTTTCTGCTAAATGATTTATTGAAAGTAAGAAAAATTTACATTTTATCATGTGTGATTTCTATTTGCAAAGTTATGTAGATAATATTGTTACAAGACTATCACTACTATCTTTATTATTTGGCGAGCTCGGCTACTAATTGTGAGTTTTCGGCAACATTTTGTTTTGAAATGGAAATTGATTGGAGGCTTCATAAAATTGGTCTGGTATTTGATAAATTAGTTATGGACTCTGTATGGAATTTCATTCTGCAGGTCTATGAATCATGTTACCTATGTAGTATTGTCACATAGCCCATGGTATTGAAGAATGTCCATTTGCTGGCCGGGAGAAGACTATTTTTGAACATTTACCACTGGAATAGCTGGCTAAATTGATAAACAATCCAGTCAATTAATCTTGTGGTGATTTCTAAAAATAGTTATGTTGGCCTGAAAAAATGAACATTCAATGAGCAAAATCTTAGAATTTCTTGACCAATCTTGGCCATTAAAGGGTTAAGTTGATCAATCCTAACCATTATCCATTTAACACTCAAACCTGCCAAAACAGCTTTAGCAGGAATCTTGAGAAATGTTCATTTTGCAAACCAAGGACTGGCAAAGCTATTTTTGAAATTTTACTACTGGAATGACTGGCTCGATAACCGCGCCAGTCATTCCAGTGGTAAACTTGTCAAAGATCATCTCTTGGTCTGCAAATTAACATTTTCTATGACAAATGGGTTGAGCCAAAAGCTGTAATTATGTATTATGCTATGGCTGGAATTATGTAAGATGAAAAATAGAGTTAATGTTGGATGTGCTTTGAACAACTCGGTCAGGATTTAATATTGTACCCATATATGGGTGGCCATCCATTCTCATGCTGTGTATTGGTAATTATAGCAAGGTTCATACTGATCATGGAAATCCTGGAAAGTCATGAAATTTGAAAATGTAAATTCCAGCCCTAGAAAGTCATGGAACAACAATGTTTTTAATGATAGGTCATGGAAAATGGCAATCATGGAAAATAAAAAGAAATCTGTTGGCATAAACACGATAAATAATCTCTATGCAATAAAACTTACGGCAACAGCTCATCAAAACAAGGCCGTGGCATGGTTGTTGCAATATTCACAAATTTTGCAGAATAACCCTGGTTTTATTTTTGGTGCTATATCATAAATTTTATACAAATCTAGATATTAATTCTCAGATGTCATGGAATTTGTTAATTTTGGTCTTGAAAAGTAATGGAAAAGTCATGGAATTTCAAGCACAGAAAGGTGTACCATCAGGTCTCTGACCAGTTTGTGGATCTCATTCAAGAACCTTCACTATCCAAAATACTAATTTGCACGGGTCAAAGCAGTATTTAGCTATGTGGGCAATGATCTGTCCAGGCCGGCGTGCGGGCGGCAGAGTGGTTTCCGGATGATAACTCCGTTACCCTTTGTAGAATCGGATTGAAACTTCATAGGGTGGTTGGACTAGGTCTTGGGAAGAAACCTATCGAAATCGACGATGATCAGAAATCCAAGATAGCCGCCAGCCACCGGCGGCCATCTTGAAAATTTGTTTCCGGATGATAACTCCATTACCGTTTGTAGGGTCGCTAGGAAACTTCATAGGGTGGTTCGGCTATCTCTGGGGAAGAAAACTATCGAAATTGACAATGTTCCGAAATCCAAGATGGCCGCCAGCCACCGGTGGCCATCTTGAAAATTGGTTTCCAGATGACAACTCCATTACCGTTATCGGATCGCTTTGAAACTTCATAGGGTGGCTGGATTAGATCTGGGGAAGAAAGGTATCGAAATTGACAATAATCTGAATTCAAGATGGCCACCAGCCACCATCTTGAAAATTGGTTTCCGGATGATAACTCTGTTCCAATTTATCGGATCGCTTTGAAACTTCATAGGGTGATTGGACTAGGTCTGGAGAAAAAAAAGAAGAAATTGACGATGATCCAAACTCCAAGATGGCCGCAAGCCACGGGTTGTCATCGTGAAAGTTGGTTTCTGGATGATATCTCCATGACCGTTTATCGGATCACTTCCTAGGGTCATTGGAATATGTCTGGTGAAGAAACTTATCGAAATTTATGATAATCCGAAATCCAATATGGTCGCCAGTCAACGGCAGCCATCTTGAAAATTGGTTTCTACATGATACCTCCTTGACCGTTTAACGGATCGCTTTGATACTTCATGAGGATAACTGGTCTGATAGGTTTGATGAAGAAATACAAATTTTCTGATAGCTCTCATTCATTGGTTTGTCATCATGGCTTGGTATTATGGTGCCGTTTGCGGAGCTCTTGTTAATTTTAAGATTAAAGTCTTTCTAACAACTTCCAGACACCCCATTTTTCTGATTTAAGCCGATTTCTGAACACAGTAATAGTGAATGTTTTATTCTTAATTAGAAATGCTAAAAAGTGATAGACATTTTGAGAATAGTTTTAAGTTATTCAAGGTTGCTTAACATGGAAAATAATGCATGCCGCCTGCGCTCAATGTAGCCCAGACATTTAGCCAGTGGCCACGTAGCCACCCCACCCCCACTGTCTATTTCACTCGGGCTCGCAACTCCAGCTACCATAATTCATTAAATCAAGGACCAACCAACCCAGCAATGGATTTGCACCAATATATTCGCGAGTATGGCTACAGCATTGCTTTGTACCTGTAGCAGGAAATATGGAAGGAGCAGCACAAGGGTTCCAATTCCCATACATAGGGAGTACCAGTCGGCACCAGTATTCGTGTGGCATAACGCGTTATTTCAGAGCACCCGTGTGTTATAAATTAACAATCTCTTCGGTTTCCTATTTAACAAGTTATTCTCCATTCGCGTATATGCGCTATGTCCAACAAATAGGGGCAAGAACCGCCTAACATACATCTTATAGTGTCTAGGCGTACATGTTTTGCCATGTATGAGCGCGGCCATTTTGGAAAAAAATAGTTCCGTCATTGTGATGATGCAACAAAATGGCCGGTCATTATCTTAGAGGTGTATTCTCGGCATAGCACGAAGCTACGGCTCAATGTTTAGATTGGCTGGTCAGCGTCATTGGAAATCCGTAACCCCGAGACCGGGAGCTAGCCAACATCTTCGTTCGTCGTGCACAAGTGGCGCGGCGTACGCCTCAGAACGACCCGACGCGACCCGGCGAGCTACATTAACTCTCCCCATTCGTGCTTTTATATTGTTACACATTTCATTTTGGCATGGCATTACGAGTTTGCTACTTAGATGTCTGCGGCTTAGAGAGAGAGAGAGAGAGAGAGAGAGAGAGAGAGAGAGAGAGAGAGAGAGAGAGAGAGAGAGAGTGAGGGAGAGAGAGAGAGAGAGAGAGAGAGAGAGGTGGGGTGACGCCTTGAATCGTCACATGAAACTCACGAATATCAATATTGATAGAGGCATTATTCCCGCAACAACAAACATGATTAGGGAATCTGTTGTCTCTATAGCGACCACCTGTTTTGAGTAGGGGTTGGGTGGGGTGGCGTCAAAGGATTGTCGTTCTTTAAGATGGATGGGAATAACGCTAAAAAAACTACCATCTTTTGATCCCTAAAGCTATTTAGCAACAACTTGTTTTTAATAAATTCCTTTTGGCCGTTTTGATGGCCTACATGTATATTGTAGACGTTATATACGCATGTTTAGGTGTGCAATAATAAGACAAGATGTTAACGTTTGTACACATGATCATCCACTGTATGGCGGGGTGGGGTTGAGGCGCGTACTAGTTTTGTTGATAAGTGCCTGATCTGGGTCATGTTTATAAACGGAATTTGCAAAACATTAGCCCCCAAATAAGGTTTTATATTAGATAATGAAGCGGTATTTGGATTTGTGGGGACCATGGGCAAAGAATTAGTAGGGGTGGGGGAGCTGGGACTGGGGTTGTCCCTCAGAAAATCTTTGAAATGAAATCCAGATGCACTGAGACGGAGAATGCACTTCTGGTGTGAAATATGGAGCTTCCGTTTGTTGTAAAATTATTTTATTTTGTGAATTTTTAGCTCGACTTTACGAGCTGAACTTTTCCTTTTATATCTCATGTTTGATTAATTATACTGAACCCAAACGTGGGCACACGCTTCCTTGTAATGACACGCCATCACACAATGATCTTGAGGTCAGAAGGTTAAAGGTCAACGTCACTGATCTTGGGAGAAATCTCGGGTTTTTTTTTCAACTTTAACATTTTTCCGTTTAGCTCAACTTTTCTGTTTATAGGTCCCTATCTCATATTTGGTTACTCTTACTGGACCCAAACTGGGACATATGCCTCCTTATAATATGGCATCACACAATGATGTTGGGGGCAAAGGGTCAAAAGTCATGGTCACTGATACGCAAGTCGACCGTCTGTCATTCGCCGTCCCTCCGTCTACTTTTGTTTACAAACGCTACTCCTCATTAACCGGGCTTCAGAATGTGTATGCAGAATTTAGATTGTTCAATTTTTGTGCTGAAAATCTTAGATTTTATGAAGAATTTACTGGAAATTGTCAAAGCGCTACTCATCATCAATAGCGTGACAGATTTCAACCCTAGTTGACTGGACAGACCCTATCGTGATAGGCTCCAGAACATCTGTATTGTAACAGGTGGATGTTTTTGTGAAAATCTAATTTTTTTTAAATGTTTCGGAAATTGTAAAAATGCATCTCCTCCATAACCGCTTAGTCGATTCTATCCAAATTTGATTGGAAGCATTCTATAGCGGTAGGCTCTAGAAGAAATATTCATAATTTTGTTTGGTCGATTTTTTGGGTGGACATTTGGATTCTTTTTAAATTTTCAAGAACCATTGAAAACTCCTTGATTGATTGGGTGGCCCGATTTCAACGAAACTTGGATGGAATGATCTTATCAACATATCAAACGAGAATTTTGATTGTTCAATTTCTTTGGTGGGCATCTTTGATTTTTCGAAAATCATCAATCATGTCTAACCGTATTTAGCCTAAATGGAAATGGTTCAAATGATCATGTGAGTATTACATACCCTTGTCCTCCGGTTGATAAGGGTATTGATAAGCCTTCTTCTATATTTATTTTATGTTTGAAGTCAAGATTCGTGGTTCATTGCAAGTTTTATAGTTCATTGCAAAATCGTAAAGTCCAGCTTCATGGTTGCATTGCAACCACATTACTGGTTATAATTAGCATTGCTGCCTAAACGGGGGTAACGTCAGTAGTCCGACAGCCCAGTAATCCGACAGCCTAGTAGTCCGACAACCCAGTAGTCCGATAGCCCAACAGTCCGACAATAGAAATTTAATAGTCGATAAAGTGGTTCAACTGATCCGGACTAGGCCTATTACTGTGACAGGGTATGCAATGCAGTGCATAATAATGGTGCGTGTTCATGCGCACACACGGACAAATGTATACGTACGTACGCACGCATGCACGCACTCACGAACGATCGCACACGAAATATGTAGGGCTAATGTTATTGTACGTTATGTTATACTAAATCATAGGTGGACTGACCAAAGAAATAATATGTTTCTTCCAAATCTCATAGTCAGCATACGGAGATGAAGTTTCGTTAATATACTTAAAGAAAATAAGTTATGTAGGATGAACGGGTCGACGTATTGAAAAACGATAAAAAAAACCCAAGACATCAGTATTACACTGACGGGATATTGGCTTAAATCTTGCCATCGTGTGCTTCGAAATTCAAATCTAGCTTTGTATCAAGATCACAATGACTTTGACCTCAAAAGTCTGAATGACTGTGATGTTCCTTCCGGTTGAGGTAACTATATGACTATGCTTAGCTCCAATACCTTTGCCAATTCTGAAACAAACGCCAGATGCGCTGCTGATTCCTTAGACAAAAATAGAAAAAGAAGAACAAAAGCAGAACCAAGCTGTTAAAGTCTGAATTTTATACAAATATTACAATGTCCGTGAGCTCTGACCTTTAATAGCATTCCACTTGACCTAGGTAACCATGTTTCCAAGTTAAATTCAAGTAGAGTGAACCAATCCGGAAATATAAGACAATATAAGCAAAATCTTAAACATAAAAAATTGAGTTTTATATCAAAGTCACAGTGACCTTGAACTTTGACCTCATTGTGCTCCATCCACCTGATATAAGGAAGGATGTGTCCAAGTTTAGTCCCACTCGAGTGAACCGATCTGGAGATATAAACTTAATCGAGATTAGACTCTGACAAACAGACAGACAGACAGACAGACAGACGGCATAACGGGACCCGTCGATATATTTACAAAACTTCTAATTTTCGCCAATAATAAATGACTTCTAACAAGATGGCCAAGGGGCCTATATCGACATTTCAAACTAGAAAAGACAGGTTCTACAAAACACTCTAGAATTCTAAGAAATTCAACAGTTATGGCCAGGAATAAAAATTTAGCCTACGGTAAGTTTCAAAGTACATATTGTGGACGGGTATTTTAGGAGTAATATTTAAGCAATTTCCTGGACATATTTGGAAATACAAGATGGTCGCGGAATAAATTGAGCAATCCAATTTCTCTTTAGGGGTGTTGATTGAAATATACCACACTATGATCGTTGCACATAAGTCTCATTGAAATTAGAGGATAGATAAAGGCGGCATAGTATTTTATTTTATTTAAAGGAGTTCCTGATATTAATATAGAGCCTACCGCAATAAGATCCTTCTGCCAAAATTTGATTAAAATTTGTGGAGTGTTTTATATGTTCTGACATAAATACTAATGTTGGTTGCAACATATCAATGTTGCCACGTGCTTTCGGCAATTTGAACCATACAGCAGGTATTGCATTCTTTATTCTAACACATAAGCGCTGAGCATCAATATGTCTCATTGATGTTATTCTTGCTACATCTTGCATCGCAATCCATTTACGAGATTTCGGATTTACCAAGTCACGTAAATATTGAATACCATTTTTGGCCATAGAGGGCAAGTATAATACATCGTCATTATCACGAATCAACTCGTTGCCCCAAAGACGTTGCTCTAAGGCATCTTCCCAACAATTGGGTTGTGGCATTGATCGTGTAAATATTTTTAAGGCTTCGAGCTGTTCTTTATATACATTCCATAGCTATGACGAATAGAAGCAGGGGACAGTGAGCAACCCTGTCTGACACCTCGTTCCAACACTACAGGTTTGGATAGCTGATTGTTAACTAAATAGCAACTTGTTATATCAGTATATAAAATATTGACCCATTTAATAAATCTTGAACCACAGCCAATATGGTCTAAAGACTTAAACAAGAAATCCCATTCTAGTCTGTCAAACGCCTTCTCGTTATCAAGTGCTATTATTGCTGCTGGGATACAATCCTTTTCAACTAATTGAATAAGGTCCCGTATAGGCAAAGTGTTGTTTAATATTGATCTTCCTGGCACAGAGCAGGGTTGATCATCATGAAGGACTTCGCCTAGGACTGCGCCAAGTTTTAATGTTAGTGCCCGAGTAATAATTTTATAATCTACACAGAGTAGAGAGATTGGTCTATAATTCTGTATTTTATTTCTGTCACCCCTCTTGTATATAAGCCGAACATATGCTTGGGCCATCGATGTAGGGAGATGCCCTTGCTTCAAAATGCTGGTTGCTATTTCTTCTAATACTGGCCCAAATATGTGCCAGAATGTTTGATAAAATTCAACTGGAAGTCCGTCACATCCAGGAGACCTTTCTAACTCCATACCTTTGACGGATTTTGTCAAATCATCAATTGTTATTGATTGGTCACAGCTTTCGCGACATGAATCTGGAAGTCTTTTCGTTATATTAGCTAAAACATCTCTAGTTGCAGTTTCCTCGCTTCCCTCAGATTTATACAATGATTTGTAAAATTCGGATACTGTTTCAATCATTTCTGCATTTGAGCACACTGATACTCCATCATTAGTCTTCAGTGAGCGCATTAATTTCTCTATACCTCTTGCTTTTTCCAAGTTAGAAAAGTAACGTGTAGGCTTTTCGCCCTCGGTGCGCATTTGTGCTCTTGACCTTATTTTGGCGCCATCAAACTGATATTGCTCTTTTTCATTTAGTCTACCTTTTAATTTAACTAATAGTTCGTAATAATTATATTCCCCATCATTAATTTTCTTATTAATTTTACACAACGACCTCTGAAGCGCCTTTTTACGCTTTCGTATTTCACATGCTTTCCTAATGGAATACTGCCTTGAAATATATTTCAGGTCTGATTTAGCATCTTTCCACCAGTCTGTTATACATTCATACGAACCTCTTCTTTCATCTCAATGCCTCCAACAACTTTCCACACATTTGCGGTAGCAATTATCTCGTAGCAATGCTACATTAAGTTTCCAAAATCCATCTCCTCGTTTGACCCAGTCAGCATTGTCTAATGCGATGGAAAACATATTGTGATCAGAGGGAGTTACTGGTTTTATGTTAGTTTTCCACATGTAACCTTTCAATGAACGTTCTACATAGATCCTGTCTAACCTTGAAGCTAACCTTCCATCGGTTGAAAACCAAGTAAATTCCTGGCCTTCTGGATTTTCAATCCGATAAGTGTCTAACAAGCTTTTATTTTAACAAATGTGTTTCAAAATATTATGCGATGTGTCATTGAAATTAGACCTAGAGTTTCTGTCTTTAGCCTCGTCTAATATGCAATTAAAGTCACGGCCCATAATTAGGTTTTCAGGCGTTCTGTCTTGAATTACTGTTGAAACATCATTTAGAAATTCACTGCGCAATTGATGAGAGGTAGGTGCATAAAGGCACATCAAATTTAAACTTGTGTTTAGTACATCAATTGATACACAAATCCATCTTCCATTTGGATCTGATGACGACGATATAACCTCAACATAGTTGAGACAGCGGGGCAGGATAAGAATGGCCACTCCCGCACTATTATCTTGTGATAAAGAAAAAAAAATCTGCCCTTTTGAAATATCTTTGAGAGATTCATACACTTCAGCTTTTTGAATCTTGTAGAAAAGCAATATCAACTCTCTCATTTGCTAATTCTTCAAGCAAGTGGCGCTGCTTGAATTCGGTATTTAATCCTCTGCAATTGATGGTGCAGATAATCATAATTTGTAAAATCATGTTTACAACCGCCATCATTAGATTAACTAGATTTGGGTTTTTTAGCTCGTTTCTTAGACCATTTACCTAATTTTCCTACGAATTCTATATTTCCTAGTTCTACCACAGACAAATATTCATATTTGGAAATATCAGAATCATGGCGCAGTAGACGATATTTCACGCCTCTCGCCATTACATATGGCACTAACGCTTCACCACCCTTCTGATCGGTACATTACCATTTCATCTTTCATCTATGAACTCTGTGTTTGAATAGACACATCTGATTCTGCAACTGACATTGTATCATCATCCATATCATTTACTTCAATCTCAGATTCTGAGCTATAGTCTTCTTTATGACGCTTATTGCTACTTAAGTAACATTTGGCAGGAGCATCATTTACCATATCTTCAAGCTGACTTAAATCAAGTGGGCTTAGCGGAAAATCGACTGAACTTTCTGTCTTCTGAGTCCTAAACTTATCCTGTCCTAATTTTAATTCATCTTCTAAGGAATTGTAAACTGGCTCTTCTGTAAGATCATCATTTTCCTGCGTGTCTTTTACAGCAACGTTTGGCTCCACTGCATTTTGTGTATTTTCTTGACTTAAGGTTATACCCTCCTCTAATACATGAATTTCATCAACTGTAGTTACTTTAACAGGATTTGATGATTTGTTTGTGTCATTTACAATGGCATGGACCAAAACAACAGCTTCCGTAGCGGTTGCTTCAGAAGCATTTGACTCAGTTGCATCCTTTAATGGGCGATTATCTCCTGATACTGAGGGTTTGTTTTGATTTTTTGGACAGCGCCATTTAAAATGGTCAACTGAACCACAGAGCAAACATTTGTTTCGATTGGTACAATCTGTTGCCAAATGGTTAGTACTTAAGCAGATCCGGCATTCTTTAATTTGCCCTCTATACCATAAGGGCAGGACAAAGCTTCCATCAAGAGTCAATCTGCTTGGTAAAGGGCTATCCACTTTATCAAACCAAATACGTCTTACACCGTTTTCTAGCGTTCTGTCAAAGGGATACGTTTCCCGTTCAATCTTTTGCACTTTGCCATACTTCTTGAGTTCACTCATGATTCTGTCATCTGGAATTTCTATTGGAACTTTCATCTTCACTAGCAACCTATCTGACTCGATTTCCTCAGCGTTACAAACTTCACCTTTTACAATAAGAACATCTTCCAGAAGCTTTTCCTTGACCCCCTCATTTGACACTTACATTCCATACAGTTTTAGTAACATTGATAAGCCCCTGCAAAGTAGCAGGTCCCGCGCCAACGACGTCGTTTAACCCATGATACACGTCGATAGCCGTGACACCCCATCCCTTAGTTGTTATTTTAAGGCTTAGTGTACGCTTATAGGTTGCCATGGTGGTTTATCAAAGGAAGAACCCCATACTACTACAATATATAATAAATATATACTTATATAACACCAGGACGTCAGGGAAAGTGCTAAACAGTAAATAAATAGTGTCCCCTTTTGAAACCCTGAGGTCTACCAACAAATATACGAATAGAGAGTACAGTCGTATATGTGTTAGTTTGAACCACTTTCTAAGTGGTTCACTAACACCTAGCCGATTAAAGTATACTAACAAATATATGAATAGATAGTACAGTCATATATTTGTTAGTCTGTTCGAGTTGACCGGGGACAGCCAACTGACTATAAGGATTTATATAGTTAAAGAACTAGGCCTGTGCTTACAAATGACAAAGGAATTAAATCCACTCACTCAAGCGATCTTGCCAAATATAATGCGCTAGCCTACGAACTATAGAAATAGCAGACTGGCGAGGGCTGAAATGTATTGCATTGACGACAGTAAGAGGAGCCCTATTAAATGGCTGAAACTGCCAGCTAAGAGGAATGCCTTTAGAAAATGGAGACACAAAATGCGCTCCAACCAAGACAAGAATTTACAAATTAAACATAAAGTTTACTACTACTACTACCACTACTTTTTTTTTTTTTTTTTTTAAAAACCGACGCTGACGCAGTCGGACACACTTCACGGAGGAACTCCTTTAAAAAGGCTTGCAAACCCCTAGAAAAAAACCTGGTGAACTAGCAATCTTGATTAATATTACACCAAAACAATGATAAATAATGAGCATTAATACAATCTATAAATACATATGGCTTAAAAAGTATAGATACAAAACAATAGGCTGATAAAGCTCCGATAGCAAAACAAAACTTAACAAAGGCATTACTATTCAAACCAGGTGTAGTAGTAAACCCGTGTGGCGAGTGCAACTATCCAACAAATGAAAAGTGCCTCGTCAATCTATGACAAATAAGTCAATCATTGACGCCAGTGGGCTGATTCTCTAAAGATCAGCGGGCGTAGTAGCATTCGGGTAGTATAATACATATAGTCTGCAGAAAAATTTCAGAAAAATTAATGGCGCTCTTGTTCACATTTTCAATTTACTTTATTGTAAGGTTTTGTAAATTACCATTCAATCCATGTGTGGTAGTAGGCCCGTGTGGCGAGTGCAACTATTCAACAAATGAAAAGTGACTCGTCAATCAATGACAAATAAGTCAATCATTGACGCCAGTGGGCTGAGTCTTTAAAGATCAGCGGGCGTAGTAGCATTTGGGTAGCATAACATATATAGTCAGCAGGAAAATTACAGAAAAACAGATGGAAATAGATGGCGCTCTTGTTTCCATTTTTGATTTACTTTGTTGTAAGGTTTTGTAAATTACCCGGGCACAAATAACCCTATAAAACTCTGTGCAAATTCCTAAAATTACCTGGGACAATTTTATAATTCAATGGCAACTTACTTTATCGATTGATTATTAAATTACCCCAGCCTGTTTATTTGTTAACATGAATTATTAAACATAACAATATCAAAGTGCAGACTAAAATGAATTACATGACACAGATTAATTAAAAGACACAGATAAATCAGCTGTAGTAATTAAATGATTTAAGCTAGTGCAGGCTCATTTATTTTTACAGCTCCCAACTCTATTGAAACTATGTTTGTTTTGCACCATATGTCCTTGAATACTTTTTCTTTACCATGCTGCTTTAATCTAAAATATTCGCAAGGAATATGATTCAGCAGCAATGAACGAAATATTGCCTTTATTGCTCTATAGTGACTGCCCATAGATGGATTTTTCGTCTGTGCACACCGATGTTTCCAAATGGCCCAAACACCTATGGTTAGTATTGTTATTAAAATAGTCCTTTCAGACTTTATGATATTTACACCGCTTGATCAAAATTCTCTAAATAAGACTACATGCGTGTCTAGAACAATGGGCTTCGCTCCAAATTTTGCCAAGATTTGGCTGATATAGTCCCAAAATTGTGACGATATTTGACATTCCGCAAATAAATGCTCGATTGTTTCCTCGTCTGTTTGACATAAGTAACACCTATCAGAAGTCGTAATATTGCACTTGTATGTCAAGTGTCCCACCCATAGCCGTCGATGTAGTAATCGCCACAATAAATCACGAGCCATATTTGGTATGTATGGAGAATGTAAGATTTTCCATAGATTTTTCCAACTGGATGGTTTATAGCTTGAGTCATCCCATCTCCTAATTGCTATGGGAGGTGTTACTTGTTTTCGTCTCATAATATGGTACCATTCCTTGGATCTCATCTTGTATTTTAACATCTCATCATCAAGAACTAATGCGGGTTGTGGAGTCAAACTATTATTATTTACATTTGGCAGACGAAACCATTCAATTGGTACAGCATGTTTTATTTTATTTAGCAACCGCTGGACATCTATATGCCTCATATGTGTTTTTCTAGCTACTTCTTGCATTGAAATCCATCTACGTGTTTGAGGGTGTATCATATCAGATAAATGTTGAATGCCATATTTTGCAAAGGACGGTAGATAAAGTACTGCATTGTTATAACATATATTACTATTGCCTCACAATTGCTGTTCTAGTACTTCCTTCCAGCACGTAGGTGGAGGCATGTATCTGTCAAATATTTCTAACTCCTTAACTTGATCTTTAAACACATCTGGTATCATTTGGCTATTCGGAGGTGGCTTCTTTGAGGTAAAAACATGCTTCGCCAGAAATGGTTCTACAATTCTCTCCATGAGAGCTCGTGAAACACATGCCCACGTCTCATCTGATGTAATAAGATCATCCAAAAATTTTAACCTTAAAGAAACACATTTCACTTTAATATCAATTAAATCAAGTCCTCCTTCTAACTTAGCATTATTGAGAACATGATGGGAAACTAAATGATTCTTTTCTTCCCATATGAATGACAATATCAACTCATTAACCTCCTTTTCTACATGTTTTGGCATGTGTACAACAGATGCTGTATACCATAGCCCAGAGAAAGCCAAGTTGTTGACAACAAACATTCTACCAAAGATTGAAAGACGACGACGCTTCCAATCTGCTAATATTCTCTTAAGCTTAGATACTCGTTCATTCCAATTTTGTATTGTATTCGGTTTCCTGCCAAAATAGATGCCTAAAATCTTAATGGTATCATTAGACCAATTGATTTCAAGTGGCTGGTCATTCCGCTCTTTCCATGACCCCAAAAATAATCCTTTGGATTTTCCTTTGTTGATTTTCAAACCAGATGCATTTTGGAACTTTTCTAGTACGTGGTTTAAAATTGCAAAATCATTGTTTGAACTGGTAAACACAGTTGTGTCATCAGCATATTGTGACAGCTTAAGTGGTCTTTCTATGCCATGAATACATATGCCTTGAAAGTTATTATTTTGCCTCAATGCTATGCCAAGTGATTCCATCACAATAACAAATAATAATGGCGATAGGGAACACCCCTGTCTAACCCCACGTCCTAAGACAATTTCTCTGGATAATTGATTGTTCACTAAATAGCTACTCTTGATATCCGTATATAAAATCTTAACCCATTTAATAAAGTTTGAGCCTAACCCAAACGATTGCAAAGAATTAAAAAGAAAATCCAATTCCACACGGTCAAATGCCTTTTCATTGTCCAAGGCAATCACAGCTGAAGGGATGCTATCCTTCTGAACCAATTGTATAAGGTCTCTTATTACCATGGTATTGGTTAGAATTGTCCTCCTGGGTACAGCACATGTCTGCTCTGTTCCAATGATTTCTCCTAAAACACTACCTAGTTTCAATGTTAGTGCTCTGGATATTATTTTGTAGTCTACACATAGTAGAGAAATTGGTCTGTAGTTCTGAATTAGACGTCTGTCATTTCCTTTATATATTAGCCTTACGTATGCCCTAGTCATAGTTTGTGGTAAGTGGCCTTTCTAAAAAATTTCAGTGCCCAATTCTTCCATTATTGGACCTACAAGGTGCCAAAACGTTTGGTAAAATTCAACTGGAAGGCCATCACACCCCGGTGATTTTTCTAGTTTCATACCTTTAAGAGATTTAGTTAAATCTTCTAGTGTTAAGGGTTGATCACAAAATTCACTGCCTGTGTCTGACACCTTTTTGTCTATATTTGCTAACAAATCCAATTTTGCATCTTCATCAATTCCCTCTGACTTGTACAATGACTCATAGTAATTGCATACAATAGTACTCATTTCATTGTTGGTAAAGATGGTTGAACTATCCGGCATGTTTAATGAGCACATCACCTTATCTATTGCCCGTGCTTTTTCTAATGTGCAAAAATATCGGGTTGGCTTTTCCCCATCTTCATGCATCTGGGCTCTTGCTCTAATTTTTGCACCCTCAAACTCATATTGTTCTATATCTCTTATTTTACTTTTAATTTTAACCAGTAATTCATAATAATTATCATCACCATTATTTACTTTAGCATTAATTTTCATCAGTGATCGATGAAGTGTTTTCTTGCGTTTGCGTATTTCCTGTGCTTTTCTAATAGCATACTTTCGGGAAACATACTTTAAATCCAGTTTTACATCCTCCCACCATTGCAATGTGCTCTTATATGATGCTTTCCTATTAATCCAATGTTGCCAACAACTCTCTATATTATTCTTATAAAATTCTTCTCCCAACAGTGTTGTGTTTAATTTCCAAAACCCGAACCCTTTTGTTACCCAGTCAGCATTGTCAAAGGCTACACAAACCATGTTATGATCGGAGAATGCAACTGGCTTAATATTAACATCTCTCCAGTACCCTGTTAACAAACTATTCACATAAATTCTGTCGATCCTTGAACCAACTTTACCATCTACCGAAAAACATGTAAGATCTTTACCATGAGGTTTTGATATTCTATAGGTGTCAACTAAATTTTCATTATCACATATTTCTTTTAAGAGTCTATGTGATGTATCAGTATAAGTTGAAGTTGCATTCCTGTCATTTTCTTTGTCTATGACACAATTAAAGTCACCACCCATTACTAAGTTTTCAGTGATGTTATCTAGTGCTGTTTTAGACATCTCCTTAAAAAAATTACGACGTAGTTGATGAGATGCAGGTGCATATATACACAGCAACGTGATACGTGTTTGTTGTATATCTAGAGTGACTCTCACCCAGCGACCATTTGCACCTGATACTGAAGAGATTATATTTACATAGGCTGAACAACGAGGGAGTATAACAATTGCTACGCCTGCACTATTATCTTGAGATAACGAAAAAAATATTCTGGATCCAGAAATCTTTTCTAAATTATCGTATGATTCTGACTTCTGAATTTTTGTTTCCTGTATCAAAGCAATGTCAATCTGCTCATTTTTCAGAGTCTCTAGTAAGTGACGTTGCTTTATGTCACTATTTAAGCCTCTACAATTGAGTGTGCAAATTAGCATAAAAGGTAATACAATGCTGTGTAAAACCGCCATTATTAAGCTAACTAGATTTTGTTTTTTTCGACCCTCTCTTAGACCATTTACCTATTTTACTCACAAACGCTTCATTACTTAGCTCAACTATTTCCAAAAGCTTATATTTTAATATATCTGAATCATGACGCAGATGCCTATATTTAACACCATTTGCTGTCACATATGGAACTAACACCTCTCCTGCCTCTGACCTGTACATGACCATTTCATCAGGTGATTTAGAACTCTGTGTTTGAATGGATATATCAGATTCAGCGACTGACATATTATCGTCTTCTATATCACTTTCCTCTATTTCTGATTCAGAACTCTCTCCATCTTTCTGTCGCTTTGTTCCACTCAATCGATCCGAGACACCAATTACTTTCTCTATATTATTTAAATCGTCTAGATTGAGTGTACTCAGTGGAAAATCAAAGTTAGTTTCAGTATCTTGCGACCTGAATTTTACTTGTCCTAAATTAAAACTCTCTTCCAGAGGGTATTGATAATCATCTTCAACTTGTGTGAAATTAGCCTCTCTGTCATCAAACTTGGATTGACTTGTTACTGGAGTAAGACTTAGCCCCTCATCTAGAACCTCTATTTCATCGCCTGCAACTACAGCGATTGGATTCTTAGTTTTTTCCCCATGCTTCTCATTAAAATGGATTTCAGCTACAATCTCATCAGCTACCGGTTCTATGACATTCTCTTTAGAGACAACTTGCTCTGCACTTTTATCAGCATCCTTTTTGACATAATTGCTCTGCGGGCATCGCCACTTAAAATGATCAGATGATCCACAAACTAGACATTTGTTTTTGTTAGGGCAATCTGTTGCAAGATGTTCTGTGCTTAAGCAGATTCTACACTCGTTGATTTGCCCCCTGTACCATAATGGCAAGATAAATCGACCATCTATGGTGACCTTGCTTGGGAGAGGTTGTTCTACCTTTTCAAACCAAATTCTTCTGATGCCATTTTCTAAGGTTCGATCAAATGGATAGGTCTCGTGTTCTACTTTGTCCACTTTGCCATACGTGATCAATTCAGTGATAACCCGTTCATCTGGGATCTCTAATGGAACCTTCATCTTGACTAATAGACGATCAGAATCTATTTCCTCCACATTACACACCTCACCCTTCACGACAAGGACCTCGACGAGCAACTTTTCCTACACACTTTCATTAACTACGGTGACATTCCATACAGATTTGGAAACATTAACGAGACCTTGAAGGACCCATGGCCCTGCCCCAACTACATCCTTCAACCCATGATACACCTCAATTGCCGAAACACCCCAAGCCTTTGTCGTGATTTTAAGACTCAGACGCTTATATGAGGTTGCCATGGTGTTTTATAAAAAGAGGAACCCCATACTACTACAATATATAATACAAATATATAACACCAAGACGTCGGGGAAAGAGCTAAACACTAAATAAATAGTGTCCCCTTTTGAAACCCTGACGTCTACCAACAAATATACGAATAGAGAGTACGGTCGTATATTTGTTAGTTTGAACCACTTTCTAAGTGGTTCACTAACACCTAACCGATTAAAGTGGTTTCCAAATGCATACTAACATATTACAGTCATATATTTGTTAGTTTGTTCGACTTGACCGGGGACAGCCAACTGACTATAAGGATTTATATAGTAAGCTTGTGCTTACAAATGACAAAGGAATTAAATCCACTCACTCAAGCGATCTTGCCAAATATAATGCGCTAGCCTACGAACTATAGAAATAGCAGACTGGCGCAGCGAGAAATGTATTGCATTGACCACAGTAAGAGGAGCCCTACTAAATGGCGGAAACCGCCAGCTAAGAGGAATGCCTTTAGAAAATGGAGACACAAAATGCGCTCCAACCAAGACAAGAATTTACAAATTAAACATAAAGTTTGAATGGAAACACTAATACGAAATATATGTATAAAATTTATCTACAAAATCCAAACTGGCCAAATAGTTTTAGAGGCGCACCGGGCAAAGTTTATTTGGCTGCGGTCGAAACAAATCAGAACACACATGACATGCAGTGTGGTGGCTGAAGATCCACTTTTCGGTGTGGATGGCAGGCCCGATGAGTTATCCACTGCAGAACATCGCCGCTCTACGTCACGTAGAATTACATAGTTGGGCCGCAAAGGACCACCGCAATAATATGGTTCATATACAGTTAGTAATTAAATAAGGAACAGTTTATTAGTTCTAATATTGCCCCCGGATGGCCATGAAGACGGCAGAGACAGATGTGATGCTTTATACCTGTCCTCGTTGGTCCGGGTAGCCTGTTATGCTGTAAGCAGCTCCCGACTGTTCGGCCCTCGGCCAACGATGCTCTCGATCTTCTGAAATCATCCCCTTTTATACTCATGGTGATGTCGTAACTGGCTGACTCAACCAATCAGCACGCTGTAATCCTGTGACGTGTACGCAATCATCTAAATATCGTGATAGATATAGATGTGAAGGTGACGTAGTGAGTCACGTGTTACACAAATCATAACTCAGCCATTTCTGAACCGATTTTAAAACGGTTTATAGATTTAAAAATCCCGTTGAAAGTCTTGATCGATACCAGATTCGACGGAAACAAAGAATTAAGACGTGCCCACTCAGCACACTAAAAGCGCCACTCGCTCTCGGACGTGCTACACGTGCTCTGTCAATACAGCGACTAGCGCCTACATGCGAACTACGCGTTTTAGCGAACTTAGTCGTTTTCACGACGAAATTCCTCTCGTATAGGCTTATACGCGCTTATTTCTCTACCCTGGTGGGGCGCGCTTATAGGAACGAATCCAGGACGGGCGCTCCGTACCCAGCTTGGCTGGTACGGCCGGTACCCGACCGATCGATCCGCGCTACACCAGCAAAAGTGACATCATAATAACAAATATAAAGAAACAAGATGACAAACACCACCGAGGACATAACAAGCCCATGTCTCTGTCATATGCCTCGTAAATGATGATGATGATGATGATTTATGTTAGATGACACGCCCTCTTTGTCCGTTTTAATGCTCTCTGCCCTTTTTAGCCACACAAATCACCATCACCTAGATTTGGGGGTACGGACTCTCCAATAGGCTAGGTACGGATTGACCTTGACGGTTTTGTTACGGAATCATTACGACGTAAATGGTCTGTGTGGCCTTTTGTTGGTCAAAATATATGAGTTTAAAACTAACCGTCACTTTTTCCTGTTAAGGAACTTTTGTGACTTGTGTCATGTAGATATGATGGATACATATATCTACACATCATATGTATTCATAATAGCATATTATACATATATACACATTTACACTTCTAGACAGTACAGCGCGCATGCAAAACATACATGTCCACCTGTGCTTAAATAATGGAAACAAAATAGGCTATACATTCTACTAGGTACTGACAATGCCTGCCAGTTTCAAATAAACGGTTGTACACATGTGGATTAAAATACTGGATTTGAAGGCGACTTCTCCAGCAGATTTGCCAAGGCAGTTACACAGACTTCAGGTATGCTCGGCTACAAATGATTAACCGGGTGGGATATCGTAGGGACAGCATCTGTCTTGAACATGCGTATGGCTTCAGTATATCTATATTTCAGTTATTGTAGTAAGACAAAGCGTATTGACTTCCCAGGCCATGATTGGACTGCTTCGAGTTTTCTGTTTGTAAACAACAATTAATTAATTGATGGTTTGTAATACCGAAGCAGGACCCTTGCATTTATGGAGGTTTTATATTTGTCACTACAACAGCAAGCATTGTCCTGTCACAACTTGTAAGTTTTGACTAAAAGTAAAACAAATTGTGCAAATTATTGTCTATTTTCTGATACGCGGCCTATATATATATATATATATATATATATATATATATATATATATATATATATATATATATATATATATATATATATATATATATATATATATATATATATATATATATATATATATATATATATAATTTAATGCGGCAGATATAATACAATATTAGCTCATATAGAAAAAAGAATAACTCGGTTGTAATTTACTGACCAGTCTACGTTCTGAAGTCGCGCATTTCTGTCGTCCATGCCAGTCCAACTCGTCTGCTAGTGCATGTTCGAAATCTGTTAACGGTTCAAATTGGTATGAACTACGACTAAATTCAGCACATCATCGCCATCTTCAGGCCCGGAGTCACTATTTCCCTCAGATATGAGTCTATACTCGTTCTAGTGAATGCTGCCTGGAGAATATGCCGAGAAATCTTCACGTTATTTGAGTAAATTTCCATTTGTATCGAGGAAAGAGTTTTTGCTAACAGAAAAGGCATGTCCCTCCGATGACATCACACTCCCTTTAGGCAAAGCGTGTTTGGAGCTTAGCTATTGATGGATGTGGCATGGCTAAAACTGAGCTCATCCATTCCTTTACTCTTTATTAAATGCCGCTTTAGTTTCAAGGGCAATTTCAGGCATTTCTAATAAAAGTAAACTCTGTCTGATCTATACGCCAATTGTGGGTATTATTCTGCTTTTGTTGTTTGATCATCAAAGGAATAGATTCTTCGATGCAATTAATTAACCAGACTCGAATATTCAATTCCTCACCCAAGCCACATATTTGGTTAGTTGTGACTTTCTACTTGACATGCGAGTCCACACAACGGTAAATATACTAGGTGATTATGTTTGTCTGATTACCAGACTTCCAGCAGTGACCAGACTTCACTGCATACCGCCATTAATTACTCTACTCGTCACGTCTCGTTAGCGGTGTTCAGTGGGTTAGGGGAAACATGGCGGATGGCTACAATGCTGATGCCGTGTTCCGTTCTATTTACGACCTATCAGCCATCAACCGGCCCATGGAATAACAGAATCCAAAGTCAATGATAGTGATACGCTGATAAATAATATTGAAGTAATTTGACTTGTAGCTAGTGCGGCCTTCGACACCAACTACCTCAAAACAAATCATCTACCAGAATATCCCTTGCATCGCGTATGTTCATAAATGACTGGTCGTCTATAGATGACTCTTTGATGTCTAATATTTACTCACTGTGGAAAGAAATTCTATTCCCGGGAGATTCATTAGGAAACTGTTCTATTTTTAATCCAGTCTACATGTGATATTGTTTCTTTTGAAGAGCGCTCTTCATTGACACGTTCTTAGGATGTTTCATCGAATATTTGGACGGCAATAGACGTGTCTGGTCAAGGCCAGCTCCTGTTCTTCCGTTATCTAGATTGCAGCCATATAGCCAAAGGGCATTGGTGAGAGTATGTATGATTACTGTATTCTCCGGATGTAGTAGTAGAAACATCTTACAGGTGCACTCAGTCCTTCTTCACTTTTGGCCACTGTGTCTTGTCCTCAGCCGAAATCCTTAGCTTCCTCAGGTCCATTCTTGATTTGAGTGTATCGAGTCCTGCTATTGGTGAGAGTAGCTTGAAAATAAGAAGAACAATGGCGGCGGTGGCGGCGGTAGCAGCAGTGGCGGCGGTAGCGACGACGACGACGACGACGACGACGACGACGACGACGACGACCAAGAAAATCAGAACGTTGCATTCCTATCCCATGCCACATCTCCGTGCAACTACATATTTGCCCAGTTGAGATGCAAGGTCAAACGTGTGTAAATATATTAAGTGATCACTTGTTTATCTGACAATCAAGCATCGTGTGCTTGCCAGATGCCGCTATGTACGGAGGTGTTAATTGATCCTTATCCACTTGACATAGGGAAATACTGGCTATGGTAGAGATGGAGCGTGGTTAGAGTAGGCCTATCATATTATCATTGACATGCGCTTAAATAATTCTTAACACCATGATAACATATTTGCTTTGTGTTTGCTACACATCCTAACTCTGGAATTTAATAATTTCAAATAGCAATAAAACCCGGATCATGGCAGAATAGCAGTAATCGCCTGAAAGCGCATTTCTCACGCATTAACCTTTTCACGACGAAGCCTGCCAAAAGCCCGCCTAAGCTGTGCGCTTGATGAATGTTCATTCGGATGCGAAAAGAAAACAAAATTTGGAAAATAGACCACTGGAAATACTGGCACGATAACTGAGCCAGTCAATCCAGTGGTAATGGGCCTAAAATAATAATCTTTTGGCCTGCAAATGGACATTCATTAAGTAAATACTTTGATTTTGTTGACCAAAGTTAGATATAAAATGGTTAAATAATACATTATATATCTGTGTTGATGGTGAATATTAAAGAAATTACAGATTGCCGTAGAGATTCTCTCCCTTTACCCGATTACCATAGTCACTGCTATAGCATTGATGTGAAACGCGATGTCAAAATCAAAGCTATCGTAAACAGTTCCAATATCTCAGAGCGCGCCTAATCTAGTGACTCGAGCTTCTTGTTTTCCGGAGATATGGGCATATATGTGTCTTAAAATTACACCAATTACACACGGGCGATCATTCTCCCAATTCCGTTGACAAATCGGCCGACTCCCCCAAAATATGTTTGCCACACAGAGGCGACTCGGGAATATTCGGAAATCGTCGAATCGGCAATTATCGCCTAAGGTGTCATCGTTGAAAACGCCTAAACTTCCACACGCGGCCAAATTCCGCCTATTTGCGTCGTTTGAGTTCGCCATTATGACTTCCAAATTTACCACTTTCATGACGGAGGCGTTGACATAATTAGACACGAAGTCCCTCCATCTTCCATTGGCATATATTCACATGTGGTGGTAGGAGCAGCAGCAGCAGCAGCAGCAGCAGCAGCAGCAGCAGCAGCAGCAGCAGCAGCAGCAGTAGTAGTAGTAGTAGTAGTAGTAGCAGCAGCAGCAGCAACAACAGCGGCGACAGCAGCAGCAGCAGCAACAGAGCAGCAGCAGCAGCAGCAGCAGCAGCAGCAGCAGCAGCAAGCAGCAGCAGTAGTAGTAGTAGTAGTAGTAGAAGCAGCAGCAGCAGCGGTAGTAGCAGCAGTAGCAGCAGTAGCAGCAGTAGCAGCAGTAGCAGCAGTAGCAGCAGTAGCAGCAGTAGCAGCAGTAGCAGCAGTAGCAGCAGTAGCAGTAGCAGCAACAGAGTTTTGTTTTCAATCTATGTTCTGAAATGGAATCTAGCCTGTCCTATAAGAACTTCAAATGCTCAAAGCATGCATATCTACAAGTAAATTTTATCTTTTCTGTGGTTTTAGTACAGTGTCATTTGTTTCTAACTTCTAAAAGGTGATGGTGATAGCACAACGTCGGGTAGATAGGAAGATGAGGATGAGAAGGTTATCACAATGAGAGAAAATAGCGGCTTCTGCCACCGACCAAATACAACGCACTGTTGTAAGACAAGAAAACAAGACAAATTCAGTTCCTGTCAAATTGATTCCAAAACAAAAATCAACAGACTGTGTATGGATATTTGCATGTAAATACACAGTGGCGTTTATCAAAGAAAGGGGAGAGACATGTATCCCCTACCCCTCGATTCGCATCAAATGATGTCCATGCTTAGTAGATCTAGATCTTATTACATACAATTAGGCCAGAAAGATATTAAAACAGCCCTACTGAATGATAATCCACACTAAACTACTTGAAGCAAAAATATTAATATCTTTGATACAAACTAGACTAACCAATGTTATTAGTTGTGATATATTGCTAATGTATACTAGACTAATTGAACAGGAAACACACTTTTATGGTGCAAATTAAAGATGTTTGCTTCTGTAATCTAAATCTGTTCACTGATATTAATATAAAACACATGCCGCGCAATACCATATTTTTGATGAATATTCATTGGGTAAGTTCAACTTACACAACTTCTAATCAATAATTTATCATAATTTAATAGCCGGTGACAATGTTGCGGTTTTATCGATTTTCTTCTAGAAAATGGCAGTATTACAGCTATAAATTTAATTTACACTTGTAGTACAAACGGAGAAAACCATTAAAAATTTCACAACCATCCGAAGGCCACATTTACCTTTAGAGTTGCAGGCAATGCATTCTTGGGGCTTCTATATGTACAGAGATTTTCGGAGGAGGACACTGGACCGGTCCCACCCGTCTAATGAGAAGGGGGACACCCCTTGAGACCCACCCCCAAGGCATCCTGCATTTGTATTTCACCCCTACAACTTCAAACATGTCTACACCACTGCATGCTTGTAGAAATGTATTATTTTGCATAGATGCATGTACTGACATGCGTAAAATTGTTAAGAAAATCAATACAGAATACACTTATCATAGCTGACGTTGAAAACCTTATTGCTTCTAAAAAATTGGAGATAATTCCTTCCTAAAAATGACATTGTAGATGTTATGAGGGTGTGATCCCATATTTATGTACTGAACACAAGCTACAGTTGCTTAATTTCTCGAAAAGTTGAAGCATGTTCAACGTTTCAAACGATTCTGACCACACACATTTCGCTGTCGATTGTCGTCCAAAACATATAGTCGGTCTGCACGACATGGCCTATTCATCGCCCGAATGGGTCCATTTTGGCTATTTCTGTCGCCCGTGTATAATTGGTATTAGATTTAAAAGCTTACCTGTATAGTTTTCTGGAAATTGACATTCAGGGAGTGCAGGGATCAATCGAACCCAACACGTGCACAGCGTAGGTGGAGCTTAGCTGGAAACGGGCGTGGCATAGCTAAAGCTGGGTTCATCTATTATCTAGACAACCACAATATGAATGAATCCTCCAAATTTCGTCATTGCAGTTATGAAAGATACGTTACAATATAATAATACATGTTATATTAAAACTAATTTATCAGGTAGCCGATAGTAAAAGATTCGATTAAAAGCGTTCTCAAGTCAAATTCCTTTCAAAACATTGGACAGTGCATCGTTATAGTAGAGAATGAGAAGGAACACAGTTGACGATGATAGCAGCAATAGCAATGAAACTGATAAATTGACCTCTGATCGTGGCATTGGTTAATTGAGAGATGATATGCCTAAAGATGGTTAAAATAGTTATCGTCTATTGTTATTGTTATTGTCCTGGATGTAGATGGCACACATATAACGCGTGAGGTGATCAGTTCACAATAATACATTTTTCGCTTTTTAAAAATGAAATTGCATTCTGTCATTGTCATATTACCACCATTCCATGAAACAAACGAATGTAGCCCATTTAAAATTATCAGATAAAGTCTATCATTCAGATATACCGCTGTAAACACCAACATATTCCATTATCAGTGATTTGTCAGTCACAGATATGCACAGTTGTCTGATTTCTCTACCGAATTCTTTATGACTGGTGACACAGTTATTCAGATTATTGGCATATAACAAAAAGAATGGTGTGGTGTCCTCTACCCTCACCATTTCGAGTTGCAGCATTTATAGCAATTTAAAATACAACTATATCGACGACGACGACGACGACGACGACGACGACGACGACGACGACAATTCTGGAATATGTTTTGCTTCAACCTTCTCCTCTGTGACCTGCCCGGTGACTGCAAGCATCCTAAGCTCGTTCGTTCTTTTATCATCGTTTGTGGTCTTAGATTACATTCTTTAAGGTCAGGTCGCAAAAATGTTGATATTTTGGCGTCTCCTGGGTGCCTGATACATTTTGGCACATATGACTGCAACTTCTAGTGCTTTCTGAACCGGCGTATCTTCTGGAATTGGAGACACTTTTCAGAATATAGACCATCGCTGTTGCGCTACCATCACAGATGGTGACTCTTTCTTAGACAATTACTAGAGTGCTACGTTTGATATTAGACTGTGGGGGCAGCGATGATTTGTAATGGCTAGCAGATGTTTGCGGTGACATTCATCAAGTTTGCTCAAGAGGGCTTTTGGAGCTGTCCAGCTGTCGCAATTGTACAGCGTGGAAACACATGCAGCATCATATAGTTCCATTTCACTTTCAACAGTTCCTAATCAAATACGTTTCAAAATATGCATACAGCTTTCCTTTAAATCTACCATGACATTTAGATTATGGAAATTCCGGATTCAATGTCTCAAATCGATGTCAACACCGCTAAAAATCTGTGCGGAGCTTAGTTAGAAATGGGCGTGTCATAGCTAGAATGTATTCATCAATTGCCTTAAAACAGTTCCCGTGTTTATCTTTGGCATCCTGTCATCATAGATGCTAATCAATCTGATCAATACTCCCACGAGTTTGTCTTTGATTCCGGCCATCTATCGACGTTTACTATCGACTTCACTGGAGCTGATCTCATATTTCCACATATGCTGCTTTGGTCAACGAAAAGTCACAGTAGATGCAAATGTGATTTGTTGTATTGTGAATATTTCATTCCTAAAGTAGAAATGCGCGTTCTCTGAATAGGCTGTCCAGTCTGAAGCTGAGGTAAATGGGCGATTACTCATCTGCATGTAGCATGCCATTCCTTTTGTATGGATCCAGAGAGTCTACCATTCATTGACGTTAACCAAGAATCGTCTATGTAGTATACGGCATGAGGAATTGATTTAACAACGTGAATAAAAATAACACTCTTTGCAAAGGAGGGATCCGATCTGTCATTCTGTGATATGGCATTATAATTAATTACGCCACTAATTAGCAGCCATTACAATCATAATGGCGTATCTAGGCTAGCTCCGTCATGAACATGAACGATTCGTCAGCAGTGTAGGAATTGAATGTTTTAGATGAATTTACATTTTACTAAACGTGCTTTTGAATATTTTGGAATTGATCTAACTGAGAGGCGTTGCTGGAATAGACATAAACACCACGGCGTAAAATTAGTTTCCAAATATTCAGAGGCCTACCTGTATATTTATCTTGAAATGTAGATTCCCGGGATTTAGGCTTCAAAGTTTCAAATTGATTCCAACGTCCGTTAATAGTAGGCGGAACTTAACTAGAAATGGTTGGGGCATTGGCTAGAAATGGGCACATCAATTGCAAATAACAGGTTATTATCTGTACATTTATTTCTATGCGAGTTCCCACGTACGTAATTAATTAAAATAATCAGATGAGCGAGAGTCTTATCATTTAGAAGGAGGTGTAGCACATTCAAGCTTTCAATCACTGATTAGATGCACACGTTGAAGCAATGTTGCTGAAAGATTTTGCTATTCCAGATACCAACAGCGGTTAGGGATAGTGCATGGGGTAGGTGGTCGTGCTGGATGAAGCAAGGACGGTGCAGGGTTGAAAAGAGGGAGATAGGGAGGTAGGTAGGGAGAGATGGGTACGAGGTGGGCGAGGGAAGGAGATGGTGTGGGAGAACCGATGGAAGCAAGTGTGAGCGGGATGGTCTGGCGTGTGTGGGTGGGGGTGGGGTGGTGGTGTGTGAGCGAGGGAGGGAGGTAGAGGGAGACAGGGACGGAGTAGGAGGTATGGGTGGAGGGATGGAGGTTGACGAGGGCTGGACATAGGGTGATGGAGATGGAGATGGCGGGGGAGGGGAAGGATCGAAGGGGAAAAGAGCCGTAGCGGAGGGAGCGGTGGAGATCCGAGAGAGAGAGAGAGAGAGAGAGAGAGAGAGAGAGAGAGAGAGAGAGAGAGAGAGAGAGAGAGTGAGAGAGAGAGAGTGAGAGAGAGAAAATAAGAGAGAGAGAGGGAGAGAGAGAGAGAGAGAGAGAGAGAAAGAGAGAAGGAGAGACTGACTTATTAATCACTACCAGACGATCTTAGTCCATTATTATGGATGCCTTCAATTGACTTAATTTATCCTCAAAATAACCTCACTTTACCGCAAACTGATCTCAATCGAGGACATATATATATAATATATAAGGAAGGACGGCTAAGCTATAGTTCAAAGATATGGCTAATAATTAGCAATGGCCAATAATCGACTGGTAATATTATAATATTATGTCAACTTTCTAATAAATCAAACAGTATTTCTCAGAATAACAGCTTTATACGGTCTATTGGATTTATAATCAAACTCGAAAGATTGCCTCAATGCCACCGTGCTAAATGCTGCCTTTACAACGTGTCTACTTTATATGGCCCATGTCTATTTAAAATGTAAATTCCTTACAGCACCATCATATTATATGTGTCCTTTTACTTTGGACAAAGGATGATACTCAATAAAGAATATCGCTAGATTAATTAGACTAGCCACGTTCCAAGAAGACCAGAAGCCTCTCAAAGGGAAATTGATAAGCCTGTGACTAGATTCAGTTGTATTTAATGCGAATTTCATGTGAATCCCGTAGAAGCCGTTGCTAGAGCGTGACGTTCTTGAGACATCCCCGCCCATGTATCGATCCACAGGATAAATGTCAGCTTCATCGTTGATCGTCAATTAAACGAATATCGTTGTGGCTTTATTATTCATATACACACTTTCTGGACAAATGATATCGTACATGACCCTATTCACAATGGGCAGGACAACACAAGCTGCAGAAAAAAATCAATTCTACGATTCTTTTAAATCCCTATATAATATTTTAAGAACGATGCATAACACCTATTTAACTCGGTAGCGTGTACATATACGGTTACATGCTGTGCAAATAATGCCCATAGGCCATAGGATCCTATGCTGATTGGTACTTTGTATTCTATAGATACGTTCTGTGTTTGAACACCTTACTGTACACATTGTAAGTGAAACTAACAGTCGCTTGTAGCATCAAAGAATGTGAGAGTCTGATGGACATCCAAATATGACAATAACCAATTACCATTGTACCGGTCATATATGCTTGCCACAAAGGAAGCGCGCCTAATGACAAAATAGGTCAGAGGCACCTGATGGCAAAATAGGTCATATATGGAAGAGGGGGTGGGGGTGGGTGGGCTGGTGGTGGCCTAGTGCAATAATTTATTATTCATGACAGACATGTCAGCACGATTATTGCAGAACGCAATATATTCCTGCCTATCTTACATTCACTGGATAAACAAGGTCAAAAGTGTATGGTTGAAAATCAATATTTCTGAAAGTTTTGCTGTTGCCGTTTATCTTTTGACCACAATAATTGGAACATATCCTTTGAATTCGTCGACACATGTTTGGAGACGATTCCTCCAGCATGTGCTTGGGAACAAGGGGTGGGTGGGATGGGGGAAATGGGGCTGAAAACCACCAACATACTGTATCCCTCTAGGCTTTAGTCCACTAATAGTTTAGCCTAGATCAAAATATGTTCTTATATCCATGTCTAGTAGAACCAGAGTTAGTGAAAATGTCTTAAGACCGACAGCATTGTGAAGTATATCTGGCACGTTGTCGTCACCGGCATCGTGCTCGTCATCGCGTCCATCGTCGACGTTCTCACTTTCATAATCGTTATCATCGCTATTTTTGTTATTTCAGTGGCTGATGATGGCAATCGTCTAATTTACACTAGCGGTCGTGATTGATTCAATGCAAATCTGTAAAATGCGATATGAGAAATTCAACGGTTTACAATCACTATTTCTTTAGGACTCCTAATAAATAAAAAGTGCAGTCTGGTCATCCAAGAAAATCTGTACGCTACATCCGATGAATATAAAACCCATCTGATTCATCGTATGCTACATCCGATGAATATAAAACTCGATTTACCATAACTTGGGCAGAAGATGTATACATCCCTATTGTTTCTGGCAATCTCAGAACAAACACGGAAACACTGTGTGTGTTTTTGTTGGAGGTGACTGCGCCGGTATAGCAGCATTTCACGTATTCACTTTTACATGATGACCTATTTAGAACTGTCTATTAACCTTTTCATGGCGATACCGGCCTAAACCACCCTCTGCCAAACGAGCCGGTCATCCAGTGGGATATCTTCAAAAATCTTCAGAAAATATTGCCACAAGGAAGCACCTGATAAGAGGATGCATAGTACAATCGTATTACGGAAGACTATTTTCGATTCAAGTCATGATAGATTGACATTATTTAATTTACATTCAATTAGCAAATATTTAGATGTTCCTGACGAATTTTACCCATTGAGGTGCTAAGCATCATCTGCAATTTCTTTCACACCAAACGCGGTCGGTAATCCAGGTGGATTGATCTTATTGCATCAATGCATCTCTATCTGTTCTCTGCTATCTAAAGTTGTATTTCTGACAAATTTGTGCAAAATTTATAATCTTTGAGCAGTAATGATTGATAAGTATTACTATTATATGCGCCTTTTTGCACTGAACAACTTGGTTGAATGTTTTACCATCATACGAGATATGTAGAGAAAAAGGTGACTAATATTTCACACGTAAATTTAAGAAAACACGTTGTCATCATACAGACATTGAATGCTTTGAAAATGTCGTTGTTGATTCAGTAACCACCAGTGGTTAGTTCTTTCGCGGATTTGCTGTTAAATTGCACATTAGATCGGGCACGGATCTCTAAAGTTAAAACATGTATCATTTTCTACTCATACAGTTGTCACCCAATATCAGTGAAATTTCACACACTCATTCCTGGGATACGTATCGACATTAATAAGTCAGATTTTCGATTCAATGCCTTGCTGGGTTATAGCAGGGAGACCCTCTTAAATGTTACAAGCAGTACACACCCCCCCCCCCCCTTGTTGATGAGGAATCTTGATAAAACTTGAGCGGGTATTATAGTGGCAACTCTAGACAACATTAGGGAACACTATTCTCGATTCATGTCACGGTGGGTTTTAGTAGCGTGACCCACCCTTACATTTTAAAGTAGCTATCTTTCCGTTATTTATGAACGGATATTAATAGCACTTGATGGGGAATGTTCTTTAGTGATAGCTATCGACATTATAATGGGGGCTCGACTCTCGACCTACCATTCTGGTGGGTTCCTTGACATTGCGAATTCGTTAGCTTTTAAGCCAGCTACTACTGGTTTCTCACGAAGGGATCTCCATAAAACCTAACGCGGCCTGATTTTCGAGAGCTTTTTGAAGCGCGTCCTACTTTATATATTAAAATCTCTTCTTCTCATTTAGAGATGGAGCTGAAATGGAACGGGATAAATGGTGAGGGGATACTCTATGGGTACTTATCGAGATCATTACCCGTTCCGATTATTGATTCATTCCTTGTGCTACTCATAGAATATTCCCTCCTCTGTTATCATGTGTGAATTCTGATAACACTTGAGAGGGGAATTCTAGTCATAGCTGTCGACACCATAACGGAGTGTGATTTAAATTCAACCCTACTACGAACTATCAACTTATTAAATCGATAATCTACCGTTATTGAAGAATGCATCTCAATGAAAGCAGGGATATTAATCGGGATGCCTATAAACGTTATACCATTTTCGATTCAATCTACGGTGGATTTAGAAGGCCTTAAATTTTAAAATCTTTATGCAAGTTGCTGAACGTTCCCCGATTTTAGCTCGAACGCGCGTTTTCTAAGTTAATTCCATTTAATTTACGACCATGGCTACCGAGTTTTCTGAGTTAGAATCTGATGTAAATTCAAACCTGTCTATAATGGATAGCTAGCTACATGTGAAACCAGCTGTTCTTCGTGACGAGCGGCCATAGTACAAAGGCACCATCACGCGGGTTCAAATGCCATTGAAAGGGACTTAAGCCTGCCTCCCACTAGACGACTATATGCAAGTACGTACACGTGGGCGAGGTTGTGGTCTCAAGTGGGTGAGCCAGACTACTTGCAATTGCATCAATTAGCTCTCACACTGGGCGACCTCTTATAATCATTACTTGTAAGTACACGCAGCGTGTGAGGGGTGATCGGAGCGACTCGATGGGCTTGATAGTAGAACCTAAAGTCCACCATACCTTGTGCCGAAACGACCCGACGGCGATGCAATTTTACATTATCTGTTTCACCTCACCGCAGTGTGCTTCCAAAACCGGCAGCGATGCAATAGGAAAACTATAGACCTGGCTCATCACCGCTTATCGCATGCTTGCAAACACGTTTGACAATCTTTCCTGTCATTACTCCCATCTCGCACTAGGCTACAATTTCCCGGGAAGTAGATGCAAATACGTACACGTTGGTGAGGTCGTGGTCTTAAGTGAGTGAACTAGTGATTGCGATCAATTAGCTCTCACACTGGGACACCTCTTGCAAACTATGGCTATATGCACACACTCGCAGACAGGAGAGAGGGGCGATCACAGCGGCTCGCTGGGATTGATAGTAATACCTAATTCTTATGATCTAATTTAAAACCACTAGCGGATTGCGCGTCTTTGCGCTCACCATTCTCATACATAACATGGCAACTGAGTTAAGATTGGCTTGAGACCATCAGCGAGAGTTTGCGGTGGTTGCCGGAATTGTGAACGTGTTCAAAACTCAACGAGCACCACCGACAAAGCCTAGCGGATGGCGAGTGCTTGTGAGTGCTTGCAAGAAAATTCTCTCCGACCTAGCAACTATTTCAAGGTTTCAACCCCTCGCATGTATCCACATCTGCTCTCAAGGACGTATTGGCCTTGTAGGAGACAGGCTTCAGTTAAAGACATGTTTTAAGCGACCACATGTCTTTAGGGACCACTGTAATGTTTCTTATTATGTCCGTTGTAGACCGGATTGTCTGTCTGTATGCAAGCAGCAAAGACGACTTTCCTTTTTTGCATAATATTTGTAAAATCGCAAAGAGAACGCTTTGGCATCATACTGCAAATGCCTGCAAAATCGCTAATCTTTGGACCGTAAGGTCAAAGATTGCTATTTAATGGGTTATTTTTGCAATCTGTCCTCTAAAATAACTTGCTTGTGACACAGGTCGAAAGTCAGTGTCTGGCGGCGTTGCATTCGATTGATCGCCAGTTCATTCTTGATTAATGGAACGTGATTGATAATATGCTTGTGTCAAGCAAACCGATGACGGTGGAAGTGGTCTGATGAAAGAGGTATTAGTTTGCGCGGTTCTTCATCGAGTGGATGCAAACGCCTTTAACAAAGAGACAGTTCAATGACTATGATACCTCTTTCATGACCGAAGACGGCGAAAGCTCCACTCCCACCCAGTGGTGGTCTTGGGGAATGTGCATCTGCAGGAAATAGAAGACTACTTTTGAAAATTTACCGCTCGACAGATTGGGTCAGTAACCGAGCCAATTATTCCGGTGGTAAGCTTTCAAATATAGTCTTATCTTGTGCCTGAGAATTGACATTTAATAAGCAAATAAGCAAATATTTTGATATTTTTCACCGAATTTAGCCATTAAGGGGTTAAGATTGTGACATGTGTTATTGCTGTCCGTGCCTAAATACAGTGACCACATTCTATCTACGCCCGGGCATGCACGTGTGATTAAAATTGTATTATTTTGAATGAGATTTAATTTAATAAACATTCTGTTGACTATTTGAAAATTAATTTGCCTGGGAGCTGCTGTTGTCATTGACAGCCATAGATAGCAACACCTCCAGTCAAATTAGTTTCAAAATATTAAAAAACGTGTCTGTATAGTTACGGTTATTGTTAAAGTTAGAGTCCGGAAATCCAGGTTTCAAAGATTCAAATCACTTCCAGTACTCGTACCAAGTGGGCGGGGCGAATCTAGAAATGGGCGTGGCATAACTAGAAATGAATCATTTTAGACATTGACAAGTATCTTGAATGGAATGCGTGTGTAGCTACGACTATTGACAGATCGTCTTTTACATTATCCTAAGACAGCAACATATCATATTGCATATGCGCGCCTGTGTGTTAGCGTGCATTCATGTGCTCGTGCTTTCATCAACACCTCTCTCTCTCTCTCTCTCTCTCTCTCTCTCTCTCTCTCTCTCTCCACCCTCGCTCCCACACCACACCCCAATCTCTCCCTCTCTCACCTCCCCTCCCACTTTCTCTCCACTCTCTAATTCACGGTTTCTATTTCTTTGTTAGACGCGGTCCCTTTCCTACTACCATTTTCAAAGTATGCATACTACTGTAAATGTAAATATGTTAGAAGAGAAATAGCCACGATTGTCAAAATACGGTCACCTGAACTTCAACAATCACCTGTATTAAGAAGTCACACTATTATGACAGAAGATGTCAAGTGATTCTCATAGACAAAGTTGTCTTACACTCTAAAGAGCAGTCTAAAGTAGTTAATGTCTGAAGCAGTCCGTCTCATCTTGCCAATGACGTCTGAGTGGATAATTTACTCTGTACTTCATTATCCGTGATCGAGCACACGACATGAATCTGTCAATATGCATCAGCGGGAAGGTAGTTGACCACGTATCTGCTTGTGAAAAAGCCGATTCGTTTGCCATGTTCTTTGACTGGCCGATAGCCTGTGAATGAGCAGTCTTGACATACCAGACGATTGTTATTTCCTCTTGCTCTGGCTACCCACATTCATTGTCTTTATTATTCTATCAGTTTCGAATTCCCGTGACCTCAATTCGTGTGGCACCGTCTAAGTCATGAGTTATTGCTCAATTGCGCGCTCTTCTCTGATTATGCCTCTCAGAATTAATGCCAGTTCTGGGCTAATGATGGCAATGGCCTCAAACAAATGCATGGGCCTATTGTAGCTGGGATAATTGCCATGTTCTGATTCACGATGCGTTTTACATAAATCATGAAAAAACATGACATTTTGCAAAAACATAAGCAATATTGGACACACTCGCTTGTACAAATGATAATCTATATAAACCATATTGTATGTGAACGTTATATTTGATTTGCAGATTATGTTCATGCTAAACTTATACACCCACGATTTATAAAACTGCAAGGACCACATTTTCAATTAACATTTCTTGGAGAATTTAATCTAGTCATGGAATCAGGATCCTTTTGCGCAATTGAACATCTTACTATGCGTTTTGGAATGTTAGCGTTTCAAAGATGAAGCAACATATCATTTCAATTATTAATATTTCTGGTACATTGTACAATGTGGACAATTCAGCAAAGTTGCGTGTAGATTTTGATTAAAACGTCGTCGTCGTTCTAAATATCAATCCTTCTGTTTATCCTGCCCTGGTTATCCCTTCTACTGTTGCTTCTGTCGGCGCTGATTTCACTCCTACTGTTGCTTCGGCTGTTGCGTCTGCCGTGGTTCTCGCTCCTGAGGTTGCTTCAGCCGTTGTTGTTGCTCCTGCTGTTGTTGTCGCTCCTGATGTTGCTTCTGCCGTAGTTCTCGCTCCTGCTGTTGCTTCTGCCGTGGTTCTCGCTCCTGATGTTGCTTCTGCCGTGGTTCTCGCTCCTGATGTTGCTTCTGCCGTGGTTCTCGCTACTGATGGTGCTGATGCCGTTGTTGCCGCTCCTGCTGTCGCCGCTGTAGACACTGCCGCGCTGTCGTTGATGGAATTGCTTCTACTGGATGTTCTGTATTACATATTGATGATACGGGTTTCTGTATCTTTATGAACGCTTTTATGTCGGAACTCAAATTTGCCCACAATTTAAGTGATATTTATGACATGCACATCTGGGCTTTACAGTGGCAACACCCATTCTCCACTTGTCAACACGATCTGGACATTATCACATATAACGCAGGTTACTGGGCCCATACTGTGTCAATACCGGGCCGTACTGGTCCAGTACCGGCCCAGTAACCCGCGTCATCAGTCTCAGATCAATTCCTCGTGCATCAATTACAACTTTATTACAGTTATTACACTTGGGCCGTGTTGAATAATCTGCCACGTGACGTATAGTCTGCGCTTTGTCTTCGCTTTCTAAGTGCGAGTAAGAAATATGAGCCGAGACGTGTCATTGTATGGTTGGAAAAACATCAAACAATCCACAGGATAACAACCAAAGATGATCAATGCCGCCACCTTTACAGGTAAAGTGTTGAATATTTTAAGGCAAATTAGACTAGGAGCGGCTACTTGCTATGGCAACAACATCTCCCAGCCAGATTAGTTGCAAAATATTCAACAGAATGTGTATTAAATTATAATGCCACTAATAGCAAACGTCCATTGTCAGAGTTGTGCCCCTTCCATGTCGGACATACGTCATTTGATTGTGACGTCAGATAACAAGCGACGTATTTTTTATAACGTCAGATAATTGAGTGACCGTTCAGATTCATCCATTGTTTGCCAGAATATCTCTCACTCTGTATGTATATACAGTGGAGCTCAGAAATAAGTCAATATGTTTCCAGTACAAAAACATAAACATGTTAGTTACCAAGAAATGTTCTGTTGGGATATTATGAACATAATTCACCTTTCCAGAGTATCCACCCATCATCTGACCTCGTATGACGTCATAATCAGATCAGCGCGTATACACTCGTCACACTCATTACGTCACTAAGGGTTCCATATTGACCGTCATCAAATCTCAATAGGCGACACGTTGTATGAATTGTATGTCTTTGTAATAATTTGCTATTTAATAAACATGCTGTTGAATATTTTGAAGCGAATTTGAGTTGGCGCGGTTGCTGCCGTAGCACCCAATCAAATTAGTTTCAAAATATTCAACAACTTATCCGTGTAGTTTTTTGAAAATTGATAGTCATGGTGTTCAGAGATCGATCGATCCCAACCCGAGCGAGGTGCGGGTGGAGCTTAGCTAGAGATGGGCGGGGCATAGCTAAAACCGTAAGGTCCATTGGATTGGAAGAGATTACTGCATTCTCATGTTTAAAATATTCAACAGTACGTTGTATTTTGTCTTGTAAACATGTTAACGTTTTAGCTGCATTGTAATCCCTCTCGCTCCGTTGATTGACTCCATTCCGACAACATAACTATTAATATTACAATTGTCCAATCTTACAATTGACCCCGCTCTACCCTACTTAAGTGACAGAGTGAATTCAGTCATTATCTGACAGGTTATCTCTCACACTGTCTCTATCCATATATCTGCTCGCTCACAGGATTGACTCCATTCCGGGAACATAACTATTAATATTACAATTGTCCAATGTTACAATTGACCCCACTCTACCCTATTTAAGTGACAGAGCAGATTCATTCATTGTCTGACCGGTTATCTCTCACACCGTCTCTATTACATATATCCTCTCGCTCTGACGATTGACTCCATTCCAGGAAGATAACTATTACTATCTGATAAACCGCATACAAATCTAAATGAACACGCTTATTTCCTGGGGAAAATGAGTTACATGTCACATTCGTTGTCCTACAAGATGAAATACTGCGTTCCCCTTCGTTTACTGATTTATGTCAAATACCACTGCACGTGATAAAATGCGCTCCGTTTGAGAATCTTGTTGCTGTAAAGCTTTTGATGTTTGTCATCGCAACATTTGGTTTGGCACTTGTTTTGAAAGAAACGGGCTTAGATTCAGATCAATAGCAGCTCGCCTGTCTAGACTCGTTAGTTTGGACATAGGCGTGACGATTACCTTAGCCCAGACGTTTACTCATAATGGGGTCTGGCAACTAAGCTATAAACTGTTTGGAATTTACCATTCATTATCTGGTTCTGAGCCACGTTTTCACCCCACTCTGGAACAATCACCCCCCGCCCCCCGACCTCCCGGTACACGGGACATAATTAGTGGGTATTGTCGATTAGTGTTAGTCAATTAGTCTTAGCAGGATGTTATAATTCTGGAGCTCTGTGCCAATTTGAATATACAATACAACGCATTCAGAACTATGGGGGCATCTCGCCAGCCGTCTGGAGCCTATGCTGCTATTTAACCGTTTAATGGATAAATTTGCCCATTAATATCAAAATATTAGTTTACTGAATGCTCATTTACAGGCCAGGAGAAGACTATTCTTAAAGATTTGGCACTGGAATGACTAGCTCGTTTATTGCACCAGTCATTCCTGCGGCACAGTTTCAGAAATAGTCTTCTCTTGTCCTGCAAATTGACATTCCTCGAGACCACAGCCAAGGCCGGTTTTGGCCAGCTTCGCCAGGAAAGCCCTAAACCTATATTATTCCATTTAAGTCCCAATGGTTGATCAATTATATTTCCACATAACACCACCCATAGACTATACTTTTTCTTTAGATTAATCGTTATATTAGATGGTGTATCATACCGTGTCAAACAATGGACCTTTCCGGTTTTAGCTATGTCCCGCCCATCACTAGCTAAGCTCCACCCACACCTCGCTCGTGTTGGGATCGATCTGAACACCCTGACTATTAATTTACAAAAAATTACACGTGTAATCTGTTGAATATTTTGAAACTAATTTGACTGGGTGCTGTTGCTGCCGGACCATTTGAGATTTGCTGACGGTATATATGGAACCCTTTGGGACGTAATGATTATGACGTCATCATACATGCGCTGCACGGATTATGGCGTCATACGAGGTCTAATAATGGATGGATACTCTGGAAAGGTGAATTCTTTGAAGCAGAAAAATCTTGAACGGACGTAGCAAAGCCTGTAACATCAGCAGCCTATTCTGAACATACACGTTTTTCATCAGTAAAGTTGGGAAAGGCGATTCCGTTTAAACCTTTCACGCCAAAGCTGGCCAAAAGCGGCCAGTTCAGTGGTCTTTTTCAATATCCATGTGTAGGCTAAGACTTAGCACTTGAACAACTGGTTCGTTTATCGTTTATATTTTGATTTTTTAACAAAATTTAGCCAATAGAGGGAAAGTCGTCATTCGAATGCAATATGTTTAATACAGATTCTAGTCAAACCGACTACAATGCTCCGGTGTCTAATACCACGTCTGAAAGAAAACGTTTGGACAAAGTTATTTATTTTCAATTGAATTCGAACGGCTATATACAAAGCTCTAATGTATGTAGTGAAATATTCTCCAAAACCGAAGGTCACCAGCGTGTCAACCAACTAACGATGGCTTACATGGTCGAGTATCTTTTCTTGTTGGTGAAAGTATGGCAATTGGTATGGAAAGCCTATGCGAATATTTTACAGCATATATTGTTAATTTTATAATTTTATATTATTAGCAATTGTCCACCAAAGAATACGATAACTTTTATCTTTGGATATAATTGATTAATTAGTAAAGACATACAATTCGTACAACCTGAAAGACATTCATGACGTAATTATGACTTCAGCCTGCATGTAACGTAAAGTTCAATGGGAAATGTCCTCATCGCGTCGTCGGCGACGTCATGGCTAGTCGTTATACCAAGTGCGACAAGCCTCTAGTTGCGACTTGCGACTAATAACTTTCTAATAACATCTATTTAAGATATGCTATGAAGGGAATTGTAATGCTATTGATTATTTTGAAACTGTCCATATTGGGTGTCTGTTACTGATGAGAACAATTACAGCTCTCATCAAAACTAAACCCAATATAACCAACAGCTTTCAAATGCATGAACAGTCCTTGAATTTGGATTCATGCGTGAGACCGTATAGGCCTAACTCGGTTTCCAGCCTCCGCCTACACTCCATTGGGCCAACAACAGCCCAGGGTTGACCAGAACGCTAAACAGCAGTAAGCACAATGAATTGTGGAAGATAGCCGAGCTAAAAGACGTGTTAGAAAAAGAAAGGAGAATAAAAATATTGTTGTCTTTTCATACATAATTATCTAGTTGGAAATAAAAATAACAGACAACTTTTGAGAATACATGTACAGAAACCACCATGCCTACGATCTAGCTTCGTAATAATCTTACTGAATCCTGACTGAAATAAGAGCTTCAGGTGACGAAAAAGAATAGGAGGCAGGCTATGAAGTAGAAGAATAAAAAGAAGAAGAAAATAAAGAGGAAAATGAGAAGACGAGGAGGAGGAGGAGGAGGAGGAGGAGGAGGAGGAGGAGGAGGAGGAGGAAGATTAAAAAGAAAAGCAAGACTTTTCATGTACTTATTTACAAATCATAAAATCATTTTCTTTACAATTTCACATTAAAACATCTTAAAAGCGCATCTTAAAAGCGCATCTTAACCCTCCATTAAAACATGTATATCTCTTCATCAGCCCGATACCATACTAATGACGATCACACACACCGACATGAAGAAGAGGAAGAAGAAGATGAAGAAAAAGAATAAAGGAGGAAGAGGAACAATAGAAGAGAGCAGAGGAAGGTGAAGAAGTGGAAGAAGAACTGAAGGCTTAGACGAGAAAGAAGAAGAAAGGGAAGAAGAAGACGAATGAGAGGAGGAAGAAGACGATATATGTTAGTAATTTTACATCATTTCAGACATTGGGGAAATATATTGCATGCCGTTTAAGAAATCCTTGAGCAAACTGGCATAAACCACTAGCACATCATGTGACAGGTGTGATAAAAACTTGATAAAATAGGAAATTATAGGACGGCTATATCTTTGTCTGTCAGGAATGCACTCGTAAAACAAACCTTAAAATGATACAGGGGTCTCCCTCTCTCTCTCTCTCTCACTCTCTTTCACTCCGCACACACACACACACACACACACACACACACACACACACACACACACACACACACACACACACACACACACACACACACACACACACACACACACACACACACACACACACACACACACACACACATACGCACGCACGCACGCACGCACGCACTCACGCACGCACGCACACACGCTCTCGCTCCATTGCTCCCTCCCTCCCCCCTCCCCCCTCTCTCTCTCTCTCTCTCTCTCTCTCTCTCTCTCTCTCTCTCTCTCTCCGACCCGTGCTAAGGGAAACAAAAATTATACCCGCACCCACATTGCGCAATGCTTCCACAAGAGCTTACCGTCGGTGAACTGAATAGGGTTTGACAGATGTATTTTGGCCGATACCTTAGGCTCTATTGACTCACCAACTTTAGCGACAGAAAATCTAAGTCCCACTGGTGATTAATTAAGATAATTTGTGCAAGACATTGTTGTAATGTGATTGCTAAGAGCCGCACAGGTTTGTGTTATTCGGTGAACGAAAATGGAAACGGGCATGCATCGGCACAGGGGCAAATAAACCAGACTTAGTAAATGTAGCGAATCTAGACTAGAATGTAGAAATCCGGACGGTCACTCAAGTTAATGATGCCGTTAATTACGTCAATTACGTCACATGCAGGCTAACGCCACACACAAAATATGTAATGAATGAAGTCCATCATGTGCACGAATTGCATAGGTTACAAGGTCACTAAGTGCATCCCGAAATAAATATTTGTATTCATACATCGGGATCGCAAGTGTGTACGGTCACCAAGTTGGTACATCCATTCATATTGTCAGTGACTAAACGTTCTGTGCATTTCAGGACAATGCATCACATATCTGTGTCACGGTATCACACATTATAGACCATACTACAGCATTTTGGCCATAGCTGTGGAGTGCATGAAGGTAGGATCACAGGATTTAGCACAAGCATTCATATTATGACAGTTCCTGTTTGATTTATGTTTGAGGTCAACTGATCTAATATCTAGGTGATGGGGTTCACTAAGTGCATTGTCCAGACTGAGTGCGAAGGCATTGAGTACATTCTAGATATTGTAGTTCGGGTTGGATACCGGCCGTACCAGCTGAGCTGGGTACGCACCGCCCGTCCTGGATTCGTTTCCTGAACACGCCCCTCTAGGTAGAGCCATAAGCGTATATAGGCCTATGGGAGAGATAGCGTGTCGAAAACCGACTAAGTTCGTTAAAGCGCATGATGCATATGCACGCGCCGAGACGCTGTTTGTATGGAGCGCGTAGTTACGACCTAGATAGGATGGTGCTTTTAGTGTACAGAGATGATACCCTGTAATCCTTATTGATTGCTTGTTCCCGTTAAATCTGGCATTAATCAAGACCAGAATTCAACGGGCTTTTTAAATCTGTAAACCATTTCAAAATCGGTTAAGAAATGGCTGAGTTTTCCAGGGAAAACTCTTCATGATTATCTTCAAAATATTTACGTGACGTCATAACTACGTGGACGCAAAACTTCTAGAATGTTCTAGAACGTTCTACTGCGCGGTTATTAGCTACGCGCTGATTGGCTGTTGCTCGAAGGATAATTGGATGGAGCCTGCGCCTGTGACGTCACAAGGAGTATAAAAGGAGACGGGATCCAGTGATCGAGAGCATCCTCGGCCAGGGGCCGAACAGGTTGGATCTGTACCAGCTACTAACAAGCGCGACAGACAATATGCGTCTTCCCTCGCTATGTGTCGTGTTTTTATCCCATAGCGTGCAGTTCCCCAACCCACTGCACTAAAACAATTTTGTTACTCCCCATTTACGGGAGTAATTTGGAACTTCTGATAATTGTTCACGAATATTAACATCTACATTCGGAACACAAATTTGTGGTGAGGCCCTTACGGCCTGAATATGTGAGTCTACAGATGTAGAGGCAGGATGTTCTTTGATGGATGACTCGCCGGCCACACCTAAAAGTGGTATTTCAATTGCCGCCACATTAATCGTGTAGGTTCTTTCTACTTTCGACCCCAGCAAGTAAACTATGCCCGGTGCATCTGCAGAGCTGGTTGATGTACCCAGCACCGTGAAGCTTTGTTTTGTATCTTCGTTTGCCTCTGACAACCCCGCTTGTGATCGGGTTGTTTACACCTTCCATCCGTGCCATCGGTGTATGGGAACTTTCTTCACCACGTAGTACTATCGTATCTTTTACTGATTGCTCGTTAGACATTCTATTAGGCCTACAGCACTGAGTGATGTACTCCCGCCATGAGTGTTCTTGCGGGAGTCTGGTTTGCGGAAAACAGCTTGCAGGAACCAACCTGTGGGAACTTTCTAGCTTCCGGAGAACGCATCCTCTCACGTCGACTATGGATTAACGTATCAATTTAAGTAGCACGGTAGCTAACTTAAGAATGACTACCGAGTATTCAAGTAACTATACATCGCAGTTTAATTATTTCTCTATATGTATTTCGTTAATTATATTGTATCCGTAAGAACGGTCCCGATGACTGAAAGGAACCGTAACGGTCTTAGGACCGCTAGTTATAATCTCTGTATCTGTTTATAGTTATTCTCATTTTCACCCATGGGTTGCTAACCGCACTGTAATAGGTTCGTTAATCTATACTGAGATATATATATATCTTAATCATTTGACACCGTATTGATTGTTCTGGTTAGATTATGTATATATTCATAGAAAATATAGGACTGCAGTGCACGTAGGAAACACTATACAGCACCAATTTTATATGCAACACTTTCTCCCGCCACCAACAATTTTTCACTGAGATCTCTGTCCGTGCTATAACTCTGTTTAGCCGGGCATGCTACCGACTAAACATTTTCAATTCAGCTCAATAGGATAGGTTCAAAATGATTAGAGACACTTTCTTCATTACATACTGTGTTATATATCCTTTTCTTCCGGTAGTGGGATAATCTAGCCCCGCACTCCGGTAAGACTCGTAAGTAAGATTGTGTCTCTCTTCGTGCTCCACACAGCCTTGTGGCTTCTTAATTGTTTGGATGTTCCCATCCGCACCATGGGCTGATCTGACTCTTGGAAACTGTTGGGGTTTCCGAGCGGTGATGGCCAGGGTGTGGTATCATACACATTCCCGTGTATCTTTGGATACTTAGTAGTTAGCACTTTAAGCAAATGTAGGAAAGCACTGCGAACACATGTATTAATTATTATTTTATTTACTGACAATCCTCCCGCACCGCACTGCAAAACTAGCAACTTGTATATAAACCTAATGACAGGTAAATCCTTTAGTTCCATAGGACCCGGTGACGGGCGAGATACGTATTCCCACCGAATTCCGTTAAAATGTTTGGGCATGATTTTTAGATCTGCCACGCTCTTGCGGCAAGGACATTTACGGTGGGTATTCGTCTCTCTTACCCCACCATAACGATAAGAGAAATGGTCTAATACTGTTTTCGTGAAAAGTAACCCATTTCTTGTAATGTTTTATGTGGTTACGGGGCGGGATGTCCGGATTCTTATCCAGTTCGGAGATCCTGCTTCGTAACATGTATGAGCGCTGTCTCTAGTATTGATGTCTTGGGGCATCTGTTCTCCGTGACAGCCGTGTCTAATAGCTAGGTAGATATGAGCCAGTTGCGGCCTAAAATAAATCTTGTTCTGAAAACAACTAAAAGGAATTAAGCAAAGCTGAAGGCCCGCAGAAATAAAGCGGCAACTACTAATACAGCAAACCAAGAATTACATAGGACGGTAACAAGGGAATCCATCGGGAATCCCCCGCCCCGTCTTCACGTAAAACAGTACGCACCCCTAAGTCATAATATCACTAGGTATGGTATTTTCTTTCTAAAACATTTTTGATTGAAATATTAGAGTACGCCCACTTTTGCCTACTATTCTTCTCCAGCTTTAAGCAGTGGCGACACCTTCCCAAGACGGAGGCCCGCGCGAGGCACTTGCCTCTCGCAAGGATTCAGCGACGACAGTCCACGCCAGGATAATTCTCCTCACCCAAAACTTGCACTATGAGTAGTGCCCGCATGGGGCACATCACTTTTCGTCCGAAATAACCTTCTTCCTTTCAGCTTAGAGGTATAATAACTTATATTAAGTTAAATAATTAAGTCTCGTGTACGGGAGCCTCCCTTGCGGGCATACCTCTGCGGACCTACGAGTCTGTGTGGTACCTCCGGGAGCCGCATGTTTAAAAGTTCATCTACCTGTCTCTATGTTTCGTATTTTCGTACGCTCTTACTGTAGTGTTATCTAGCATATTTATAATTGTTTAGGTAAACGCATTGCATAGACTTACATTTTTAGGTCACCAAATCAAATCTTGTAAGTCCATAGGTCACGAAATTGCAATGGGCAGGCATACTGGTGACACAAACTCGTGAGATGAGACAGTTGTGTTTAATGTTCGCGACGGTGGTCGCACGGCCCCACCGGAACGATTGAGTTCCACCGGCCTTAGGAGCCGGTTTTTATTTCCCGTAGGGCAGTCTCGTACAAGGTCCGTCACCCCGAGACCAGATGCTAACCAGCGTCATCACTCGTCGTGCACTTGCGGCGCGGCGAGTCGACATACTACACCGGAATGGCCCGACACCGATAAAAACGGGCACCCATAATATAACATTGCATTCATTGATAGGAGTAGAACATTGGCATATCAACTAGAAGCAGACATGAAGACATCGGCCCACTTAAAGCGAAAGTTGTGTAAACAGAGCGATTAGAAAGAGTAATGGCACAGCTAAATCACTATCCAGATTACCCATAGTGCAGTTAATGGGCGAGTGGTAGATCGCTAGGAAACATAGGGCTATCGCGCAGGCGTCTAACGTGTCTCCCTCTAATCATTTATGTATATATATATATATTATGGAAGCAACAGTTAACCACTGCTCCCGTTGTATGGCGGTGCTGGATGATAGTTAAACAGTGTAGTAACTCTTACTTCGGCTCCGACCTAAGTGTGTATGTTCTGGTAAAAAGTCCTTAAATATAATAATTATCGCCTCCCGTCTCTTCCCGATTAGTGCCAATATAGAATTGTTAAATTTCTGGTGAGTGCTACGTAATCCCAAAAGTGTCAAGAATATATATCAATAATACTAACGCTTCGGCTTCCCGTATCCATGAAAGCCTGAACAAATTACAAAATCCTAATAAACAGACTTTCAAGGACGACATATTTCGAACTGTACGCAATGATTGTAAATGTTAGACTTAGATAAGTTTGTCAGATTTCCATAGGCCAAGAATTTGATCTGATCCTGATCCGCGTTTATATCCAGATAACGGCCAAAGCCTGGAAATCCTATTTCCCGGTAAGATCGTTTGCTATGTTAAGCTGTTAACGGACCCACTCATTTATGCACGCACGCACACATGCACGCACCACATACGCACGCATGCACGCACACACGCAATCACCTGGGTACATACGCACGCACGCACGCACGCACGCCTCTATGGCTTCGCCTTTACCAACACGTACGCACGTATGCTCGCACTCCAGCACGTATGCTCGCAAGAATGCATGCAAAAGCATACCCTCTCTTCTCCTGTGAGACGATGGTAATAGTAATATTGATGCGTGAAATTTCAAATTCCTGATTCAACCACGTCTGTAGGCCTATATGTTGACCGTATTAGAAATCACAAACACATCGGAATCATTGTATTTGCCTGGAGTGATACTCAAATATTGAATACAAAGAAATATCTGTAAAATACAGATCTGTCAATACCCGAGACACATATATCACAGAATCTAAAATATGTTATAGTAAAACACCTTGGGAACCCATGAGCGACCAGGTCTCTTTCTCCCATGAACTGCGTTGATCGAAATTCAATACTTGAAAAGATGCCTGATATTGTATATTTGTTGAACAATAGAAAGCCACATTCGTCATCAATACGGGTTGTTTACCAAACTACTTGTCCCATAGCAATGTACCGCCAGTAAATGTTGGCAATGCCCTTCAAGATGCACAAGACGACAGATTGCATAATTCAGTTTCCAGGCACTTACCGGTACCCATAAGCACCAGGATCGAGGATTGAGAGAAGTCACATTGAACTGGTGTAGTTAATTCCACTAAGCATATTTGCTTTACCAGCTCCTCGTATTAGACCATTTAGTTTCATTCTTGTTATAAATCACATCAATAGTTCAAATACTCAAATGAGAGCTGAAGTAATATTTGCTAATCTTAGAGGTAGTGCGTGCTATGAAAGTGCACGTGGTTGTATGATTAGCTTTAGTGCGGGCCTGCGTAGTGTTGCTCCATACAGGCAATTCACCTTTCCAGAGTATCCACCCATCATTTGACTTCGTATGACGGCATAATCAGCTCATCGCGTGTATGATGACGTCACAATCATTATGTAACAAAGGGTTCCATTTAGACTGTCAGCAAATCTCAGAGTCCGACACGTTGTATGAATTGTCTGTCAGTAAATCTTTGCTATTTAATAAACATACTGTTGAATATTTTGAAACTAATTTGACTGGGCGCTGTTGTGGCGAACATATTCAATAGCTTACCAGGTGTAGTTTTTTGGAGATTGATAGTCAGGGTGTTCAGAGATCGATCGATCCCAACACGAGCCTGGTGTGGTGGAGCTTAGCTAGAGATGGGCGGGGCATAGCTAAAACCGGAAAGGTCCATTCTTTTCCCCAGAAACGTATATATATATAAACCATGGGGCACACATATTTTTGATACCGAAATACGGCCAGGAGTAATTTTTACACCTGATTTGTTAATATTATTCCGCCGTGAGTTAATACATCATTTGCATTCATATATCAGTATATAGGGCTAGTATGATACGGGGGTTTGTAAGACAGGTGGTCATGTTGGGTGGTTCTGATGGGGATTTAGATCGCCACCATCACAACCCGCGTACCGACCGAGATCTTCCTTCTATCGGAGATAGATGGAATGGATGACACAATGCTGTATTATATTAATGATGACTCGTTTATTGAACTTTCTTAATCCTATAGTTTACACATAATGTCCGGGTACCATAGTAGGAAGATAAAAGGGCTTGCAAAGCTGAATAAAGGCTGTGCAGTAGTCACTTAGAGAGTTATGTTTCCGTGGTCGTGTTTTCTCCAGAAAATTAGGAAACTGATATTCACTGAGAAACCATCACCCACGATAAACAACAGTCGGCTTCTGGTCGTTCTATCCCTGATTACTTCTCAATGGGAGGTAGCACTCAAAGACTCCGAACCACAGAGCGTAATTAAACATGGACATGTACTCGGATCCGGACTCACAGCCTAAAGGATAGATAGACATTTCGCAAATTAGATACTCTGATAAACCATCGCCTGCGCTCTGAGTGATAAACAGCAGTCAGATTTTAATCATCTAACTGTGTCTCTAATCACTTTGCAGAATATCAATTGGGTGTGGCGGAAAACGTCGAAACGTAAACCTGGTACTATAATCAAGATACAGCTAAATACTGTCCAGAGAGTAGCTAATTTGATTTGTCTGGAAAAACAACGTCTAAAACATAGCACAGTGCAATTAGATATATGACAAGTACGAACGTATCCCAGTAGTTAACGTATCACGGTAGGGGTGTGTGACTGCTATTTATGTGTAAGTTGACTAACACATCAGGATACAAGCTCATTCGGCTTTTTACCAGCGCGCATCCCATTAATATATCGATGGGCGTTATTATGTTGCAAGGCCCAATACGGCCTAAAGTGGTTCAACAATCAATTAGTTTACATTGTACAACACCAATGAGACATTCATCACAGTTTATATTTGGGAACCAGTGTCTCTTCTGGTCGTCCTAGCTGTCATTAACCAAGATAGGAATGTAGCACTAAAAGACGGATTCAGACACCGAACCAAAGAATGTACCAATAGACGGACACAGACTCATTCAAACTAAAAGATGCTAAAAGATGGACAAGGACTCATAGATGTCTTCAATTCAAGTGAAAGCAATCAATTACAATTTCAAAATGCATTGACCCGTATCTATTTCAATTCCAAATCCAAATCCTCTTAAAGTCAAAAGAAATCAATTCAAATGCTTTGAAATTAATTTAACTGGAGGGTGTTGCTTTCATATACAGCAATAGCCCCCAGTCATAATAAATTCAAAATATTCAACAGGTTAGACGTATATTTACCGTGAAATTGGGATGCTGGGCATTCAGCTTTCAAAGTATATAGCTCGATCCCAACACCCGCAAAATATGGGCGGAGCTTATCTAAAGATGGGCGGACCATAGCTAATCATTAATTCATCCAGTGAAGTCATGTTACGTGGCTCTGCTAGTTTAATGAAGACATTTATCTGGTTTAATGAGGGGTTGCCTGTGCTTTTTCTGAAATATTAAAAATAATATAGTCTCATTTACATATATTTACCAGACACTGCCAATTCTAAGACACCAGCACCAGTTTCAGCAACAGTATTGTCACAATTACAAGGCAATGATAAGAAATCTGTTGAATATTTTGCAGATTATTTTATTGGAAGCTGTTGCTTTATTAGGCAGCAATAACTATAATTGCATTGATTTGAGGTTATAGCTGCCACTGGTAGCAACAGCTTTCAGACAAGTAAGTTCAAAGTATTCAACTGTAAGAGGCTAATTTTCATTGACATCATTGCCACTTGAGGAATCCAGTCTGCCAGTCAAGTATATACCAATCAAATTATTTTCAGAATATTCAACTGCTTACCCGCATACCTTTCTCGAAATCGACGTACACGAAGTGCATGTGTAGATCGATCCCAACATGGGAAACGCGTGACTGAAGCTTAGCTAAGGGTGGGTGGGGCATAGCTAAAACTGGATTCATCCATTACATTACCAATATGTGTTTGATCAAACCCACGCGGCTCTATTGACGAAGATATCATCTAATAATGGGATATGCGATATATCCCAATTTCTTAGTTACAAGGGCAATTTCTGGCATCACTAATACAATAAATTTCTGTCTGATCTATATCCAAATTGGTGAATTATTCTTCTATTGCTATTTGATCATCAAAGCAATAGATTAAAAATATATTTCATTGGTTAAGTATTCTCGACGGGATTAGTAGACCAAGGAAATCACTAGAGGTTGCGTTTCTCGGAGAGGTTTAGAGAACTGATGAAGAACGGAATATTCAATTCATCATGCAAGCCACTGATCTGTTTGGTTGTGGCTTTCTACTTGACATGCGTGTCCAAACAATGGTAAATATATTTAGGAAGTATGCGTTTATCTGACAATCATGTTTCCCGCAGTGACCAGACGTTACTATACACCGTCATTAATTGATCGTCACATCTCATAAAAAGTGTTCACTGGGTTTGTGTAATGGTGGTGTATCACTACAATGCCTATGCTGTGCTCGGTTCTATGTAGCAACAATCAACAAATCCATGAAATACCATACTCTAAAGGAAATGATAGTGATAAACTGATAAATAATATGAAAGTAAATTTGACTTGTAGCTGGCACGGCCTTCGACACCAACTTCTTCAAAATAAATTATTTACCAGAATATAACCTGCATCGCACAGGTTCATGAATGACTGGTTATCCTTTGCAGATTCTTTGATGTCTAATATTTACTAACTACGTAAAGCAATTCTATTCCCGGGAGAATCATTGTGAATGTGTCTCATTGTTAATCATGTCTACATGCGATATTGCTTCTTTTGAAGAGCGCTCTTTTTATTGACATGTTCTTACGAGGTTTCATCGAATATTTGGGCAGCAATAGACGTGTTTGGTCAAGGTCATCTGCGGTCCTTGCCATATTTAAAGTGCAGCCATATAGCTAAGGCGCGTTGATAAGAACATACTGAAAATAAGAATAACAATGGCGACTGCGGCGTCCACGACAACGACGACCATGACGACACAAGCACGGTGCTGAATATCCTATCTTAATAATTGTACATATTATATCATCTTAGTGGGCCAGGGTATTTAACACTATCTTTATGATGTACGGAATATTGTCAAATGAAGTTAATTTTAAATTGAGGCTGTTTAGTTGCATTTGTTGTCAACTAAGCTTATGTTCAATTTGTCATTTTATTATGTTTAATAATCAAACGGGCTGAACTCTGAGGCCGGTTTCTCTTTTAGGAATACATTTCTTTGTGACAGCATTACATTTGAGACATATATATTTGAGACAAGCTTATATTTAAAGCAGGCGCCAAATCGATGTATGAGTCACTTTGTTTTAGGCTTCTATTTGGGTCATTCTTATCTTTAAGGCAGGCTTCTGTTCAATACATACTGTTACTTTTTGTTAGCTTCGCTTTGCGTTATTTGTGGCAGGCTGTTCTATGATTCGTGATATTATGTTCATTTCATTTTGCAGTTCTCCATAAGGCATTTTATTG
>CM067359.1:135009412-135011794 GCA_034401795.1 Chaetoderma sp. LZ-2023a | reverse complement strand
TCTCTTCTGGTCGTCCTAGCTGTAATTAACTCAAATGGGAATGCGACACTAAAAGACGGACTCGGACTCAGAACAAAATAACGTACTAAAATATGGAGACAGACTCACATGCTAACAGATGGGCACGGCCTCAGGGCTGTTTTCAATTCAAATGATGAAAGCAATCACTTAAAATTCTAAACTCTATTGACCCGTATCTCTTTCAATTCCAATTACAAATCCTCTTAGAGTCAACAGAAATCAATTCAAATTCAAATGTTTTGAAACTAATTTAACTGGGCGCTATTGTTTCCATAAACAGGAACATCCCCCGTCAAATTAGTTCCAAAGTATTCAACAGGTTAGACGTATATTTATCGTGTACTTGAGATACTGAGCACTCACGATTCAAGGTATATAGAACGATCCCACCACCTGCTAAACAGTATATACCAGTCAAATTAGTTCCATAATATTCAACGGCTTACCTGTATAATTTTCTTGAAATTGAGGTATATAGAGTGCGTGGATCGATCGATCCCAACACGAGCAAAGCATTGGTGGAGGCCGTGGAGCTTAGCTTGAATAGGATAGCTAAGACGGCATTCATCCATTCCATTACCAATACGGGTATGATTGACCCAACCAACGTGACCCTATCAACGGAGATATCGTCTAATATTTGAGCATACAATATATCCCGATTTCTTCCCTAAATGTTACCTTAGTTTCAAGAGCTATTTCTGGCAACCCTAATAACAAAAGTTCTGTCTGCACCATATGCTAATTGTTGAATTATTCTTGCATTGCTATTTGATCAGCAAACAAATAGATTCACTTTATTTCATTGGCTATGTATTGTCGCCGGGATTAATTGACCAATTAAATCAATAGAGGTTACTTTTATTGGAGAGGGTTAGAAAACGGAGGAAGGGAAGCATTTTCAATTTCTCACGCAAGCCACAGATCTGTTTGGTTGTGGCTTTCTAAGCTGACATACGAGTCAAAACAATAGTACACATATTTAGTGATTATGTGTTTATTTGACGACCGGGCTTCAAGAAGTGACCATACATTACTGAGTACTGCCTTAATGGCTCGTCACGTATCCTTAGCAGTGTTCAGTGAATTATGGTAAGGATTGCTTATGGCAACAATGCGGATGCTTTGTTCTGTTCTGTGTACCAACCATCAACCAACCCATGAAATATCACAATCTGAATGGAATGATAGTGATAAGCTGATAAATAATATGACATAGTTTAACTTGTAGCTGGCGGTGCCTTCGATACCAACTTCTTCAAATCATATTCGAAGAACGTGTCCGGTGCGCTACCCTTACATATATTGCCGCTATGTTACGCAGTTTGTAGAGTGCTGCATCTGATATTAGACTGTGTGGCCATCGATGTTTTGTAATGACTTGCAGCTGTGGGCCGTTAGATGCACCAACTCTGTTCAAGTCCTTTGGAACTGCCTAGCTGTTGCAATTGTCTAGTTTTACGGAAACACTTGTAGCATCATATAGTTGCGTCTTGACTTTCATGGGGATCTTACAGCCACGTAATATATATATATATATATATATATATCGTCACGAAAATAGAAATGTCCGTCACGAAGGTACGACATGTATGTCAGTGGCGAATTTACAATTTAAAGACATTCTTTTAAATATTTTGAAACTAATGTGATAGGCAGCAGGAGTTCCTAACCAAATTAGTTCCAGAATATTCATACAGCTTTCCTTGAGAGAAACTCTGAAACTTAGATTTTGGGAATTCCGGATTCAAGGTTTCAATTCGATTTCAACACTCGTAAGAAAGTGGGCGGATCTTAGCTATAAATGGGCGTGCCATAGCTAGACTGTATTCCCTCATTGAATTTAAAACAGATGCTGAGTTTAGCTTTGACATCCTATCATCATAGATGCCAATCAATCTGATCAATACTCCCACGAGTTTGTATTTGATTGTCCGGCTATCTATCGACGTTTACTATTGACTTCAATGGAGCTATTCTCATATTTCCATATATGCTGATTTGGTCAGCGAAAGATCACAGTAGAAGCAAATGTGAGTTGTTTCGTCGATATTTCATGTCTAAAGTGGAAATACGCGTTCTCTGAATAGGCAGTCCAGTCTGAAGCTGAGATAAATGGTTGATACCCGATCTTCAAGTAGCATGACTTTCATTTCATATGAATTCAGGGAGTTTACGTTTCATTTGATATTGTCGGATGGAGAGTGCAATTAACTAAGAATCGTGTATTTAGTACATGACGAGAAGAACACCAACTTGAATAAAAATAACACTCTTTGCAATGGAGGGATCCCACCTGTCACTCAGGGATATGGCGTCATAAACAATTACGGTACTAATTAGCCGATTTCACAATCATAA
>CM067359.1:134679412-135004412 GCA_034401795.1 Chaetoderma sp. LZ-2023a | reverse complement strand
GTCTTTTATTACTCGTATCGTGCTCACCCAATCTTAGGGAGACTTCACACACCTATTCCAGTACCGACATCAGTACAGAATCAGATTTTACATCTCAAAGTCGATATTTCTCCACTAGTGTTGAACGGATAGCGATGGCACTTGCTGGGGAATATTCTAATGCTAGCTATTGACATTATAATGGAGCTAGACTTTCGATTCACCACTCTTGTGGGTTCTTTCACTCAACCAATTCCTTAACTTTTAAAAAAAGCTACTACTACGATGCTGATGAGGGGATCTCTATAAAACCTGACATCATAAGGGGGCGTGATTTCCGATAGCTTTTTGAAAGGCGTCCCATTTAAGATATCAAAATCGCTACTTCTAATTAGTGATGAATTGAACTTAATAATTGTTGAGGGGTATACCAAGGGTACTTATCGACATCACTACGCATCCCGATTCATTCATCGCATTACTCATAAAGTATTTCCTCATCTGTTATTGAGGGATTGATCCTGATAACACTTGAGGGTGGAATTCTAGTTATAGCTGTCGACACAATAACTGATTTTTGATTCACACTTTTAGTCTTTAAATGGGTACCCTACTGTCAACTTAAAGCGATAATCTACCATTATCAATGAATGTATCTCGAAGAATCTTGAGGGATATTATAGGGATAACTATTTACGCCATAACAGAGCCCATTTTCGATTTCAATCCATGGTCAAGTTTAGAAGGCCTTACATTTTAAAATCGTTAAAAAGTTGTTGAACGTTCCCAGATCTTAGCTCGTAAGCTTTTCTACCATGTTTATTGCAGGATGTGAATTAGAATCTGATGTAAATTCAAACTTGTCAATAATGGAAATCTACTTGTGAAACCGCGTAATAGCTGTTCTTCGTGATGAGCGGTCATAGTACAAAGGCACCATCACGTGGTATCAAATCCCATTAAAAGTGGCGTAAGCCTGCCTCCCACTATGCGATCATTTCCTTGGGAGTAAATGCACAAATGGGCTAGGTTGTGGTGTCAAGTGAGTGAACTAGACCACGCGTGATTCCATCAACTTGCGATCAATTAGCTCTCATACTGTGAAACGTCTTGTAAACTATTGCCATACGCACACTCGCAGGCGATTGCAGGCAATTGCTTGCGGTTTACTCGCTATATGTGAGAGAAGCGATCGCAGCGGCTCGCTGGGCTTGATAGTAATACATAATTCTTGCGGCTGAACATGAAACCACTAGCGGACTGTGGTCACCTTTCTCACGCATAACATGAGTTAAGATCGGCTTGAGACCGTTAGCGAGCACTTGCGGTGGTCGCGGAAATCTTGAACGCATTCAAAACTGAACGAGGACCACCGACAAAGCCTTGCAGATGGGTAGTGCCTATCAGCGCTTGCGAGAAAATCCTCTCCCACATAGCAACTATTTTAAGGTCCCAAACTACTCTCAAGGAATTGCTCGCCTAGTTGGAGACATGTTTTAGTTAAAGACATGTTTTATGCGACGACAGGTCATTAGGGACCACTGCAATATTTCTTATTATGTTCGCTGTAGACATGATTTCTGTATTTATATCACGCAGGCACGCACGCACGCACGCACATACTCACACACGAATGTATGCACGCATGCACGCAATTAAGCATGAACGCACGCATGCAACAAAGCCGACTATCAGTATTGCATAATACTTGTAAAATAGCAATGAGAACACTTTGGCATTATACTGCAACTGTTTGCAAAATCGCTAATCTTTGGACTGTGAGGTCAAAGATAGCTATTAAATGCTTTTTTGTAATCTTTCCACTAAAATAGCGTCCTTGCCACCTACGTCTGAAGTGGGGGTTTGACTGCGCTGCATTCGATTGATCACAAGTCCATTCTTGATTGATGGAGCGTGATCGATGATATGCCTGCATCAAACAAACTGATGAAGATAGACGTAGTCTGATGAAAGATGTATTAGTTGTTGTGCTTCTTCCTCTAGTGAATGAAATACTATTAACAAAGAGACAGTTCAATGATCCGGTTACCCCTTTCATGACCGAAGCCGACCAAAACCATCCCATGTACTGCTCTTCGGGAATGTGCATCCGCACGAAAATAGAAGACTGTTTTTGAAAATTCACCACTGGAATGATTGGCTCCATAACCGGGCCAGTTATTCCAATTGTACATTTTCAAATACAGTCTTCTCGTGTGCCTGCAGTTGGCCATTTAATAAACAAATAAGCACATATCTCGATATTCTTCAACGAATTTAGTTATTAAAGAGTTAAGATTACGTTGTTGATAATGTCATAAACATGTTACCAGCCATGCATTTATAAAGCTAATACAATAGTTCGGCTACTTAATGGGCGTTGCTCTTTACCTCGTCGTGGTCAGATGGGTAACTATTTTTTTAATACTAGTACATGCATCGCTGATATATTGGCCAGCTACCTTCAGGTTATTGGTTCTCGATCGTTTCTAGGAACCACCATATGTAAATGTGCTAATTGTTTAATTCTACCAAGAAGGTGTTGTGACCTTGATGCCAAACGTGTCCATTTACGCCGAAATTCCTCCAAATCTGATTGAATGGACAACAATTCAAACGAAGCATTACCGCTTGTAAATAACATTACACAAGGGATCAGTTAAATAAAAAAGTTCATACAGATAGACTGATCTCGTGAATGAGCGACATATTAGACACGCCGAGTTCCAATACGTACACGCACACCTGCATTAAATAACACCGAGGGCAGAGCAAATTGCCGAGACTGACCGCAATCATGCTAATAACTGTTTCAGACGGGGAGCAGACAACAGCATCTTGAAATGCATGGCTGTTATGGAGCTGGATTCACATCAATGACAGTATGTGACTATACGATGATATGACATAATTGACAGCATGTGTGGCGAATACGGTATTTACATGCGGTACACTGCCAACGTTGTTTGTTAAATATCAAATCGAAATTAATTGTGTGGTAAAGTAGGCCCACACCTAAAGCAGCAACTTTCCCATAATAGTTTGGATTTGCTCCAAGATAGGTTTAAAGAAAGAATGCAATGCAAATGGTTAATAAGAGCGACTTTCCTTGACAATACTCACCAGAATAAATGCCATTTCTATGGCATGGACTCAAGGTACAATGGACCGTTCCAAGTTCATCCATCCGTCATATGACATCATAATCAACTACGTGACGTGTAGGAAGACGCCATAATCGTGATGTTATGCATGAAATATTAAAAAAAAATTATCGAAATAGACCGTCTTTAAAACGTAATAGTCGGACACGTTGTACGAATTATATGTATTTGCTCTAGGCAGCAACAGCGCCCAGTTAAATTAGTTTCAAAATAGTTAACAGCCTACTGTGCCTACCTGTATAATTTTCTGGAAATTGATAGTCAGTGAGTACAGGCATCGATCGATCCCAACAGGAGCGAGGTGTGGGTGGAGCTTAGTTATTGTTGGGCGGGGCATGGCTCAAACTATAAGGTAAATTGCCTTTGTTTAGTTAATCCCGCTGCTTCCATTGAAGTGTATTTCAGCTTGTGTGAAGACAAATCCCACATTTTGGACAGTGCGTTGATCCTCTGTCATATTGGCGGGCTCTTCATATTTGCTTGTGTGCACTCTTTGACATTTTGCAGAATAATTACCGCGACATTTGTAAAGAAACTTAAGGGACTCAGACGCAATAAAATACTGAAAGTACTTTTCAATCATCTCGTCCTATTTTTCTTTACGTTAACAATCGCCCCTATTTACCTTGCTTGAATGGAATTTATTGATGATTTCTGACGGCGTCACATGATCAAATGAGTGTTCAAATGAGCAGTGATGTGTGAATGAACGCCATTCCTAAAAGGAAATTCATGAGTTAGACAATGGTAGAGCTTACAGGTGGTTTGTTGGATTCATCTTTCCTGTTCTCCCAATGACTAAATTACCAAACTTGCCCCAGATAACCTGTAAATTCTGATCAGCACATTTACTTAACGGCCGTACTTGAAAGGGGCTGTACTAGGTAGCTCAAACAATTTGAATTTCTAACATATAATCACACAAAAAGGTAGATAGATACACGCATGCACAGTATCTTGTCCATGGTCATAATAACATCGAGACAGGAGAGTGATCAATATCTACCCAGCCTCGTCCATTTCTATCTAAGCCCCGCCCCAAACCCATTTTACACGTGTTGTCATTGATTTATATACTTTGATACCCGATTTCTCAGAACCCAATTTGCAAGGTAATTTGTACATATAAGCTGTTGAATATGTTGAAACTAATTTGACTGTATGAAAGGCTACGACAGCACCCGGTCAAATTAGTTTCAAAATAGTCAACGGAATGTTTATTAACTTCTTAATTCACCAAAGACATAGAATTCGTACAATTGCCGGACTTTTCCTGCTTTATAATGGAGATATTATATGTCACTATGATTCTGACGTAATTGCATATGTCGTCATATACCTGCGTGACAGATCGGATCCCTCCATTGGCCGCAACGACTAGGCAATATGTATTACAATATCACAGTTAGATAGTTTAGAAAAAGTAACGCACCGGAAGGACTGGTGCACATTAGAGCCTTGATTACTTGAGTTACTGCAAGCACCATTGTTTTATTGCAAATGGGACCTAGATAACATATAAGCTATAGTACGTATTGAAGAGGAAAGACAGTCTGTTTATTTTTGCATTGTGCAATGCGTTCTTCCTGAATATGTGTTATCAGATATAACACATCTGATCTTATTTGAATATTCCCAATGGGACTGACATCTGGCAAATGACTTACACTTCTTTTGGGAACAATAATATTGCAGCAAGGATTTTCATTGCAATATTCATAATGTACTGACTTACAATCAGATGAAATAGAAAATATGCCAATAAATTATAAGTGCGTGGTATATACTATTATAGGTATATATATAGACTGTGCGCCAGTCACAAGGATTCCATGCAGACAATGCTTGTAATAGATAGTCCGTTCCTTGAGTGACCAGGGCCAGCTACTAGGTGATTACTAAGCAATGATAAGACAAACGCAGTATAGTAAGCTAGTTGTTTTTCTGGACACTTGTTCTGACAGAAACATGCTAAGATTCAGGTCAGTAGCCGCTCGCCTGTCCAGACCCGTTAATTTGGACACGGGAGTGCCAATTACCCTAGCTCAGACGTTCACTCATATAGATGTTTGGCAACGAGTCTAGAGCATTTGTATTTGCCATTTATCCTCTGCTTCTGAACGTTTACTCCTGATGGTGGACAGGACAGAATTAGGTGGTATTGTCGATTAGTTTTAGCCAATTAGTCTTAGCAGGATGTTAGAATTATGGAGCTATATATAGTGCAGCGGTTAAGCGTAACTCGTTAACGATTTTGTGAGAAGTATTAAATGTACAGGTTTACATTATGGTATACTATTTCATTCGGAGCAAGGTCGCCATAAAAGGTATCACCTTTAAGGGTAGGGGGCTGCTGGTTTCAATTGGACATGACATGTGCAAACGATTACGAAAAAAATTCCACACAACTTAACTATCTTACAATTGTAAGGGTAATAGTGTTAGTAATATATAAACTAGAGCACACTCTGTATAAGTGGCTGTTGGTACGCGATGCTTTAGCAAACATAAAAAGCCTTACAACAACCATATATTCAAATGGATCACACATTGTCATGTAGATAGCAATGAGATCAATTTGTAAAAGAAGGGGTACCAAGTATTTCATCTTGTATGTCAAGGAATGTGACCTGTAACGCAGTTTTCCAAGGAAATAACCGTACCTATTTAGACGTGTATGGGTCACGGATGCGTGCGATAGATAAACATTTGTTGACAGCAATGTAGTACAGCGACTGCATATGAGGGCGACGATCTGATTTAACGTTACAGCGACACTAGGCGGAACTAGCCTATTGTCTAACGAGGCTTTAATTAGTTAACTACATCTAGCTTATATGATACTTAAATTGGACCAGACCACGGTGGTTTGTCAGATATTAATAGTTATGTTCTCGGGATATAGTCAATCCGCAGAGCGGGAAGATATACAATACGTCTACAAATAACCGAACATGTTTCCAAAAATAAAACTCAAATCTACTGTTGAATGTTTTTAACATAATCGGATTGCCAAAAGCAGGTGTTTCTTACTAACCAACATGTGTCTGCGCTTTCATTTTGGAAACATTTTATATTTTTTCCGTGCTGTACTGTATGGACAGACAGTGTCAGAGATAATCTGGAAGACAATGGATGAATGTGAACGGTCACTCAAGTATCTGAAGTCATAATCAAAATACGCCACTTGGGAGCTGACATCACAGTCACATGACGTATGTCCGACTCGAAATGGGGCAAACATCTGACAATAATAATCCGAATGTTATGCCATTGGTGAATTTACCATTTAGTACACATTCTGTTGAATATTTTGCAACTAATTTGGCTGGGAGACGTTGCTGCTATAGACAACACACATGCTCCTAGTCTAATTAGTTTCAAAATATTGAACACTTTACCTGTATATGCAACCGCATTGGTAATTTTTTGTTGTTATCATGTGGCATATTTGACGCTTTCCCAACCATCTGTTACATTGACACGTCTTGGCTCCTATTTCTTGTTCACAATTACAAAACACAGGAATATAGTCAGGTCACAGATTACTCAGCACGACCCAACTCTAATAAATGTAAAACATTTTAAAATCCAATACGACGAATTGATCTATCCCTGATGAAGCGGGTTACTGGGACGGTACTAGACCAATTGTGCCCAGTATTGTCCCAGCACTGGCCCAGGAACCTGCGTTATATGTGATAATGTCCTGCCGGGAGGTTTGCCGGTGGAATCGCATCTCAGCATGAGGCAGCTTGTGCTAACAACTGGAGAACTGATGTTGCCGTTATATAGCTTTATATGACGCATGCCCAGATATGCATGCCATGAATATCACTTAAATAGTGGACAAAGTTGAGTTCTGACAAAGAAGCGTCGATCAATATGTAATGCGGGTCAAGCTAGTAGAAGCAATGAACCTTTCCATTTTTAGCTATACCCCGCCCATCACTAGCTAAGCTCCACCCACACCTCGCCGTGTTGGGATTGATCGATTCCCAAATGCCCTAGCTATCAATTTCCTGACAACTATACAGGGAAGCTGTTGAATTTTTTTGTAACTAATTTGACTGGGTGCTGTTGCTGCCTATGGCAGCAACAGCACCCAGTCAAATTAGTTTCAAAATATTCAACAGAATATTTATTAAATAGTAAAAGCAAACAATTTGTACAACAACGCATAGACCGTCTTCAAATATGCGTTCGTGACGTACTTATCGACGTCATTCATGACATCATTCATTATGATGTCATAATAAACATCACGCAGTTCATTATGACGTCATATGATGGGTGGGTACTCTGGAAAGGTTAATTCCAACAGAAACAGCAGAAACAGCAGTGACAACAACTGCATCAGCAACAGCAGGAGTGATAACAACCACGACAACGACGACAGCGGTGACGACGACGACGGCGGCGATGACGACGACGGCGACGACGACAACGTGACACACAACAAGAACATTGCTTTTAGTTTTCACTAGTTATTGCCTTGCCAAACTGTTTTATCAAAAACTACACACAGCATTATTGATATGCACGGATTGTACATAATGTACCAGAAATAATAGTGATTGAAACGATGTTTGCTTTATATTTGGAACTGCCATCATTTCAAAACACATAGTAACAACCATGTTCAACAACGCAAAAAAGAATACGATTTCAGGATTGTAAATTAAATTAACCAAGAAATGTTAACTGAGAATATGAGGTTGGCAGTCTTATATATCGAGAGGTGGGTGTATTGGTTTGCTAGGAAACCATCTGTAAATCAAAGTATTGCATAAAATAGGGTTTATATAGATTATCATTTGTACAAGCGAGTTTGTATAATGTTGCTTATGATTTTGCCATGATATCATAACAGGTTTCCAAAACAAAAAAAGAAACAAGTTAGTAACAAATGCTGTGTTGAATATTTTGAACATACTAGGATTGAATTCATATCCAATTATATTCACAATATTCGACAGTACGTTTTACTTTGTTTTGGAAACATGATAAGTTATATCTGAGATGTACTGTAAACGACGAGGTCAAATATACCAAACATATTTCACTTATAACTATGGAAACACATGAAGCTATGTGGGAAAGTACCTGGTGACCATTTTGGAGATGCATCATTGGTGGACTGTTGATAGCGATTGAGGGATCCCATCTGCCACTCAAGTATCTAACGTCATAATGGCGATACGTCAAGTTTGATCAAACGTCACAATCAAATGGCGTGTGTCCGTCAGGAAGTTGAAAAAGGTCCGACGGTAAACGCGTAAATCGCGTGTCTTTGGTTAATTTGCAATTTAATAAACATTATGTTGACGACTTCGAATCTAATTGGCCGGAGGAGATCCTAATCAAATTAGTTCGAAAATATTTAACAGCTTACCTGTTTAATTTCCTTAGTTTAGATTCTGAAGATTAGACGTTCAAAGTGTTAACACGGATTCAAACGCCGGGCATACACAGAGGGCGGAGCTTCGCTAGAAATGGGCGGGCCATAGCTGCAGAATTACAGTCAATCATCATCATCATCATCATCATCATCATCATCATCATCATCATCACCGTCGTCGTCGTCTGTCATATACAAGAACAAACAGTTGATATCCAAACTAGACAGGATTAAAATATGATAGATCTCAGCAACGGTCAGCTCATAAATAAACAGAAGCGTGTTAGTTAATACAATTTTGAACACGATGCAAGAAATTATCTGTTGAATATTATGCACTTAATTGTATTTTAAGACATTGCTACCTTAGACAGGAAGCTTTTCCAATACAATTATGTTCAGAATATTCAACAGTCCGTTTAATTCACCTTTCCAGAGTATCAATCCATTATCAGCACTCGTATGACGTCATAATCCGTTCAGCGCCTGTATGATGACGTCATAATCATTACATCACAAAAGGTTTCACATAGACCGTCAGCAAATCTCGAATGGTCCGACACGTTGTATGAATTGTATGTCTTTATAATTCTTTGCTATTTAATAAACATGCTGTTGAATATTTTGAAACTAATTTGACTGGGCGCGGTTGCTGCCTTAGGCAGCAACATCACCCAGTCAAATTAGTTTCAAAATATTCAACAGATTACATGTGTAGTTTTATGGAAATTAATAGTCAGGGTGTTCAGAGATCGATCGATCCCAACACGAGCGAGGTGTGGGTGGAGCTTAGCTAGTGATGGGCGGGGCATAGCTAAACATGGAAAGGTCCATTATGTTCAGAATATTCAACAGTCCGTTTAATTATGGTGTGTGGGTGGGGTATGTGGGCATCCTACGTTATTTTTAAGCTGTAACTGTAACTGATATTCTGGTATATCGCGGTCCTCCTCGCTATTTGGGGAAATATAAACAAGTTCATAGTAACTATGACGTCATCATGAAATGTCGTCCGCTAGAATTTTTAGATCGCGTTTATCCAGATATAAGCTACAAAAAACGGGAATTAATGCATGTCTGCGAGTAAATACATGAATGTACATTCCATCCGGGTGAGAATCGAGTGGTACCAGGCCTTAAATGTTCTGCTATCGGCGCCAAATACATACCACATTGACAACAACGACTTGTCACGGTCATAAGTGTTAAAAATAATACGAGACAGTCAACCAAACCTCATATTGCATATTGCATTTACAGACGCATAAATGGGAATAAATAAAGCTTTTATCTGGTCTGCGTCAGGCCATTTAATCGCTTTACATTCTAAAGTAAATGTACGCTATTTCGTGATAACAATATCACACACATTTTGGACATTCAAAATGCGCAGTAGGTTGCCCTAAAACAACGAGAGGAACATACGCATAATGAATGGCCATATCCCATAATGCAACGGGGCCCCATGAAGACACCACAAAAGCTATATCATAAGCCGAAACCGGAACCAAATATAGCTCGCGACCGGAAACGAAGCTTTCTCAGTCGCATGGTATATATATTTTAGCCTTGTTCCCTGTCTCATTTTCTGTTGATTTGTCCTCATTACACATACCCGCATGCTATCTATATACGCTCACTTCGTTCGCGATGGCTTCGCGGGAGGCCATCGCTCACTGCGTTCACATTATAAACCTGAAGCAATATTATAGCCAAATCTAAGACAACAATAGCGGTGCAATGGAAAATCATCTGAAACAAATTTGACTTGAGAACCTTTCTAATCTAACCTTCTACTATCTACTACTTGATAAATTAATGTCAATATAACACGTACAATTATATTATAATATCTGTAAAACGAAATCTGGAGCATTCTGCAAGTCGTGGTTCAACAATTCTGAGTTTCATGTTAATGGCTTAAATATCTAACTCACGGGAGCACTAAGCGAAGACTGAAATACGACACATATCTGCCCTAACAGTCCGGAAAACAAGAAGGTCGAATCACTAGATTTGGCGCACCCGGTTGTATTGGGACTGCTCACGACGGCTTTAAGTATGACATCCCATTTCTCATCAATACTATGGCATTGAGTATATAGTATGCATGTAAAGGGAGAGCATCGCTAAGGTAATGTGCAATTTCTTTAACCTTCACCCTCCACACAGATATATATATTTAACGTATTATTTAAGCATTTGATGGCGAAATTTAATCAAGAAAATCAAAATACTTATTTACTGAAAGTCCATTTGCAGGCCAAGATAGGATTACTTTTAAAAATTTACCACTATAATGACTGGCCCAATTATGGAGACAGTCATTCCAGTGGGAAATTTTCAAAAATAGTTTTCTGTTGGCTTCCAAATGGTTATTTATAGAACGATAGCAAAGGCTAGTTTCGGGCGGTGTCGTCATGAAAATGTTAATAAATCAGAAATACGCTTTCAGGCAAATGTATCACAAAATATACAACAACATTATGTCAAGATTGTTTTTTTTATGTTATTTGAGATTATTGAATTCCAGACTTTGGGTGTGAAACAAAGACACAGCAAATATGCTATCGTGATGTTGAGAATTATTCAAGTGCATGCCAATAATAATATGAGTATGAGCCAGTATTTCCCTATGTAAAGTGGATAAGGATCAATTACCGCCTCTGTACATAGCGGCATCTGGCAAGCACCCCCTGCTTGATTGTCAGATAAACAAGTGATCGCTCAATATATTTACACTTGTTTGACATTGCATCTCAGTTGGACAAATATATAGATGCACGGAGATGTGACATAAGAATCCAACATTCTGATTTTCTGGACGAAATGTGTCAAATAAAATTTTATTACAATTTTCCTGGAAGATAGACCCAGTAGACTGCGTACCATGATACAAATAAATTTTTGATCTCACATCCTTTGACGATGCATACATATGTCAACATTGACAGGAGCGAGTGGATAGCTAGAATACGAGGGCATATGTTGGAACCATTAGTTAGATCCCATACCTTTTATATGTACTGCACCCCCCTAACCCCACCCTAGCCGGTAGCTTACTGCAAAGAGCACAATCGATTTGGAACCCGGCTCTAGAGTCAGTTGTTATCCGGTTAAGGGACAATGACGACAAAACATCGCAAGAACGTCAAGAATGTCAGAGAACGCGCCAAATCTAAAGTTCCATTATGACAATATTAATGGCTGCGTTATGATTGACTGATACACTTACAAACAAATGCATACCAGTACTTGGGCTGACGTGGACCATTTTGCAATCCCTCACTATTTGTTGAAACTCTGTTGTTCAAGATCTTTCGATGCTCAATTTCAGATTATGTATTTAGCAAACAATAAACTGGGACTTATTTATTTTTGGATGGTTTAAAATTACACATCATATTCTCAGAAACATTAAGCATATTAGGTGGTTGTGGTAGCAAAATGGTCACCCCTTTTGATACACACTAACAGAGGGAAATAACAACTCAATCTATTCCTCCCTCATCTGCTATTATGGTCTCTAGATATCAGTTGTAAATGGAGGAATCCAGTTTTAGCTATCTGTAGCCAAGCTACACCCACGTTTTGTCAGTGTTGGGATAGTTGAGAAAATTATACAGGTAAGCTGTTGAATATTTTGAAAATAATTTGACTAGTATGTACTTGACTGATAGACTGGGGTTCTCTGTTGAAACTGTTGGAGACTTTGAAATTATTATGTCTGAAAGATGTTTCTACCAGTGGCAGGTACAACTTCCAGTCAATGTAATTATAGTTATTGCTGCCTACTAAAGCAACAACAACCAGTAATAAATTTGCAAAATATTCAACATTTTTCTTATCATTGCCTTGAAATTGTGAAAATACTGTTGTTGAAACTGCTATTACTGTAAGAGAATTGTACGATATAATTTTTTTTATTTCAGAACAAGCACAGGCGAGTCCTCATTAAACCAGATAAAGGCCTTCATTAAACTAACAATTCCTCTATTCTAAAAGCCACGTAACAATCTTTAGCTAATCTCCGCCAATACGCTGCGTGTTTTTGGGTCGAGCTATATACTTTCAATCGCGAATGCCCATAATCCCGATTTCATGGTGAATATATTTGATGACTATTTTGAAGCTATCTGTGGACTGTTGCTGTTTATGGAAACAACAAGGCCAAGTTACATTGGTTTCTAAATATTCAACCTGAGGTTCAATAAATAGCACAGCCATACAATTCGCACAACTGATGGTCTATCCCGGGCTAAGTGCCTTAAAGGCATCAGTGCATATAAAGAGGATACCTGATTATGAAAGGCGTAGACATTTTAATGTAGTCGATACTCCTGATCCTCGCTTTAAGCTTCCTTGCTATTCCAGGTGTTTGAAGTAGTTGATTACTGATCTATTCTGAATGTATTAGTGCGAAAGACGCAGACGATCGTATATGATATATCACATATATACTTCATAACGCATGTTACCGGGCAGGTATTGGTCCAGTACTGACCCAGAAACCAGCAGTATCGGTCAATGGAGGACTCCAATCGTGTGACGTCATAATCGACTACGTTATGTGTAGGCTGACGTCATAATCAATTACGTCATGATTGACGTATCTAAGTACGTCACGACGCTTATTTGATGACGGACTAAGCGTTGTTGTACGGATTGTATATCTTTATTATTTAATAGACATGCTGTTGAATAATTTGTAACTAATTTTACAGGGTGCTGTTACTGACACAGTCAGCAACAGCACCCAGTAAAATTGGTTTCAAAATAGTCAACAGCTTTCCTACATAATTTTCTGGAAATTGATAGTGACGGAGTCCAGGAATCGAACGATACCAACGCGAGCGAGATGTATGTAGACGTTAGCTAGAGATGGGCGGGGCATATCTAAAACTAGAATGGCCCATTCCAGCCTCCATCAAGAACACAGAGTACACTTTTTAGTTTATGACTACTCCATGGACCATGCCATCTAAAATCATTGGCTATAGAAGCTGCATGAAAGCCTCTGAAACGCAGGAATCAGAGAGGACTGTGCAACGTTAGCATGTTGCGAAGAAAATCAATGTGTGTTTCCATAACTGGCAACAATTTCAAAAACCTATCTTTGAATCTCAACTTCATAAGCCTCTCTGGATACAACTTTTCCGTACCTGAGGAGAGATGTCTCGTCCAAAGAGATGTTCATTATTTATTTATTTGAGCCACTTCTCATTATCAAGAACTAAAGAAAGGTTCACTAACCATTTCATCATATGGTTAATGTATGCAATATTCCACATTTATAAACAGTATTGTGATGGTATCGTTTTGTCATCGAACCATTTTACTCTTAACATATGTTAAGACAGATAAGGCATATGCTGCATATTATATATCATTCTAATGGCAATTATTTAATTTGTACTGATCCTTGATTCTCACACATTACATAGGGGATTCTCAGCAATCTGGCTACAACGCAGATAGTTGATTATTCTTGTAGCAATTGATTGCTGTCTTCAGGCAAATGAATTAGTAATTGGGATAGATTACATTTATTGTAAGCCTATTTGAATTTGAATTGATTTCTTTTGACTTTAAAATGTATTGTAATTGGAATTGATATAGATAAGGCTCAATGGAATTTGAAATTGTAGTTGATTACTTTCATTTGAATTGAAAACAGCTCAAGGTCTGTGCCCATCTTTTATCACGTGAGACTGGGTGTGTCTGTTTCCGAATTTTAGTACCTTATTTGGTTCGTTATCAGAGACAGAAGACAAACTGATTCCTATGAATAAACGGTGATGATTGGCTCAATGGTGTTGCACGATGAAAACTAATGGATTGTTGGACTACTTTTAGTGCTTGTTGGCCTTGCACCATAATAACGCCCGTCGATATGTTAATGGAATAAATACTGGTAAAAAAAAAATCAACTTGTTTCCTAATGTGTTTCACAAAAATACCAGCCACATTACCTAACCACAATACGTTGTCTACAGTGATACATCCATATTCGCCATGGATCCAATTGCACGGTGCTATGTTTCAGGTGTTATTTTTCCTGACAAGTTAAATTAGCAACTCTCTTGCCAATATTTGGCAGTATCGTGATTATAGTGCTAGTTTCACGTTTGAACCTTTGCGCCACACACCACATATATTCTGCAAAGTGATTAGAGACACAGTTAGCAGAGAAAAATACAACTGTTCTTTAACACTCGACGAGAGGCCAGACTATGGTTTCTCAGATCATCTAACTTTCGAACTGAAAAAAGAATACTCTGTATAAAGCAACACTACACAGGTACGCCCTAAAGTTAATCATAAAATGTGCGCTTTCTTCCCATGCCATGCCTCTACGATTAGCACATATTTCTTCAGTTCCGACTTGAGTATTTGAACTGTTGATGTGATTTATGGCAACAAAGAAACTAAACGTTTACTGGGAGGAACAATTAAAGCAAATATGCTTAGCGGATTTATCCATACCAGTTCAATGCGACATTCCCTCAATCCTCAATCATGGTGCTTATGGTTAAATGAATTGTGCAATCTGTCGTCTCATGCATCTTGGGGGCATTGTAAACATTTACTGTGGTGCAATGCTATGTGACAAGTAGTTCGGTAAACATACCTTATTGTTGACGAACGTGGCTTTCTATTGTTCCAACACATACTCAATATCAGGCATCTTTCTAAGTATCGAATTTCTTTTAACACAGTTCACAAGAGAAATCGATCCGAATGCTCACTTGGTTCCCATGGTCTATTATTTATGAAATATTCTAGATTTTGTGATATATGTATCTGTGGCATTGACAGATCTGTTCTACAGCGGTGTCTGTGTATTCAATATTAGAGTGCTGCTCCAGACAAATACAATGACACTCGTGTGTTTGTTCTTCCTAATAAGGTCAATATATACAGACGTAATTGAATCATGAATTGGAAACTTCACACACCAATATTACTATTACCATCGAATCGTAATGGGGGAGCGGGTATGGATTTCGCGCGCATGTGTATGTGGGTGCGTTTGTGTACGTGCGTGAGTGTGCGCGCGTGTGAGTGCGTTCAAAACTTAACATGGCAATCGATGTGCCTGTGAAAGAGTTTTTTTAGACTTTGGCCATCATCCGGACATATACCAGGATCAGGATCAGATCAAATTCTCGACATTTTGACATCTGAGAAACTATATGTACAATTTGGCTCAAAATCTAGCATGTACAACCATTGCGTACAATTCCAAATAAGTCGTACTTGTTAGTCGTTTAATAGGATTTTGTAATTCGTTCAGGCTCTCATGGATACACGAAGCCGGCGCCTGTAGAATTATTGATTATATTCCTGGAACGTTTGGAATTACGTAGCACTCATTAGAAATTGTATGATTCTATATTGTCTCTACACATGCAGAGACGGGACGCCTTAATCGTGTGTTCTAGTTATTATATTTACATATAGATACATGGGATTCTGTGCCCTTCATAGCCTTGGTACTATGCCGAACCAAGAAAATGAGCTCCTGTCGTAAGAAACTATATTATATTATTTACAGGAGTCGTTTGTGGTACAGTTCCCATTGCCACCTGCTGAGTCCACATGAGTGCTGAGTGCAAGGATTCGTTAACAAGAACATACACACATAGGTTGGATCTGAAGTGAGAGTTACTACCCTGTTTGATTATCATTAAGCGTTTGCATTCAATGGGTGCCATGGTTAACTCTTACTTCCACAATGTATAAAACCAAATTAGAGGTGGACACTTTAGACGCCTGACCTACTAACGCCGTCTTTGTTGGCGATCGATCACTGAACTCTAAACTGCACCATGTGTAATCTGCATAGCGATTTAGCTGGGTCATTGATCTTGCTAATTGCGACGTGTACACAACTTTCTTTTTAAGTTGCCGAACTTGTTCATTTGCGCTTCCAGTAGCTATGCCAGCGCCCTATTCCTAGCACCGAATAAAATATGTTAATTATGGATGTGTGTGTTTTATTTTATTTTGTGTCATACAATGCACATTTAAAATGGTGTATATGTTGTATTTCGTGCCTTAAAACTAATGTGGTCCAATTGATTTGTATTTCTCATGGCCTTTAAATTCTGGAGGTCCACGCGTCACTGTATCCTGAAATCTTGGGTTTCCTAGTTGAAATCAAGGCGTCCCAATATGAAATCCGGTGTTCCCTATCAGTATTTCTCATTCCTGCTAAAAGTAGGTGTCATGAAGTCACAACTATGCAATAGGGGGTCCAATCTTAGAGTTTGAAGGTATTTCTGTAAGAAACCCTATCAAACTATTTAGTATTACACAATGATACAAGATTATCAGGGTACCATGGAACTCACGGGACATATACCCTCAAAGGCATACTATAAGAATACCTGCACTAGATGTCTATCTTTATAGCGATCCGTCTATTTACTAGATTGGATTTGTGCATTCTGGTCTGGTCAATCCCTCAGAATTACCGGAGTCGCCATATTTACTATGTCTGCTTTATTTGCACTTGTCCCGATGCATGCCAGTTTCCAATTTCGTTCACCTAATTATGCAAATGGTTGTGGTTGCGGATCTTGACAATCACATTACGACAACGTCTTACAAACATTATTTTAATTAATCACCAGTGGGGTTAGATCTTATGTCGCTAAAGTTGGTGAGTCAACAGAGCTTATGGTATCAGCTAAAATACATCTGTCAAGCTCTGTTCAGTTCACCAACGCTAAGCACATGTGCAAGCATTTGGCAATGTGGGTGCGGGTAGCATCCTTGTTTCCCTTGGCATGGATCACTGAGACAAAGCGAGGGATCTCCGATAATCACTTGTATTGTTTTATAGGTTTATTTTATGAGTACATTTCTGACAGACAATGAAAAGGTCGTCCTACAATCCCACCCCACCACATATATATTTATTTTATATATTTAGTTTACGAATATATTGTATCTATAGTTCAGCTTGACCGAATGTCTGTAAATCACTTCTGTTCAATAAATGGGTGTCATTAACAATACACCCTTATAAATGCATACCAATGATAGGCCCATTTCGATGACAATCAGGTATTTTGAAAGTATCTTTGGAGATATGTTCCTGTTGCACAAATCGAGGATACGCCAGAATGATGTAAACGTCAGCAATTTAACATTTATTCAAACCTCAATGAATCAAGCAATAAATAGATTTTCCAAGTTCTCGAAGTGGAATTTATTTGAATAAAATCATAATATATTCCTCGGCATTGTTACATACAATAGTCAACCATCCATTAATGCGGCGATCCGATCTGCCACTCCAATACCTGACGGCATAATTAAATATGTTACTTGATAACTGACGTCACAATCAAAAGGACGTTGTAGGAAAATCAAAACGTTTGTCATAAATGTGTAGCGATTGTATGTCTTTGAGCAATTCATATTTTCATACACATCCTGTTGAATATTTTCAAACTTATTTGACTCGCGGATGTTGCCATAGGCGGTAACAGCCCCAAGTCAAATTAGTTTCAAAATCTTGAGCAGCTTAAACGCATAATTATCTTGAAATTGGGACTGGATTACAACACACCTAATAATGGACAGCCATAGCTGTAAATGAAAGTGTGTATACGTTTAGGAAAATATTATTGAATGATAAAATGCATTGTTACACAGCTCATACGTATGATATTCATCGAAAAGGTTTAATATCTCTACAAATACTATGATTATGCTGTCATATACATTCTACTCAGGTATGAACAATTGCATCCAGATAATACAATGCGCAACATAGCTTCCGTGTCGACCCACCTGATTCAATTGAGTAAGTAGTCAGTATCATTTTCGGGTATGTAGAAATGAATGATAGTGGGGATGTTACACACAAACCAATGCCATTCCAACAATACCAAATAGAATGCATGAATAAAATGACTAACACATTAAAAATAATTCATAAATAAAAATAAATATTCCTGGGATTTTAAGACATTTCTCTTTGTCAAAGTGAACGATTCCACTTTGCGTGCGATTAGTTTCATTAACGGTACTTGCTATGTATATGGTCTAAGTTATGTATAGTGTTATTAACGTCAGTCTCGAGGACCATTTGGCAAATGAAACAAATTGGGTTGGCCTACATTGATAGAACAAACAATGAACGTCTTCAAAGATGCATGCCCCTGTCTCCGTTCCTACAGTTAATAAGCATCAACTGTTTCATTATAAACAAACATGTAATTTTCTAGGTTATGACGATTATTATTTTGGGGAGGCATTTTCCAATTTTCATCACAACTACCACATGATGTGCTAATGGGTTGTGCGAGTTAATGAAGGATTACTTGACGAGCATGCAAGATATCTCCCCACTACCTGAAATGATGTAAAATTACTAGCATTTACCGTCTTCTTCACCCTCTCATTCGTCTTCTTCTTCCTTTTCCTCGTCTTTCTCGTCTACACCTTCTTCTTCTACTTCTTCACGGTCATCTGCTCTCTTCTACTCATCATGCTTCTTCTCGCTACTTTTCTTCTTCGTTCTTTTTCTTTTTCGCCACCCTCTTCCTCATATTCTTCTTCTTTATACTTTTCTTCTCCATCCCATTCCTCATATTCTTCTTCTTCTTCTTTATATTCTTCTTCTCCATCCTCTTCCTCCTAATCTATTTCTTCTTCTTATTCGCCTTCTTCACCCTCTTCCGAATATTATTCCTCTTATTCTTTTTATTATTCCTCCTCAACCTATTTCTCCTAATCGTCTTCTTCTTTGTATTCTTCCTCTTCATCCTCTCCCTCCTATTCTTCTTCTTCTTCTTCTTCTTCTTCTTCTTCTTCTGCCTTTTATTCTTCTTCTTCACCCGCTTCTTCCTACTCTTCTTCCAGTATTACAAAGAAAGCAGCTTTTTAGAAAATGTTGAAAGTCTCTGGACATGTAATAATTTTATTTGATGTATAGGAAATAATATGTTAAAATTCAATGGTATTTAATGTCTCTCCTTTCCTATTTGCATCATTAAAATGGTTATTTTAGCATAGTATTTGTGATATCATGTAAACGTGCACTTTAATAATGGTATAATAATAAAGTAAAATTGAAGGTCTTCTTTTGACTCTTTCTACTTCTTTTTCTTTTTCTTCCTTTTTCATTTTCTTCAGCTTCTTTTTATTCTTCTTCTTCATCCTCTTCCTCCTATTATTTTCCTTCACCTGAAACCTTTATTTAACTCACAATGCAGTACAATTATTACCAAGCTAGTCCGTCACGTTGTACGAATTTTCTGTTATTTGCTATTTATTAAACATGCTGTTGAATATTTTGAGACTACTTTGAATACGCACTGTGGCTAATAGGCAGCAACAGCACCCATTCAAATTAGTATCCAAATATTCAGCAGCTTACCTGTATAGGTTGCTGGAAATTGGGATTGAGGGAGTCTGGTTGTATAGTAACTTTATAAAACAAATTAAATTCGAATGAAGGTTAAAACGGAATCGGGTTTCCTAATTCTACTGACGAAAAACGTGTACTACAACATATACTGATGGTGTTACAGCATTTAGAATAAACAGAAGGTCTATGTGTAGGCTTTTGGAAAAATACAACAGATCAACCATTGGAAAAATTTTGGTTTAACCCATTCATTGCAGAACCGGCCCAAACTGTCCTCGGCTGTGGGCTTGAGGAATGCCCATTTTGAGGCCAAGAGAAGACTATTTCTGAAAATTTGCTACGTGAATTACTGACGAGCATTCATGTGGTAAATTTTCAAAAATACTCTTCTCCAGGCCTGTAAGTCCGCATTCAATACGCACATATTTTGATATTCCTCGGCAAATTTAGACATTAAACAGTTAAATAGTGGCATAGGCCCCATACGGCTTGCGAGATGCACTATAGTTCTGAATGTATTATATTGTACATTCATATTGGCATGGAAACCAGAATTATAACAGCCTGCTAACCTTAATGCACAATACCACCTACGTATGCCCGATCTAGTGTCGGGGGTTGGTGTGGTAGTGGGGGGGGGGGGCAAACGTGGCTCAGAACGAGATAATAAATGGCAAAAATGCAAAACGTATATAGTTTGCTAAATCCCATTATGAGTGAACGTCTGGTCTAAGGTAATCACGCCTATGTCCAAGCTAACGCATCTGCGCAGGCGAGCTGCTACTGACCTGAATCTTCAAAACAAATGTCAAACAAAACGCTGTTAGGACAAACATCAAAAGCGTTACAGCAACCATATTTTCAAATTCACGTGCAGAGGTATTTGACAGACAGTAGTTCATCTTGTAGGTCAAGGAATGTAACCTGTAACTCGGTTTTTCCAGCGTGTTCATTTTGATCTGTATGTGTCTTGGATGCGTGTAAATACACAGACATTTGTTGACAGCTATGTTGCGGAGCGACTGAGTATAGGCAAGCGGCCAAAAACTGGGTTTTAAAGTTTAATTCCCCTACCAGATAGAAAGTTACAAGACATCGAAAATAATAAGACACACCAATTCCCCTCAGATTTGCATTCAGAGAAAATGTTGAACATATCAAGTGGTGTCCTTGCTGATCAAGAAGTACGCAGAGGGTTACTGGTAATTGTGGAATCTGGCAAGAAAATAATATATGCATTCATTGAGAGTACGTTGTCTACTGAAGGTGATCTATCCTTCACCGATGACGTCACCGACAACAACCTATCATTTTACTTTTCACGTTTATTTCTCTTCCCACATTGTTCGATCAAAATTGCACACAGCTTTATTAATATGGAGGCATATTACGTATATTTATTGATATGCACGCATATTACGTATATACTAGAAATAATAATAATAAAAATAATAATAATAATAACAATAATAATAATAATAATAATAATAATAATAATAATAATAATAATAATAATAATAATAATTGAAAACGACATTTTGCTTTATATTTGAAATTTCAAAATAAATAGTAACACAATGCTCAAAAACTCAAAACGATCTCTATTTCATGACTGTAAATTAAATAATCCAAGAAATGTTGATTGAATCGACATGAACTGTGATGCTGACAGTTTTATATATCGTGAGGTTTGGTATGAACACCATATGAAAATCAAATATAGCGTTCGTATATAATATGGTGTATAGATTATCATGTGTACGAGTGCGTCCAAGATTGCTTATGATTTTGCAAAAAAAAGAAGAAGAATAGATTTGTGTAAAACTGATGCTGAATCAGAACGAGTTCAAAATTAGGCAGGAGAATGGCAAACTTCCCAGCTACAAAATGGCCCACGCATACGTTTGATTCCATTGTCATCATTAGCCTTAAACTGGCATTAATTCTGAGCGGCATAATCACAGAACAACGCGCGATTGGGCAATAACTACTGACATAGGCCACATCCATTGAGGGTACGGGACATCGAATATTAAAGACAATCAATGCAGGTAGGCAGGGACAGAGGAAATAACAATTGTCTGTTACGTCAAGAGTGGTCATTCACAGGCAATCAGCCAGTCTAAACAACATGGAAAACAAATCAGCTTTTCACAAGCAAATACATGGTCAACTACTTTCTCTCTGATGCCTATTGACAGACTCATGTCGTGTGCTCGATCACGGAAAATGAAGTACAGTCAGGGTAAATTATCCACTCAGACGTCATTATTGGCTAGCTGAGACCAGCTGCTTTAGACATGAACTACCTTAGACTGCTCTTTAGAGTGTCTATGAGAATCACTTGGCATCCTCTGTCATATTAGTGTGACTTCTTAAGACAGATGATTATTGAAACTTATGTGACTGTATTTTGACAATCGCGTTTATAAATCTATAAAAACTTTTAAAATGGTAGTCGGAAAGAAGCGAATTGTAACAAAGAAACAGAAAATGGGGAAAAGAGATAGGGAAGAGAAAAGGGAGGGGAGGGGAAAGAGCGAGCTAGAGGGATGAGGGTTGGGTCAAGTGTGAAGATAGAGCGATGGGTATGTTAAGATAGAGGGGGATAGGGGATAGGTGAGGGACAGAGAAAAAAGAGAGAGAGAGGGAGAGAGAGGTGGTGGGGAGGGAGAGAGAGAGAGAGAGAGAGAGAGAGAGAGAGAGAGGGAGAGAGGGAGAGAGAGAGAGAGAGAGTGCGAGGGGGAAGCTGGTGCGATCACGCACATATGCACACGTGCATGCACGTTTTTTTGCCCCATCATGATAAGTTCCTGCCATTTTCCTATGATCGAATCGTATTTCTTAGAATTATGTAAGACGATCTGTCAATAGTCGTAGTTGGTGTAGCTCTGGTCGGCCGGTCTGGTACGAACCGTCCCAGCTCAGCTGCGTATGGAACGACCACTCCGGTGCCTTCCAAGAACGCCCCCACCCCTGGCTAGGATAGTACGCATGTATAAAGCCCTATGAGAGGTTTTCTATAAAAGTCCGTGAGATCGCGTAGTCTACATGCATGTGCGTCAGAGCTTCCATGACAACAGGTGTCAGCATTGGGAGAGAATGCATACTAAGGTGTACCGAGTCTGTGCACGTGATTTCTTTAAACCACTGGATTCCCGTTGTTCTTGGTACTAATCAGGACCAGAATGAGACGAGGAATCCAACACTATTTACCTTTTTAAAATCGGACCAGAAATGGCCAAGTTATCCTAAATTGGCTCATTGAAATTATTTTCAAAATATTACTGGGACGTCGTAATCGCGTGTATGTATTACGTGAATGGGGAATGTGCTCATCACCTGATAGCGTCCCCGCCCTTCCTAGCTGCACGCTGATTGGCTACAGGTCACCCGCTGATTGGCTGGGCGTCCTGCCTCTGACGTCACGAGTAGTATAAAAGGACCCGAAAATCAAGAATCGAGACCACACTTCGGTGAGAGAGAGAAAGTTGTAGGTTGTGTGGCCAGTGCTGTGCTTAGACGTGGGCAACTGCTTACTGACTGTGGCTCCCTATTAGCCACAGCAGTGCCTTTCGGAATTCAGTTCTCATTCTCTGGTCAGCAATCGAACATCTGCAATCACAGTTTTTGTAAGCCCTCGGACGGCCATCTGGGGGCAACTAAATAAATAGAAGAGACTTCCTCACTACCAACACTTCAGAGGAGCTTTCCTGCGGATGGGCCTCGCGGCCCATATGTAATCTGTTCAGTATGTAGAACAAGTGGTGATTCTTGGTGGACAACTCATCAGATCTGCCGAGCTATGCTGAAAAGTGGTATTCAAACTTCCGCATAGCATGTCGTGTGATTAATTAGCTTTTAGGCCACAGTCTGGTGGGACTCTACCTGGTGCACCGCAAGGGCTATGCGATGTATCGTGTACGGTGTACCGAGTAATGTACATGTATTGTTTAATTACAACTGTAGCCCTTCATGTTACAGGTAATTTTCAAACTTCCGTTACCGGACGGACATTTTTTTATGATTCCTGCTTAATTATTGTATTAGCTATTATGATTATCTAATAGACATCAGTCGTTCTTCTTCACCGTCTTTGAGAATGAGCCGCATCAACAGTTGGTATGTGAAGATTTCCCAGCAACTTCAGAATCGTGCCATCTCGCGTTCCTCATCTGTAACGCAGCATCTACAATGATTTATGAACTCCCGATGATTACGAGATACTCATTTAGCTAATGTACTTATTTATTCATTTCTTTACATGTACTGATGCCTAATAGGTACCTCCCCTTTACTGTAAATATTATCCTTAGTTTTGTGCTTACAACTAACGAGCACCGCAAGGTCCTATGACCTGATTTACTGTTAACACTGTGATAGTTACTTGTTTTGTTTATTTTATGCAGTACGCTAGGCTATACTATACAGCAACACTAAATCCACATCACTTTTCTCCCAGCATCAATTTTACACTGATGTCACTGTTCATGTTCACATTACGCGAACCTGACATGTGATCGACTACCTGGCTATTCTGGCTCGATAAGATAGGTTTAAAGTGGTTAGGGACAGCCACTCCTTAGGAGCCATTTGTGTGAACCTCTTTTCCAGATGTAGCGGATATGTAACACCGCACACCAGCTTGTGTAAAATTGGCCAGATACCTTAGTGTCTCTTATTATATTGAGTGATCGTCTCTATCTACGCTCCTCCAGCCGCAAGCCTTATACATTGTCTGGAACTCACATCGACACGTTGACATGATCAGACTTGGGAAACCATAGGGGTTTCCGAGCAGTGAAGACCAAAGTGTCGATTTCCGAGATACCCCGTCTGTATCGTCGGATACCAGTTAGCATAGATAACACTGCCAAAATAGGAAGCACTGTGAAAAGATATATATATTATGTAAAATCGTTCAGCAGTGCATCTACGGGCATATTGAACCGTAACCCTAATGGCAGGCAAACGTTAGCACCCTGGAGTTGGGTTGCAAGTGATCCTTCCCAGACACACGGGTGACGGGTGGGATGCAGATCTCCATCTAACTCCGTACAGCGACTGGGTACAGTCTTGGAACCCACCACGCCCTCACGGGAATGTCACTAGAGATGGATATCTGCCTCTTACTCCCTGCCAGAACACTCTTGTGCACTTTTCAAATTGCTTATTTAAATGGTAACTTGTCGTAGTGATGTTATATGTGGCTGCGGTGTGATATGTAACTGGATCGTTATTTGATTCTGAAGCTGTCACTCGGTAACATGTCCGCACGCTGCCTTTCTGAGGTAGATACTCTGTAAGGTGACCTTCAGGGAACCGAGCATCTTCGCCATAAATAAAGCGGCAATTACCAATGCAGTATCTTGAACCTACATATGATGACGGCATTTGAATTCTTTGGAAATCGTCCGCCCCATATTCACGTAATACAGCGTGCAACACATTAATTATAATTTCACTAGGTTGACTCACACTACACTTAGCATATGTTTGAACAAGAGAGTGGCCCTTTTTGTCAAGACTCTTCCTCCGCTTCGGCATTGAAGACATTTTCCCGTGACAGAGGCCCACGTGAGGCACTTTTCTCTCGTAACAATGTTTCTGTTAGGGCTAAAATGTTTTATATTAAACTACATAAGTAGCCTCGTTAGGACGCTCCCTTGCAGGGATACCTCACGGATATATATGGATCGGCGAGGTACCTCTGACGAATCCACGTAAAGAAGACAGCAGCTTAGTTCTATGTGCTGTATATTTTCTCACGTCTACTAGCAAACGATTACCATTGTTTGCATAGTATATATTTTTAGGTTAATTATCATGTCTGGACTCCTACATTGAGTCATGGACCGCCATACCGCTGATACAAATAGTTGGGATGAAACAGTGAGGTTCAATCTCGGCGGTAATGGTCGCATGGCCGCACTGGAACCTTATCATTCCACCAGCTCTAGAAGTCTGTCTTTGTACTTTTCAGAGAGTCATGAGACGTGATCCGTTACCTGAGAACCATAGTTAACCAGCCCTCCTTCGCATCATGTACATGCGATGCAACGGATCTGTTTGGAGCAACAGAATGGACCAGCACGTACCCCCACGAACTACATTACACACGCATGCCGTTAAAGATACCCATCAATGTCTGAGGGGTTCAGTTCTAGCTATGCCACGCTCGTTCTAGATATGCTTGCAACTTGGATTCACAGACTTTAACTTCAACAATAACACTAACTATTCAGGCACTATTTTGTATATTTTGCAACTAATTTTATTGGGGTATGTTGCTGCCTATGGCTGCATATACATGCATGGACGACATGCACAAGGGTTGACCCCCTTCACAGTGTGTTGTGCTTACGCCATTTTGGGTGTAAGGTAAGCAAACAAGTATGTTTCTATTATGATGCCATATGCTTAATTGACATATCAGATCTATCCATAGCAAAGTCTTTTAGATTGTGACGATTAAAGTATATAAGTGACGGCGCATATAAAAAGATATTTCACTTGTGGTCATCGAAACAGATGAAGCTATGTGGTGAAGTACAGTTTGACCATTTTTCGTGAACTGTTGCTAGCTATTGAAAGATCCGATCTGTCACATCTGTTAGGTATCTGATGTCATAATGAAGAGTGTAGTAGACGTCACAATCAAGGACGTATGTCCATCACGATGTTGGCAAAGGTCCGACAGTAAACGCGTAAAGCGCATGTCATTGGTGAATTAGCAATTTAATAAACATTATTTTGACTATTTCGAAACTAATTGTATTAGCAGATCCCAGTAAAAATTGGCTCGGTTACAATACCAAATCATTCCAGTGGTCAATTAAAAAAAATAGTCCTCTATTTTCCTGCAGATGCATGTTCCCCAAGACCACTACAGGGGGCGGTTTTGGCCGACTTCGGTCATGAAAGGGGTAGCAGGATCATCTCTCTCGCTCTCTCGCTCTCTCTCGCTCTCTCTCTCTCTCTCTCTCTCTCTCTCTCTCTCTCTCTCTCTCTCTCTCTCTCTCTCTCTCTCTTAATGCTAGTGCATTCACGAGAGGAAGATGCACAAAAAAACCCAATTCATCTTTCATCAGACCGCGTCAACCTTCATCGGTTTGTTTGACGCAGCCATATCATCAATCATGCTCCATCAATCAAGAATGAATCCGTGATCAATGGAATGCAACGCAGTCAGGCCATGACATCGAACCTGTACCACAACAAGCACGCTATTTTAGTGGACAGATTGCGAAAAACAGTAATGACAATCTTTGACCTTGCGGTCCAAATATTAGCGAAATTGCACAAGGTTGCAGCATGATGCCAAAGCGCTCGATGTTACAAAAATTATGCAATACATTTAGTCGGCTTTGATGCCTGCGCACGTTCGTGTATGCCAGCGTGAGTGCGTGAGTCTGTGAGCGAGTACGTGCATACGTACGTTGTACGTGCGGGCTTATGATATGGACCGACAATAGTGCCCATAAGGAACATAATAAGGAACATTACAGTGGCCCCTCGAGCCCTGTGCTCGCATAATACATACATACAATACAAAATCGATCCAGGTAATTTTTAATGGGATTTTAGTCCATTTGTTGGTGCGTCTGTACTATGATAGCTCATCACGAAGAACGGCAATCACGTGGTTTCACAAGTAGCTATCCATTATTGACAGGTTTAATTTTAAATGCGATTCTAATTCACAGCTTTCAGTAAGCATGGTAGAAATTCAAATGGAATTTAACTCAGAAAGGCCGTTTACGAGCTACGAGCTTAGCTGCTCGGCGAACGTTCAACAACTTGCATGCAGATGTTAAAGTTAAACCTCGCCATGGATTGAATCTAAAATGGACTCTTTTATGACGTTAATGTATCTCTATAGTATCTCCTCAAGTTTCACCGAGATGCAATCATCAAAAATAGTAGATCATCACTTTAATAACTTGATAGTAGGGTGCCCTTTTAAAGCCTGTCAGGGGGTGAATCGAAAATTAGACTCCGTTATGTTGTCGACAGCTATGACTAGAACTCCTCCCTCAAGCGTTATCAGGATCAGTTTACCAATAACAGAGGAGGAAATAGTTTAAGAATAGCGCGATGAATGAATCAATAATCTGGACGCGCAGTGATCTCGATAAGTAACCCAAGAATACCCCATCAACATTTATAAATTCTCATTCATCTCTTAGGGAAGTGTAGAGATTTTAATATCTAAAGTGCGGTGCCCTTAAAAAAGCTATAAAAAATCAGGCCCTGTCAGGGGCGCCGGAAGCAAATTTGAGGGGCGGGGGCAGGTTCCACAAAAGGGCACGTTGGAGGGCATTGTCTGGACGAAGATATGGAATGGGCGTTCCCCTCCCCCCACCCCCGCCTCTCATAGAAGGGTGTTCGGGGATACCCACCTACCTAACCACCATGAGAAAAACATTGAAAGGTGCAGGCTCATGACTCGATTTCCCGCATTCTTATGATTACGTATAAATGTTAGAGCAATGCTAATCGAAGAACGTATGTATTCTTTGGTCAATTGAGCCTATTCCCAATTAACAATGTGAGCGACTGGGTGGGCGGGTTGTTGTCAGATGCACACGTTGAGTGTGCGTGCATTCGTGCATGTGTCTACACGGTGCACCTGCACAGTTTGCCTGAAAATATTTAATTGGACCGTAGTTCCTAATTATATTTGCAATCAGCGGGATTCAGAGGAAACCTGGCTTTTGTGAAAACTAGGCTATCCAAGACAAATCTACCAATCATGTTGAACATGTGAGCAAGGTTTGTTCAGCTTTTGCCTTAGATGAAGACCGTGAAGTTTCTTGAGTTTCATGTTAAGAAGTTTCACAGGGCCTGAAATGTAATTTTAGAAAAAGTGCAAAATCCAAGATGACCACCAACAAAATCGATCAAGCAGCTTTCCGGGACCAACCATGGATCTGACCCTTTTGATCCTTCCTGCCCAGCAGTACTTAAGGACTCGCTTAAAGAATACGATGAAAATATTATGGATGAATAGACAGATGCGGTAGCAACACAATTACGTCAAATGAGTAACAAACTAATGAAACTATTCAACAGCTGGTGTATATGGAATAAGTAATTCTTTAAATTATGGTATCCTCGTCGTTCTTGGTACCTATCAGGACCGGAATCAACAGAGGAATCCAAAACTGTTAACCACCTTAAAATCGGTTCAGAAATGATCGAGTTATCCATATTTTTCTCCTTAAATTATGCTAAAAATAATGAAAACGTCATAAGCGTGTGCATGTACTAAGTTAATGGGGAGGTTGTTTATCATGTGATAATGTCCTTGCCCTTCCAGCTCGCACGCTGATTGGCTACAGATCGCATGTTGATTGGCTGGTCGTTCTGTCTATGATGCGACGAGGAGTATAGAAGGAGCGAGGAACTGAGAATCGAGACTACACTTCAGAATGAGAGAGAAGGTGGAAGGTTGTGTGGCCAGAGAGTTGCAGGACGACGGTATCTGCTTGTTGTCTGCTGGTTTCATCGTAACCGCAGCAGTGCCACTCGGTTTGGAGATCTTGAATCCTTGGCCCGCAACCTCCACATCCGCATATAAACTTTTCAACGCTCTTGGGAAGACTACGGCTGAGGGCAAGTAAACTAAACAAAGAGAAGAAACTCTCACTTCCAACAACATCAGAGGAGCTTTCCTGTGGATGAGCCTTGCGGCCCCAATGTAAAGAACTCGTAATATGTAGAACGACTGATGATTCTTGGTGGACAACTCATCAGATCTGCTGGACCACGTCGAAAAGTGGTAATCAAACCCCACGCAATGTATTGTGCATAGCATTTAACTTTTAGACCACCATCTAGTGGAACTTTGCCTGGTGTGCCGCATGATGCACATGCATCATTATTTAACTTTCACCTGTAGCCATTCCTTACTACAGGGCTGCTTCCAACTGCCTTTACAGTATGGAACTTTTTGTCACACTACTTAAATTAACATGACTATCCAGTGGGCATCGGCAACCGCAATCGTTCTTCTTCACCATCTTTCAGAATGAGCCGCATCAACAGTTAGCCTCCGGATATCTGCCCAGCAGCTTCAGAATCGAGTCATCTCGCGTTCATCATCTGGGACGCATCATCTACTGTGTGTGATATATGAACTTTTTCCGTACCGATGACTAATAGGTACTCATCTAACTGAATTTTTGTATTATTGTATTTTTACATTTATGTATAGGTACTGATGACTAATAGGTACCGACCGGTGATCTATGACCGCAATTTATATTTTATATTTTTACTGTATATATTATACTTATTTTGTGCTGATAACTAACAAGCACAGCAAGGCCGTGTGACCTTAATTATTGTCAATACTGTGATAGTTAGTCATATGTATATGGCAGCAACCATCCTAGTTATTTATCCTAGGGCCGTCTTATTAATATATGAGCGATTGTCTCTTCCTACGTTCCTCCAGCCATATGTCTTATAATTGTCTGGGCCTCCCTTTAACACGTTGGTGGATCCGACTCTGGAAACTGTTGGGGTTTCCGAGCGGTGAAGACTAAAGTGTTGATTCCGCAAACACTCCCTCTGTATCTTCGGACACCAGTTATCATAAATATCCATGCCAAGTAGGAAGCAGTGTGAAAATATTGTATTATTTTAACTGGCCAGCAGTGCACCTCTGGACATTCTTAACATAACCCTAACGAAAGGTAAAATGTTAGTCCATGGGATTAGGATCCTATATGATTTGTCCAAAACACACCAGGTGATGGACTGGACACGGATCTCCCTCTAACTCTTCACAGTGACTGGGTGCTGTCTTGGAACCCACCACGCCCTCACGGGAAGGTCACTATAGTTGGAAATCTGTCTCCTTCTCCCGACCATAAAAGCATATATGGGCCTTTCAAATGCTTTTGTAAATATGTCTTGACCTAGTGGTATTGTATGTTGTTGTGGTGTGGTAAGTAATGGGTTCATTATATGATTCGGGAGCTGCCACACCGTGGCATGTCTGCTCGCTGCCTTTCTGAGGGGTATGCTCCGTAGGGTGACCATATGGAAACCGGGCATTTCCGCCAGTCAGGCTCATGTATTTAAAAGATGAGTAGAACTCCCCACCACTTGCGGAAAAAGCATGGAACATGGACCCAACAACTAAAGGTTAGTTTAGGGTGTAACAGAAGGGCAACAAAAATAAAGCGGCAACTACCAATGCAGTATCTTTAATCTACATAAGATGACGGTGTTGAATTCTCCGGCATTCATCCACCCTATCTTCGCATAATTCAGCGTGCATCACGATAGTATACAGTTTCACAAGGCTAACTTACACTACACACTTAGCATATGTTTGAACAAGAGAGTGGCCCTTTTTACCAATTCTCTTCCTCCGCTTCAGCGTTGAAGGCATTTTCCTGTGATGGAGACCGTTCGTGAGGAACTTTCCTCTCGCAACAATAATATTTTATTAGGGGTATAATGGTTTTTATTAAACCTCATATGTGACCGCGCCAGGACTCTCCCTTGCAGGGATACCTCTCGGATTTAAAGATCGGGGAGGTACCTCTGACGCGTCCACAATAAACAAGACACCAACTTAGTTTATGTACTATATTTTCTTTCTCATACTAGCAAACGAGTAGCATTGGTTGTCTTAGTTATATTATTTTATTAATTATGTCTAACTCCCAAATTGAGTAATAGATCGTCATACCGGTGACATGAACAGCCGGGAACAGACGGTGTCGTTCAATCTCGACGGCAATGGTCGCACAGCCCTGCTGGAATATTATCGTTCCACCGGCTCTAGAAGTCGGTCTTTGTACATTCCGGACAGTCACGAAACAAGATCCCGTAACCCCGAGAACCGACGCTAACCAGCTAGTCCACGCATCGTGTATGTGCAGTGCAGCGGAACAGAATATTCGGACGGACCGAAGCGTACCCATCCTGGAGGCTACAATCACTTGCACAGCATAATCACATAATTACATGCTACTGAACCTATTATTCAATCCTTCAATGTGTAAATTCGTTCAAGAACATCAAAATATTTGCTTATTGAATGCCCATTTGAAGGTCAAGTGAAATCTGTTTTTGAAATTTTACCACTGGAATGACTGGCTCGATTATTGAGGCATTGATTCCTTTTGGTAAATCTTAAAAAATAGTCTACATTTGGGCCATACTTGAGACCATTACAAAGGCCATATTTCGCCGACTTCACCGTGAAAGTATTAAAATGCTTTGTGTAGAAAATCGTAGAATTGATTTCTTCTGTTGCTCCTCTTGTTATGTCCATTGTCAGTAGGATTATGTACGATATCATTTGTCGAGAAAATGTTTACAGCAATAATATAGCCTTAACGATAATCATTTATTTGACTATCAGCGTGATGCAGACATTTATCCTGTGTATCGATACATGGACAACGCCCGTGCTCGCAGCGACTTCTACGGGATCGCATGAAAATCGCATTAAATACAAATGAATCTAGTCACATATTTATCAATTTCCCTTCAATAGGCTCCAGATCTTCTGGGAGCGTAGTCAGTCTAATTAATCTATCGATATTCTTCATTATCTATCATTTTTTGGCCAAAGTAAATATATATATGTATAAGTGTATTGGAACACTGCTTTTTGTGATCTATATAGATGACTTGTCAAGCCATGTAAGCTCGGACATATATCTTTTTGCAGATGACACAACGATTTTTTTTAAATCCTTGAAGGGGAAGACCATGCATCCTTACAGACAGATTTGAATGAACTAGTCAAATGGTCAAATACATGGCTACTTCGCTTCAATCCTGACAAGTACGTCAATATGAGTATTGCGCGGACGAGAATAGAGTATAACTATTATATGATTGCTGATGATAAAACCCATGCAATTAAGAGGTCTCAACAGAAGTACCTAGGGGTTATAACAGATGAAGCGCTAAAGGTCAATAAAGCAACTAGCATGTTCGCAATTACGTGCTTATGTGAACCTAAATCAGACTACATTTATCTCACTGCATAAAGCAATGGTAAGCTTAGCCACCTTGATTATGCAGCATCAGTATGGAGTCCATACAGAAATCACAGGTAACCTTAATCGAAAATGTCCAGAGAAGAGTTATAAAGCAGATGCCAGGATTCAGAAATTTAAGCTATGACGAAATCTTAGAAAGCTTAAGCTCCCCACACTGGCTTATTGCAGATTCCGATGTGTGTAAGATGCTACATGATATATATGACCCAGAAACAGAAGCATATTTAAACTAAGGACAGCTGTGGTCAAGCTGGATGAGGCAACACGAGAACATGTTACAAGAAATTCTAATCATGGGCAAGGTTCGAGCTACCTGGGTATATGTCTATGTTGTAGACTAGGCTAGACGTAAATTCTATAAAGATAGGCTTGTAGGCTAGTAGAGTGGACTAGAAGTCTAGGTTAGAAGCATCTGATAGCAGACTAGGCTAAACTAATAGGCTAGACATCTAGGCTAGTGGGCTAGTAGACTAGGCTAGAAGTCTAACCTAGATGTCCAGGGTGTAAATCTAGCCTAGTAGGCAAAGACTATTTTAGAAGGCTATGCTAGTAAACTAGACTGTAAGTTAGGCTAGTCGTCTAAATATGCAAGATAGCAGAATAGGCTAAAACACTAGGCTATTCGATTGCCTGGATAAAATACAGCTGTATACTAGGCTAAATGTCTAGGATGGAAGTCTAAACTAGTAGACTAATCTGGAAGTTAGTAGACTAGGATAAAGGTCTCGGGTAGAAGAATTTACTAGTCGGCTTGGTAAGAAGTCTCGGCTAGAAGTCTAGACTATTAAGCTACTAGACTGGGCTAGAACTACAAGTTAGTAGACTAGGGTAAAAGTAGCATATGCTAGAGGTCAAGGTTAGAAGACTAGGCTAGAAAACAAGCCTAGTGGAATAGCTTTGATGTCTAGACCAGACGTGTAGGCTAACATAAGTAGTAAACCAGGATATTATACTATTTGTTAGAGGTCTACGTTTTAGACTAGACTAGGCGTCGAGGAGAGAAGCATAGGGTATTAGGCTAGTAGACTATGCTAGAAACCTAGGCTAGTGGCCTAGTAGAATGGCCTAGAAGTCTAGGCTAGAAGTCTAGGGTGAAAATATAGGCTAGGAAGCAGTACACTAGCTTAGAAGTCTAGGATGGTAAACTAATCTAGACATTTAAACTAGCAGGTAAGACGTCTAAGCTGGTAGCCTGGTAGAATAGGCGTGAAGTCTAGGCTAGTAGATTATTCTAGACGTATAGGCTAGTAGTCAATCAGTGTGGAAGACAATGCTGTAGACTAGACTACACGTCTATAGAAGAAGCATATACTAATACACTTTGCTAGAAGTCTCGGCTAGAAGTCTAGGTTAGTAGGCTAGAAGTAGACTCAGCTAGAATTATAAGCTAACTAGAACTATAGGCTAATAGACTGGTAGAAGTATGGAAAAGCAGGCTAGTGGTCTTCTAGACTAGTGGGCTAGTAGACGATGCTAGAAATCTCTGCTAGCAGGCTATCAAGTAGCCTATGCTAGAGGTATAGGCAAGTAGAATAAGCAAGAAGGCAATGTTAGTAGACTAGGCTAGAAGGATACGCTAGTAGGTTAGCATAAGAAGATAGAAGTCTAGGCTAGTAGGCTAATAGACTAATCGAGAATTTAATGTTATATGACTAGGCTAGACTTCTAGGGTAACATGGCTAGTAGATTATGCAATACGTCTAGGCTAGTGGGCTAGTAGGCTGAGTAATAAGTCTGAGATCGAAGCATATGCTACTAGACAACATATGTAGACGCCAAAGTTGTAGCCTATACTAAAAGCCTAGGATAGAAGTCTAACCTAATATACTAGACTAGCACTCTAAGCTACTACACTAGTAAACTAAGGTAAATGCTAAGCTAAAAGCATAGGCTAGTAAGCTAGGTTATGCTAGAAATCTAGGCTAGAAAGCGAGGTTAGTAGGCTATTAGACCTAGTCCGGAATTCTAACCTAACTAGGAGTGGGAGAAGTCTAGTAGAGCAGGCTAGAAAAATCGTAGACTAAGTTAGAAATCAAGGCTAGTAGACTAGGATCTCAGACTAGGCTATATGTCTAGGCTAGTAGACTATGTAGAAATCTAGGCTAGTAAGCAAGGCTAATAGACTAGGCTAGTGACCTAGTATATTAAGCGAGGCGTCTAAGATAGAACTCTAAGCTAGTAGATTAGGGTAGAAGTCTAGACACGAAGTCTAGGTTAGTAGGCTAGTATACCATGCTAGTACTCTATGCTAGTCTAGTGTGGCTAGTAAACTAGGATATATGTCTAGGCTAGTAGCCTACCTGTGTGGAAGTCTATATTCTAGACTAGTCTTTAAGTCTAAGCCAGTATTCTAAGCTAGAAGTCTAGGCTAGGAGAGTAAGGCAAACATCAAGGACAAAAGCATATGTTAGTAGGCTAGGTGATTAGATTAGACATCTACGCTGGCAGTTACATTTAATAGACTAGTAGACTTGGCTAGAGTTCTAGGCTAGAGTTAACTAGAACTCTAGGCACGTAGCCTAATAGTCTGGTTGAGTGCTAGTAGCCCAGGTTAGATATCTGGGTTAGTAGACTAGTAGACTAGGTTAGATGTCTATGATAGTAAAATGGTTTAGAAGACTACGCTAGTAGACTAAGCTAGATGTTTATGGCAGTAGGATAGCAGAATTAGCAGAGGTCTAGGCTAATATGCTAGCAAACTATTTCAGATGTATAGGCTCATAGACTATGGGAAAAGTCTATGCTATAGCCATGCGTTTGCAGGTTAGTAGAGTAGACTAGTTTAAAATTCTAGGCTAGAACCCTAGATTAGCAGGGTAGTAAATTCAGTAAAATCTAGACGAACTAGAACTCTACACTACTAGGCTAGAAGAATGGCGCACGTTTAGTAGAGATGGCTAGTAGAATGATAGGCTATTTGGCTAGTAGACTAAGCCAGAAGTCTTGGCCAGTGGGCCATTAGCCTCGGTTATTTATCTGAGCAAGTAAAGTAGTCTAATAGGCTAATAGAATATGCTAGAAGACTAGGCTGGTAGATTAACAGAGTAGGCTACAAGTATAGTCTAGCGGACTAGGCTAGAAGTCTGGGTTAGCATGGGTAGTAGATTATGCTATAAGTCTAGTGTGTAGACTAAGCTATAAGTCTATGCCAGTTGGCTAGTAGACTGGGCTATAAGGCAGGGCTATAGGCATATGCTAGTGGACTAGGCTAAGAGTCTAGGCTAGAAGTCTAGGTTAGTAGGCTAGTAAACCTGGCTAGTGGCTTAGTAGATTCAGCTAGATGTCTAGGACAGCAATCTAAGCTAGTAGATTAGGGTAGAAGTCTAGACTGGAAGTCTACGTTAGTGGGTTACTAGGTTAGAACGCCAGGGCAGAAGTCCATACTAGTGTGTTATTAGACTCAGCTAAATGTCTATGATACAAATTTAGGCAAGTAGGCTAGTATAAAACACTGGAACTCTAGGCTAGTAGACTAGGCTAGAAGTATCGGTTAGATGGCTAGGCTGGAAGTCTAGACTAGCGTGGGGAAGTCGACTAGGATAGCTGTCTGGGCTAGTAGACTTCCTGGCTAGAAGGCTATGTTGTGGACTAGACTAAGTCTAGGCTAGCATTCTAAACTAGTTGACTAGGCTAGTAGAATAGGGTAAACATCTAAGATAGGCTAGAAGTTTAGGCTAGTATTCGAATTTATTTGACCACACTTCTAGAGCTATAGGGTAGTGGGATAATAGGCTGGTAGAAGTCTATGAGCATGGATTAGATGTATAGGTTAGTAGACGTGGTTAAAAGGTTAAAGGTTTAGGCAAATACAGTAGTTTAGTCTAGTCGGGGAGGCTAGAACTCTAAGCTAGTGGGCTAGTAGAGTAGGCCAGCAATCTTGGATAATAAGCCGGTAGCCTAGGCTAAAAATATTGGCTATTTAACTAGGCAATCATACTAGGCTAGAAGAATAGGCTGCAAGACCAGGCTAGTATGCTAGTAGACTAGGCTAGAATAGAGGTTCGTAGGCTATGCTAGACGTCTTGGCTAGTAGGATAGAGGAATAGGCGAGAAGCATATGATAGTAGCTTATAATGCTAGAAGTCTAAGTTAGTATGGCTATTGGACTAGGATAAAAGTCTGGGCTTGTAGACTACCTGGGTAGAGGACAGCGCTGTAGACTAGGCTAAACATTATAGGATAGACGTATAAACTAGTAGACTAGTCTAGAAGTCTAGGCTACTAGGCTAGTAAACTATATAAATGTCTAGGCTAGTAGCATCTACTAGTAGGCCTGGCTAAGTTTCGACTAGAACATTATATAGAAGTCTAGGTTAGTAGGCTAGTAGAGTCAGGTAGTATTCTAGGCTAACTAGAACTTTACGTTAGTAGGCTAGTAGACTGCAGAAGTCTAGTAGATCAGGCTAGAAGTCAAAGCTAATCGTCTAGTAAACGAAGCTAGAAATGCTAACAGGCTAGTAGAATGTTCAAGAAGTCTCCGCTAGTAGACTATGCTAATTTACTAGGCTAGAAGTCTAGGATAGCAACCTAGTAGACTAGGCGAGAAGTCAAGGCTAGATGCCTAGGCTAGAAAACTATTCTAGACATCTAGGCTAGTATTCTAAGCTAGTAGACAAGCTATGTCTAGGCTAGCAAGGCTAGTATATTCGGCTAGAATTCTAGCCTATAAACTACACTATTTGTCTAGGCGTGTATGCTAGTAGACTGTGATATATGTAGTTTTGCATAGGATAGAAGTATAGGCTGGCAGACTAGGCTAGAAGTATATGCTAGTAGACAACCTGTATAGAAGGCTGTTATGCTAGAAGGCTGGGATACTCGCCCTATGCCAATGCACAAGACCATTGTTCTACATGTACTAGATTAAGTTAGATGCCTAGGATAGAAATCTAAGCTAGTAGAGTAGGATAGAAATGTAGACTGTATCACTAGGTTAGTAGGCTAGTATACTAGGCTAGAACTCAAGGGCAGATGTACAACCTACTGTGCTAGTAGTGTCAGCTAAAGGTCTAGGTTAGAAGTCTAGGTTAGTAGGTTAGTTTAGAAGTCTAGGCTAGAGAGATCGGCTAGAAGTCTAGTCTAGTAACAGTAGACTAGGTTGGAAGTCTAGACCAGACGGTTAGGCTAGTTTGGAAGCCTATGCTAATGTGGCTAGTAGACTAGGATAGTTGTCTAGACTAATAGACAACATGTGTACACGTCTATTGTGTAGACTAATCTAGAAGTCTAGGCGAAAATAAAAATAATTAGTAGACTAGGAAGTCTAGGCTATTACAATAGGTAAACATATCGGATATAAGCATATGCTAGTAGGCTAACCAATTAGGCGACAAGTCAAGGCTAGATGACAAGGCTAGTAGACTAGTCTAAACATCTAGACCAGGAATTTAGCCTGGTAGACATGCCTAGAACTGTAGGCTAGAAGTATATGCTCTCAAGGCCAGTAGATTAGGCTAGAATAATAAGCTGTAGACTAGGCTATTATGTTACTAATGTTAATAGACTGGGTTAGAAGCATAGGCTAGTAGACAATCTGAGTAGAAGTCAAGGCTGTAGCTTATGCTAAATGTTTCAATGGGATATTCAGCCTTGCTAACAACATGTGCATAGGTGTGTGGCACATTGGTACTAATGTGTACTTCACTGGAATTGATAGAAGCAGGATGCATATAGCTAGCACTCGCCTCTTCCACATTACTTGCAGCATTCATCGATGATCTTTTATAACATCGAGATTTAAAATGATCAGCTGACCCACACAAAAGACACTTATTCTTGTAAGGACAGGTACTAGCCAGGTGTTCAGTACTTGTGCAGATACGGCTCTATAACCTGGCCCCTATACCACACAGGGATGAAGAAGCTCCCATCAATAGACAATCTACCTGGAATTGGTTTGTCAATTTTTTCCAGGCACACCCGTCTTATCCCATTTTCAAGTGTTCTATCGAAGGCATATGTCTCCCTTTCAATTTTTATCACTCGCCCATATTTTCCCAGCTCGGCTGTAATACGTTCATTCGGAATTTCAAGAGGGGCCTTTACTTTTACAATCAATTTATCTGAATCAACCTCTTCGATCTTACATATTTGTCCATTGACAATCAGGCCCTCTTCCAAATACCTTTCTTTCACTCCTTGTGAACTGACCGTAAGATTCCAGACATTTTTGCTAATATTAATTAGCCCCTTTAAGACATTTGGCCCAGCCCCTACAGCGTCTTTTATTCCATGATAGACGTCAATAGCGCCAACATTCAACCCAGCAGTGGTGAGCCTAAGGTTAAGAGTCTGTTTATAGCGACTTGACATGTTACTAGCGAGCATTCACATTGACCTAGATTACGCCTGTGGTAGTAGGCCCATGTGGCGAGTGCAACTATTCAACAAATGAAAAGTGACTCGTCAATCAATGACAAATAAGTCAATCATTGACGCCAGTGGGCTGAGTCTTTAAAGATCAGCGGGCGTAGTAGCATTTGGGTAGCATAACATATATAGTCAGCAGGAAAATTACAGAAAAATAGATGGAAATAGATGGCGCTCTTGTTTCCATTTTTGATTTACTTTGTTGTAAGGTTTTGTAAATTACCCGGGAACAAATAACCCTATAAAACTCTGTGCAAATTCCTAAAATTACCCGGGACAATTTTATAATTCAATGGCAACTTACTTTATCGATTGATTATTAAATTACCCCAGTCTGTTTATTTGTTAACATGAATTATTAAACATGACAATATCAAAGTGCAGACTAAAATGAATTACATGACACAGATTAATTAAAAGACACAGATAAATCAGCTGTAGTAATTAAATGATTTAAGCTAGTGCAGGCTCATTTTTTTTACAGCTCCCAACTCTATTGAAACTATGTTTGTTTTGCACCATATGTCCTTGAGTACTTTTTCTTTACCATGCTGCTTTAATCTAAAATATTCGCAAGGAATGTGATTCAGCAGCAATGAACGAACTATTGCCTTTATTGCTCTATTGTGATTGCCCATAGATGGATTTTTCGTCTGTGCACACCGATGTTTCCAAATGGCCCAAACACCTATGGTTAGCATTGTTATTAAAATAGTCCTTTCAGACTTTATGATATTTACACCGCTTGATCCAAATTCTCTAAATAAGACTACATGCGTGTCTAGAACAATGGGTTTCGCTCCAAATTTTGCCAAGATTTGGCTGATATAGTCCCAAAATTGTGACGATATTAGACATTCCGCAAATAAATGCTCGATTGTTTCCTCGTCTGTTTGACATAAGTAACACCTATCAGAAGTCGTAATATTGCACTTGTATGTCAAGTGTCCCACCCATAGCCGTCGATGTAGTAATCGCCACAATAAATCACGAGCCATATTTGGTATGTATGGAGAATGTAAGATTTTCCACACATTTTTCCAACTGGATGGTTTATAGCTTGAGTCATCCCATCTCCTAATTGCTATGGGAGGTGTTACTTGTTTTCGTCTCATAATATGGTACCATTCCTTGGATCTCATCTTGTATTTCAACATCTCATCATCAAGAACTAATGCGGGTTGTGGAGTCAAACTATTATTATTTACATTTGGCAGACGAAACCATTCAATTGGTACAGCGTTTTATTTTATTTAGCAACCGCTGGACATCTATATGCCTCATATGTGTTTTTCTAGCTACTTCTTGCATTGAAATCCATCTACGTGTTTGAGGGTGTATCATATCAGATAAATGTTGAATGCCATATTTTGCAAAGGACGGTAGATAAAGTACTGCATTGTTATAACATATATTACTATTGCCCCACAATTGCTGTTCTAGTACTTCCTTCCAGCACGTAGGTGGAGGCATGTATCTGTCAAATATTTCTAACTCCTTAACTTGATCTTTAAACACATCTGGTATCATTTGGCTATTCGGAGGTGGCTTCTTTGAGGTAAAAACATGCTCCGCCAGAAATGGTTCTACAATTCTCTCCATGAGAGCTCGTGAAACACATGCCCACGTCTCATCTGATGTAATAAGATCATCCAAACATTTTAACCTTAAAGAAACACATTTCACTTTAATATCAATTAAATCAAGTCCTCCTTCTAACTTAGCATTATTGAGAACACGATGGGAAACTAAATGATTCTTTTCTTCCCATATGAATGACAATATCAACTCATTAACCTCCTTTTCTACATGTTTTGGCATGTGTACAACAGATGCTGTATACCATAGCCCAGATAATGCCAAGTTGTTGACAACACACACTCTACCAAAGATTGAAAGACGACGACGCTTCCAATTTGCTAATATTCTCTTAAGTTTAGATACTCGTTCATTCCAATTTTGTATTGTATTCGGTTTCCTGCCAAAATAGATGCCTAAAATCTTAATGGTATCGTTAGACCAATTGATTTCAAGTGGCTGGTCATTCCGCTCTTTCCATGGCCCCAAAAATAATCCTTTGGATTTTCCTTTATTGATTTTCAAACCAGATGCATTTTGGAACTTTTCTAGTACGTGGTTAAAATTGCAAAATCATTGTTTGAACTGGTAAACACAGTTGTGTCATCAGCATATTGTGACAGCTTAAGTGGTCTTTCTATGCCACGAATACATATGCCTTGAAAGTTACTATTTTGCCTCAATGCTATGCCAAGTGATTACATCACAATAACAAATAATAATGGCGATAGGGAACACCCCTGGCTAACCCCACGTTCTAAGACAATTTCTCTGGATAATTGATTGTTCACTAAATAGATACTCTTGATAACCGTATATAAAATCTTAACCCATTTAATAAGGTTTGAGCCTAACCCAAACGATTGCAAAGAATTAAGAAGAAAATCCCATTCCAGACGGTCAAATGCCTTTTCATTGTCCATGGCAATCACAGCTGAAGGGATGCTATCCTTCTCAACCAATTGTATAAGGTCTCTTATTACCATGGTATTGGTTAGAATTGTCCTCCTGGGTACAGCACATGTCTGCTCTGTTCCAATGATTTCTCATAAAACACTACCTAGTTTCAATGTTAGTGCTCTGGATATTAGTTTGTAGTCTACACATAGTAGAGAAAGTGGTCTGTAGTTCTGAATTAGACGTCTGTCATTTCCTTTATATATTAGCCTTACGTATGCCCTAGCCATAGTTGGTGGTAAATGGCCTTTCTAAAAAATTTCAGTGCCTAATTCTTCCATTATTGGACCTACAAGGTGCCAACACGATTGGTAAAATTCAACTGGAAGGCCATCACACCCCGGTGATTTTTCTAGTTTCATACCTTTAAGGGATTCAGTTAAATCTTCTAGTGTTAAGGTTTGATCACCAAATTCACTGCCTGTGTCTGACACCTTTTTGTCTATATTTGCTAACAAATCCAATTTTGCATCTTCATCAATTCCCTCTGACTTGTACAATGACTCATAGTAATTGCATACAATAGTACTCATTTCATTGTTGGCTAAGACGGTTGAACCATCCGGCATGTTTAATGAGCACATCACCTTATCTATTACCGGTGCTTTTTCTAATGTGCAAAAATATCGGGTTGGCTTTTCCCCTTCTGCGTGCATCTGGGCTCATGCTCTAATTTTTGCACCCTAAAACTCATATTGTTCTATATCTCCTATTTTACTTTTAATTTTAACCAGTAATTCATAATAATTATCTTCACCATTATTTACTTTAGCATTAATTTTCATCAGTGATCGATGAAGTGTTTTCTTGCGTTTGCGTATTTCCTGTGCTTTTCTAATAGCAGACTTTCGGGAAACATACTTTAAATCCAGTTTTACATCCTCCCACCATTGCAATGTGCTCTTATATGATGCTTTCCTATTAATCCAATGTTGCCAACAACTCTCTATATTATTCTTCTCCCAACAGTGTTGTGTTTAATTTCCAAAACCCGACCCACTTTGTTACCCAGTCAGCATTGGCAAAGGTTACACAAACCATGTTATGATCGGAGAATGCAACTGGCTTAATATTAACATCTCTCCAGTACCCTGTTAACAAACTATTCGCATAAATTCTGTCGATCCTTGAACCAACTTTACCCTCTACCGAAAAAATGTAAGATCTTTACCATGAGGTTTTGATATTCTATAGGTGTCAACTAAATTTTCCTTATCACATATTTCTTTTAAGAGTCTATGTGATGTATCAGTATAAGTTGAAGTTGCATTCCTGTCATTTTCTTTGTCTATGACACAATTAAAGTCACCACCCATTACTAAGTTTTCAGTGATGTTATCTAGTGCTGTTTTATACATCTCCTTAAAAAAAATAACGACGTAGTTGATGAGATGCAGGTGCATATATACACAGCAACGGGATACGTGTTTGTTGCATATCTAGCGTGACTCTCACCCAGCGACCATTTGCACCTGATACTGAAGAGATTATATCTACATAGGCTGAACAACGAGGGAGTATAACAATTGCTACGCCTACACTATTATCTTGAGATAACGAATAAAATATTCTGGATCCAGAAATCTTTTCTAAATTATCGTATGATTCTGACTTCTGAATTTTTGTTTCCTGTATCAAAGCAATGTCAATCTGCTCATTTTTCAGAGTCTCTAGTAAGTGACGTTGCTTTATGTCACTATTTAAGCCTCTACAATTGAGTGTGCAAATTAGCATAAAAGGTAATAAAATGCTGTGTAAAACCGCCATTATTAAGCTAATTAGATTTTGGTTTTTTCGAGCCTCTCTTAGACCATTTACCTATTTTACTCACAAACGCTGCATTACTTAGCTCAACTTTTTCCAAATGCTTTTATTTTAATATATCTGAATCATGACGCAGATGCCTATATTTAACACCATTTGCCGTCACATATGGAACTAACACCTCTACTGCCTCTGACCTGTACATTACCATTTCATCAGGTGATTTAGAACTCTGTGTTTGAATGGATATATCAGATTCAGCGACTGACATATTATCGTCTTCTATATCACTTTCCTCTATTTCTGATTCAGAACTCTCTCCATCTTTCTGTCGCTTTGTTCCACTCAATCGATCCGAGACACCAATTACTTTCTCTATATTATTTAAATCGTCTAGATTGAGTGTACTCAGTGGAAAATCAAAGTTAGTTTCAGTATCTTGCGACCTGAATTTTACTTGTCCTAAATTAAAACTCTCTTCCAGAGGGTATTGATCATCATCTTCAACTTGTATGGAATTAGCCTCTCTGACATCAACCTTGGATTGACTTATTACTGGAGTAAGGCTTAGCCCCTCATCTAGAACCTCTATTTCATCGCCCCGCAACTACAGCGATTGGATTCTTAGTTTTTTCCCCATGCTTCTCATTAACATGGACTTCAGCTACAATCTCAGCAACTACTGGTTCGATGACATTTTCCTTAGCAACGTGCTTCCCATTAGTATGGATTTCAGCTAAAATCTCAGCAGCTACCGGTTCTATGACATTCTCTTTAGAGACAACTTGCTCTGCACTTTTATCAGCACCCTTTTTGACATATTTGTTCTGCGGGCATCGCCACTTAAAATGATCAGATGATCCACAAACTAGACATTTGTTTTTGTTAGGACAATCTGTTGCAAGATATTCTGTGCTTAAGCAGATTCTACACTCTTTGATTTGCCCCCAGTACCATAATGGCAAGATAAATCGACCATCTATGGTGACCTTGCTTGGGAGAGGTTCTTCTACCGTTTCAAACCAAATTCTTCTGATACCATTTTCTAAGGTTCGATCAAATGGATAGGTCTCGTGTTCTACTTTGTCCACTTTGCCATACTTGATCAATTCAGTGATAACCCGTTCATCTGGGATCTCTAATGGAACCTTCATCTTGACTAATAGACTATCAGAATCTATTTCCTCCACATTACACACCTCACCATTCACGACAAGGACCTCGTCGAGCAACTTTTCCTTCACACTTTCATTAACTATCGTGACATTCCATACAGATTTGGACACATTAACGAGACCTTGAAGGACCCGTGGCCCTGCCCCAACTACATCCTTCAACCCATGATACACCTCAATTGCCGAAACACCCCAAGCCTTTGTCGTGATTTTAAGACTCAGGGTACGCTTATATGAGGTTGCCATGGTGTTTTATAAAAAGAGGAACCCCATACTACTACAATATATAATACAAATATATAACACCAAGGCGTCGGGGAAAGAGCTAAACACTAAATAAATATAGTGTCCCCTTTTGAAACCCTGACGTCTACCAACAAATATACGAATAGAGAGTACAGTCGTATATTTGTTAGTTTGAAACACTTTCTAAGTGGTTCACTAACACCTAGCCGATTAAAGTATACTAACAAATATATGAATAGATAGTACAGTCATATATTTGTTAGTCTGTTCGAGTTGACCTGGGACAGCCAACTGACTATAAGGATTTATATAGTTAAAGAACTAGGCTTGTGCTTACAAATGACAAAGGAATTAAATCCACTCACTCAAGCGATCTTGCCAAATATAATGAGCTAGCCTACGAACTATAGAAATATCAGACTGGCGCGGGGAGAAATGTATTGCATTGACCACAGTAAGAGGAGCCCTATTAAATGGCGGAAACCGCCAGCTAAGAGGAATGCCTTTCGAAAATGGAGACACAAAATGCGCTCTAACCAAGACAAGAATTTACAAATTAAACATAAAGTTTGAAAGGCAATAATAATACGAAATATATGTATACAATTTATCTACAAAATCGCGCTAGAAACTAGCAAATTCGGGCAGCAATTGCAGAGCTAAATAAATGCGTGCGTTCACTTCGACTACTACTACTACTACTACTACTACTACTACTACTACTACTACTACTACTACTACTACTACTACTACTACTACTACTACTACTACTACTACTACTACTACTACCACTACTACTACCACTACTACTACTACTACTACTACTACTACTACTACTACTACTACTACTACTACTACTACTACTACTACGTGTCAAAATGCTATTAACTATTTCGAAAAAAGTAGTAGTAGTAGTAGTAGTAGTAGTAGTTGTTGTTGTTGTTGTTGCTGTTGTTGTTGTTACTGTTATTGCAGTAGTAGTAGTAGTAGTAGTAGTAGTAGTAGTAGTAGTAGTAGTAGTAGTAGTAGTAGTAGTAGTAGTAGTAGTAGTAGTAGTAGTCAATATTGTCAACGCTCTGGCTCAGAATCTTCAATAATTGAAAAAATTCAAAAATTTAAGATATTTTGGTTTATCTTACTGCCTGAGATTTGTCATTTTGTTTGAGGAAAGCCATATAGCATTAATGTTCGCTTACTTATTTAATGTACATTTGCAAGCACAGACAAGGTCATTCCCGAGAATATGCCACTGGAACGACTGTCTCGGTTCCCGAGCCAGTCATTACAGCGGTAAATTTTCAAAAATACTCCAATCCCGGCCGGCAAATGGACATTGCCCAAGATCACTAAATTGACCATTTTTGGCTGACCATCATGCAAGGGTTAATGTTGAATGATTGAGATGGATATTCTGGATAGCTATTTGAGTTTTGCTTTTACCAAGATGTCACGTAGATTCGGATTTTTCTTAAACGCAATTACTGGACGCTTGTTAAAGGGTTGTTTCAGTTTCTCCTGTAGGTTTTGATACTCATCTTTCAAGATTTTGGAAATTCCAACGTTTTTCCGAATATAGGTCAGAATGAATGGAATTTTGTCACGTTGATCAGACAAGCCTGGTAGTAGTAGTAGTAGTAGTAGTAGTAGTAGTAGTAGTAGTAGTAGTAGTAGTAGTAGTAGTAGTAGTAGTAGTAGTAGTAGTGCTAGTGCTAGTAGTAGTAGTAGTAGTAGTAGTAGTAGTAGTAGTAGTAGTAGTAGTAGTAGTACTAGTAGTAGTAGTAGTAGTAGTAGTAGTAGTAGTAGTAGTAGTAGTAGTAGTAGTAGTTGTGTCAACACTCTGTAGTCTCAAAAGCCACCATCTGTATTAATTATCAATACTAAATGAACATATTTCTTTAGAGACTTCTCTTTGACTGTTCCCAACGTGGTCGCTATAGACAGGTTCCACTGTATTTTAATTATTGATCTTTACATAGTTTTGCTTTCACTAGGAGGCTGCAGAGATTAGGGGTTTTCTTAACGGCAATAACTGGTCTGGACCCAAAGGGTCCACGTAATTTACTTTGTAATGTATTTTATTTATCTTTAAAAGTTTTCGCAACTTCAACATGTTTCCTATTGTATGTTAGGTCAAAAGGGATTATCCCCCATGCATCTGATATGCCTGAGTCTATATTTAGGCCACAAGGCCATTTTGTCTGCCGACATTTAATCCAGAATGATTCTCTGAGAAGTTGACATTTTCCCGTTTCTCCTTTTGTATCTAAAATTGTCGTTTGTTCAATTTGTAAGATTTGCAAATCCCGGTGGATAAGATGATTTGGCAGATTGAAATTATCAGCTACACTAGTGTCCTCATTCAGGTTTATGTCGGATATATGCCTAGTGGCACGCACTCTGCATGGCCATTTTGTTTGCCCTACATATTGTTTTTGACACAGCCTGTGTGATAGTAAGTAAATTACATTTTCTTTGTCGCAATTCAGGCATGGTTGAATTTGGAACTTGTCTTTTGTTTGAAAGCTAGTAAAGCTATCTTGGTTCGGTAGAAATTTGTTTAATTTATACCTATATTTTCCACATTTCCTGGATCGTCCCCTCCTCTGGACTGGCCGGTTGTGGATAATCTTAGTGGTGGCATGATCTGTTAGGTTATATTGTTTATATGTTATCTTCTGCAAGGTGTCCGAATTGATTTTCCGAAGTTGGCCGGTGGAGTAGCCCATTGTTTTCCGTGCATTAAATAAGGTTGAACATGCTGAATTTAGACTTTTCTATCGCTAGAGTTACTATGAACTCGAATGAGTTGTGATTTTACTAGCCCTTGTGTGTGCGCGTGCGTGCGTGCGTGCGTGCGTGCGTGCGTGCGTGCGCGTGCGTGCGTGCGAGTGCGCGAGTGGGTGAGTGGGTGAGTGAGTTGGTGAGTTGGTGAGTGCGTGAGTGGGTGAGTGCGCGAGTGGGTGAGTGCGTGCTTGAGTGAGTGAGTGAGTGAGTGAGTGAGTGAGTGAGTGAGTGAGTCAGTCAGTCAGTCAGTCAGTCAGTCAGTCAGTCAGTCAGTCAGTCAGTCAGTCAGTCAGTCAGTCAGTCAGTGGGTTGGTGAGTGAATGAGTGCGTGAGTGTGTGAGTGAGTACGTACGTGGGTGCGTACCTAAGTGCACACGTGCGTCCGTGAGTGGGTGAGTGGGTGAGTGGGTGAGTGGGTGAGTGGGTGAGTGGGTGCGTGGGTGAGTGAGTGAATGCGTGAGTGAGGGAGTGAGTCAGTGAGTGTGAGTGTGTCTGTGCGTGTGCGTGTATATTCGCACATTAGTGCGTGCGTGAGTGCGCGAGTACGTGAAATGATGAGAGAACGTGATGTCTAGATTGTATTTGTTCGCAACACATTCAATATTCTTATACTCTAGCAGGTTTCGCACGTCACTTCAACTCCATAAATAATTGGGCAACTAACGGAACTGTTTGTTAAATACAAATTACAAAGGATTTCTGCAATAGTGTTTCGTTCAGGACCACGTGGTTACTAATTGGGCCATTTCCTGGTAAACTCGTCTTCGAGTCACACATATGCTGTAATATCTTACTAAGCTTGCGAGGATAACTGGTATTTTCTATGAGGTGTAATAAAAAAACAATTTTGGCCATTCTGGCACTAAAGCTGGCGGTGCCTTTATTGCCCATTTCTATCACTTTCACGTAGGATTACTTCACCTCCATAAAGCACAATCGCAAATATTGGAAAGCCGTGTTAACTAGAAATTCCTTTGTCAAGCGTACACATTGTGTATGATAATACTGTGAAGAAAGTAAACAGTCTTTCATTTAACCCTTTCTTGACGAATCCAACCAAAACCGGACTATGCAGTGGCCTTCTGGAATGTCCATTAGATGGCCAAGAGAAGACCATTCATTTGAAAACTTATCACTGGAATGACTGGCTCGATAACCGAGCCAGTCAATTCAGTGGCAACTGTTGAAATATGTCTTCTCTTAGCATACAAATAGACATTCGATAAGCAAATATTTTGATTTTTTGATCAAATTCAGTCATTAAAGGGTTAAAATACCTATTATTGGAAACAATAATCATCCTGTAACTAGCTTGTTGGTATAGGAGATAGCGCTTATCCGTTCTTATGATTGAATGCCTCATACTCACCAGCCTTTGATTGATTTAAACATATTTTATTGTAACAATTGCACAATGGGATCGGGCACAAGTTCTTACAACTTAGATTTGCCCTCTCCCTACAAAATTATTAAAAGCAGCCAATGATTGAGAACACTAAACCGAGGTGAGAGAGAAACAATAAATTAAGAGGAGAGAGAGAGAGAGAGAGAGAGAGAGAGAAGAGAGAGAGAGAGAGAGAGAGAGAGAGAGAGAGAGATAGAGATAGAGATAGAGAGAGAGAGAGAGAGAGAGAGAGAGAGAGAGAGAGAGAGAAAGAGAGAGAGAGATGGATGTAGGGGAGAAAAACGATGTAAACAGATTAAAAAAGAATAGGAAAGAAAAGAACAGCTCCTTCAAACACTGTCATTGTCGGAAAGCAGTTAGCCATTACTATAATAGATTAAACAATACGAATAATTGAATTAACAGACCATATTCATGGTTATTCCAGACCGTCGTCATTTACCACCGTTTACCCACCCCAACCCTTCCTCTCAACTCCCACCATGCTTTCACCAGGTCTTCTCTTCTCGTTTCTTACACGAAAAACGAAACAGAAACGAGAAATGAGACCCAGTCACCTCCAACCCCGCCCACCCCACACATTCAAAATGGCTCCACTCCTGTGTATTTAGGTAAATCTGAACTTTTAAACTCCTCATAACTTGGAACGAAAAGTTTGAGGAGATTAACGGTTTAGCGAGCCTTTATTGCATCCCCATCATCCCCTCTCCTGTCGTCATCCTCGTCGTCGTCGTCATCGTCGTCTGCGGCATCGCATTATCGAGGATGGCCCGAAAAGCAATAGGAGAGTGATACATTAATTGTGAGTACGGGAAGAACTATATACACAGTAACGACAGCGGAAATAAAGCATTACAGTATATAGCACATCTATGCAGTCATTTCTATCATAAACAGTTAACAGTAACGACAGCGGAAGCAAAAATGTAAAGTATATAGTATATCTATACAGTCATTTGTATCCTAACCATGTAACCATAACAATAAAAATACGGACTATTCCTACATCATATCAAACGTTGGGAACATATATGAGGTTAAAATCTGCCAGTAGCTTGAATATAATTTTGAACTTGTTTGAAGATGTATTCATTTTCCTGTACGGATAGAGATGTATTTCCTTTGCATAGCAAGTAACTCGTCAAAGGAATATACAGATCTAGTTGTTATAATAAGTGCTGTCTTTGTATAGTGTAGTAAGGACATTTTAAAAGAAAGTGATTTGCATCTTCTACTCCTGTCTTACAAAAGCAGTTAGGTGTGGGAAATAATCCTATTCTATATAAGGCACAATTTAAGTTGGAGCAGTTGTTACGTAGTCTGGTATGAAGGATAGAAAGTTTTCGAATTGCGTAGTTATAGAAACTCGGAGGGATATAGTTTCTAAATTTTATTAGCTTCTTAAATTTTGAAATTTTTGATTCTGATTGTACATTGTTTTCAAGTGTGTTCCAGTTTTGAATGGTGCTTGGGAAAAACGATTTTTTGTGTATTTCCAATCGTGATAGGGGCACATTGACATTGTGTGGCTTGCGTAAGTCGTAGCACTCACCAGCTTGTTCCGGGACTAGTTTATTCGATGCGCAGCGGAATATAAACTTATTCTAATTTCTGATTTGCAATTATTTTAATTGGTCTATCTAAATCTGTCAAATATTTTCATTAAACTTATCATTTATTTCATTTTGTAACATGTTTACAATATTAAAATTGATGCGGTATGGCTGCGCTCCACGCTGTGAGGTAGTAATAAGTTATTACTAATAAGCCTTTAGTGAAGTACGGCACGACTATATATAATTATTGCATTGTCTTACACTATAGTTGAATATAAACGAATACGTCATCGGTTAATGAATATTATGTAATGCCATATAAGGTTGCTCCTCTGCTAAATTGCTAACCATAACCCGCAGGAATTTGTCACATTGAGGCAGTCTAAAATGCACATCTATGTGACATTTGCTGAAAATCAACTAGACGTGACCGACAAAACCATTATTATGCCCCTGGCACACTAAGGAAATGACCGCGATAACTTTTAATGGCCGTAAGTGGTGCGGAAGTGAACACTCTTGTGGGAAGCTATATCGATAAGGAAGATGGTAACCTGTTAGCATTCCTCAGATCATGTTTGACCGTACATTTCCGTCACTAAGGCGGCCACACATACACGCACGCACGCTCGCACGCACGCACGCACGCACGCACGCACGCACGCACGCACGCACGCACGCACTCACGCACGCACGCACGCACGCACGTCGTCCTTGACAAACAATTCCCCCAATAAGTGATATATTGCAGAAACTATGCATTTTGAAATTGGTGCTTTCAAAGAGAGATAGATAGATTTGATCGGCCCTGCTTAGTAAACGAGCCCCATGCTATCTTTGACACGATTCTTTGGATGCTGACATATAGACCCACGTGCAGTAATGTAATAAAGGGCTCCAGAGCGAGCTATTTCACGCCCATTTGCTAAGCTCCGCCCACTACATATCGTACTTGAGCGTTAATGTGCTGAGTTGTATTGAAACATATGGCAAAAACAGATCCTAGGCAAATTAGTTTCAAAATGTTCAACACGTGTTCATTAGATAGTAGTTTCACCGACTATTTGCATTTCAAACGCTTGCTGACAGACATTTGCCACCTTCTTGACGTAATTCTGACTGTGACGTCCGATAATAAGTCACATATATGATTATGACCTCAAATACACGAATGATAGATTGTGGCCATCATTTACATTCAAACCATTAGTAAGCATTGACATTCACCCGTGGTTCAAAGAGTGAATTTGGACATTAGTGATGTACTTTTGCAATTTAAAGTCTAATAATACGAAAACGAGGACAGCGCTATTCCAGGCTCTAAAACCACATATCAGTAAATGATTTAATCTGACCGTGTGTAAATTTTGGATATTATTGACTGTGTGGCATCTAACTCGATTGGATTAGAGGCCAGCACACACCAAACGGCAATGCATAATTCATTGAATACATATGAAAGATGTATTATTCCTTACAACATAGGCTAAGTTGTTCTTCCATTCAAACATGGCCTGATTGCACGCGAAGAATGTAATGGTCGAATCAATTGTAGACAAATGGAAATTGGGGACGTAGTGCAATCATCACTCTATTATTCATGCCGGAATTGTCAACACCACTATTGAGTGACAAACAAACAAATGACAGGCCTCTTGTTTCGGCACTGCAACTCTCACAAGGAATGCTTTGGTCCGTATTACAGTGAGTGTGGACACGAGACCAACAACATAAACCAATCATAGAATTCTATTGAAGACGATGGATACTATTCCGAGCAAAGTGTGTATTACTGACGTAAATAGCCGTTTCGATTCTCTGTAAATACGCATGAACTCAGAGTGCAAATACTTGCCTATCGAATGTTGTATTGAATGGTATTTCCTTTGGTAAATGCAAGATACGGTTGAACTTCCTAAGATATATTCCGTTAGTGGAGATGACGTGTCCATTGAAAATGTCAAAGAATCTCATATGCTATGCATACAATATGATAAATGTGTATTATTACGATCAATGCACCAGAAAGAAGTCTTGCACATCATGAATCTGGCAATGAACGATAGAGAATGTGTACAGAATCATACATCTCAGTATAAGTACAGATCAAGTTCAATCAGTACACACTATTTCGGACACAGCTAGGATACAATAGACTAGACTAATGGATGAGGTACGGGTGTGTTGATGGATATGCGGGTACGCGGGCATGCACGTGTGTCTGTGTTCACATGCACACATTTAAAGTATATGCATAATTGTGTGATTGCGGAAAACTGCGAGAACAGGATGATGTCTCGAATCTATTCTTCAAAAACTCACACTATAATCATTGTTCTGATACTCGTGTCGGCTTCGCACATTGCTTCAACTCCCTAAATAACTGGACAAATAACGGAACTGTTTGCTAAATACAATTTAGAAAGGGGTTCTGCAATAATGTTTCATCGCGCATCGTGTGGGTACTAATCACACCATGTTCAGGTAAATTCCTCTTCGTACTGTTTCCATACATATGCTGTAATATCTTACTACGCCTGCCAGGATTACTAGTATTTTATATTAGGTGTAATAAAAACACAAATTTGGCCATTCTGTCAATAAATCAGGTGATGACTTTATTGCCCATTTCTTTCACCTTCACTAGATCTTTCGACGTTATCCATCCATCATTTGACGTCGTAATTAATTACGTGATGTGTATAGTGACATCATAATCAATGACGTCATTATGACGTATGATAAGTGCATCACGAATGCATAATTGAAGACGGACTATACGCTGTTGTGCGAATTGTATATCTTTCTGTTGAATATTTTGAAACTAATTTAGACAGGGCGCTGTTGCTGCCATAGGCAACAACAGCACACAATCAAATTAGTTTTTAAATGTTTACCCGCTTACTTGCATAATTTTCTCGAAATTGATAGTCAGTGTGTTCAGGGATAAATCGATCCCAGCACGAGCAAGACGTGGGTGGAGCTTAGCTAGAGGTTGGCGGGGCTTAGCAAAAACTGGAAAGGTCCATTGTATTCAAAGTTTCAGTAAGCATTGCCATCCCACCGTGTCTAAGAGACTGACTTGGGAAATAGGGATATACATTAGTCATTTAAAATTCGATAATAATAAATGGACGGTGAAAGAAATTCAATGTGTTAATCTGGCCTTGTGTTAATTATAGACATGCATGAATGCACACGAATTTAATGAGATTGAATGATAAGCACAGAACCAGCTGAATGTCAATTTATGAATCAACGCAAAATCGATTACAGATGAAAGAAGTGTAATTCCTTCTGATATCGGTCAAGCTTTCCACGTTTCCATTCAAACATAGTCTTATTGTAGGCGAAACACATAAATCAATTGTAGACAATTGGAGATTGGGGGCGTAGTTCAATCATCAATCTATAATTCATGACGGGATTGTCAACACCATTACTGACCGATAAACAAAATGACTGGCCTCTTGTTTCTGCCCTACCACTGTCACAAGGACTCCTGCCCTTATTGTACATCGTAGCTGCATAGAAAACGGCTATTAAGAAAATCCGATATTGACCATATATTATGATAAATGTACATTATTGTGATCAATGCGCCAGAAACAAGCCCTGTATAGACTGTATCTGACAATAAATGGCAATAATTCGTGCGGTATCGGAAATAAAGGATCAATAGCCATACAGATCAATTAGAATCTGTACATATTATTACAGAGAAAGTTAGGCTACAAAGAATATATAACTGTGTGAAGTACACTAGTCTTATTTATGTTTTGAAAAAACTACCTTTTTCAGATAATATGACAAATGATGTCCAATGCTTAGCAAATAAATCTGACTTCCTTGATTTGAAAGATATAAATCCAATAAGCAATGTCTTATGCAATTGACTTTGTTTGAGGGTTTCAGGACAGATTTATTTTTACCATTCATCTCTAGAAATGCCACGATTATGTCCAATAATTGATAAATGCCATATCGGGATAATGCTTTGAAATTGACAATGAAACGTGGTCTCATTCATTTCACATATACAGAGCGATACGAAACTAATAATTCAGAGACCACATTTGTTCAAAGAACCTTTCACCACATCATTTGCCATTCCAAAAAAGATGCAATACAATTTTCCCTAGATGTCCACCTTTACATTGCATTAACTACATTCGGGAAAGCTGAGAAGGGAGTGAAAACACCATCATGGCTGTATGTAACCCCGCACACCGGCTAGATTGTATAAATTGGTCAATTACCTTAGGGCCTCTTATTAATATCGAGTGATTGTATCTTTTTGCGCTCCTCAAGCCGCAAGGCTTAATAATTGTCTGGACTCCCAATCGACACGTTGGCAGGATCCGACTATGGGAAACTATTGGGGTTTCCGAGCGGTGAAAATAAGGTGTCGATTTAACATACACTCCCCCAGTATCTGCGGATACAAGTTAGTTTAGATAACCCCGCCAATGTAGGAAGCGCTGCGAAAAGAAATAATATTATGTAACACCAGCCTGCAGTGCATTTCTGGGCATTCTGGAACATAACCCTAATGACAGGTGAAATGTTAATCCCGTAACACATGGGTGACGGACGAGACACATATCTCCATCAAACTCGATATGGTGACTGGGTGCGGTCTTAGAACCCACCAGGCCCTCACGGGAAGGTGACTAGGGATGGATATCTTTCTCTTTCTCCTCACCATAAATACTATTGCACTTTCTAAATTGCTTATGTGAACTGTAAATTGTCCTAGTGATGTTATATGTGGTTATGGTGCAATGGTGACCGGATCCTCATATGATTCGCGAGCTGTCGCTCCGTAACATGTGCGCCCGCTGTCTTTCTGAGGAAGATGCTATGCCGGGCGACCTTCTGGGAGCTGGGCATCTTCGCCAGCTAGACGTATGTGTCAATAGATAGGTAGGAATCCCTGCCACTTGCGTCCAAAGCGTGGACACGTATCTAACAACTAAAGGGTAGGTTAGACATTAGCAGAAGGCCCACAGAAGGCCCGCATAAATAAAGTGAGTAGGTATGGTAGCTATTGACCTACATAAGACGGTGATCTATGAATTCCTCGGAAATCATCCGACCCGTCTTCACGTAATCCAGCGCGCATCACATTAATTATGAGTTCACTAGGATTGACCACTGCACATAGCTTTTTGTTTGAACAAAAGAGTGGCCATTTTTGCCAGCTCTTTTCCTCCGCTTCGGCGTTGAATGCATTTTCCTGTGACGGAGGCGTGCGTGCGTGCGTGCGTGAGTGCGTGCGTGCGTGCGTGCGTACGTCCGTGCGGGCGGGCGGGCGGGCGGGCGGGCGGGCGGGCGGGCGGGCGGGTGCGCGCGTGTGTGTCTGTGTGTCTCTGTGTGTGCGTGCATGTGTGCGTGCGTGCGTGCGTGCGAGTGTGTGAGTGTGTTCTCTCTCTCTCTCTCTCTCTCTCTCTCTCTCTCTCTCTCTCTCTCTCTCTCTCTATATATATATATATATATATATCTCACTCTCTCCCCCCCACCCCCTCTCTCCAATTCCCATCTCCACATCTTTCCCTCCATAGCCCTCTCTCGCTTTCTTCAAGCTCTCTCTCTCTCTCTCTCCACTCATTTCTCGCTATCTTCCCATCACCTCCCCGCCTTCTCTCAACCTCTCTCTGTTACACACCGCTTCTTTCCCTTTACCATATTCAAAGTATTTATAATACTTAACCCAGTTTGTTAGAAAAGAAATAAACACGATTATCAAAATATAGTCATCTAAACTTCAACAATCACCTGTCTTAAGAAGTCACACTATTATGACAGAAGATGTCAAGTGATTCTCATACACACAGTTGTCTTACACACTAAACATCACTCTAAAGTAGTTCATGTCTGAAGCAGCCAGTCTCAGCTCGCCAATGAGGTCTGAGTGGATAATTAGCTCTGACAGTACTTCATTATCCGTGATCGAGCGGAGGACATGAATCTGTCAATAGGCATCAGAGGGAATGTAGTTGGCCACGTATCTGCTTGTGAAATGCCTATTCGTCTGCAATGTTTAGACTGGCTGATTGCCTGTGAATAACCACTCCTGACATACCAGACGCTTGCTATTTCTTCTTGCGTTGGTTACCCACAGTAATTGTCTTTATTATTCTATCAGTGTCGATGTTCCGTGTCCCCAATGCATGTGGGCTAAGGCAGGAGTTATTGCCCAATCGTGCACTGTTCTGTGATTATTCCGCTCAGAATTAATGCCAGTTCTAGGCTAATGATGACAATGTCCTCAAAGGTATGCGTGGGCCTGTTGTAGCCCGGGGAATTGACATTCTCCTGCCTAATTTCGAACTCTTTCTGGTTCACGATCAATTTTATATAAATCTATTCTCGAAAGAAGAACGATCTATTTGATTGCAGATGCTGGCGATGCCAAACCTATACGCCCTCTTCAGGATATATGAAACTGCCAGGATCACACTTTCATATCGATTAAATTAATATTTCTTGGATAAATTAATTTACCGTCCTGAAATCAAGATCTTTTTACACTGATAAGCATCGTTGCTTCTATGTGTTTTGAAATGATAACAGTTTGAAATATAAAGTAAAACAGTATTCCAAGTATTGTTATGTCTGGTATAATATGGACACTGTGGGCCTATCACCAACGCTGTGTATAGCGTTTGATTAACACCTCGGCGCTGTAAATATAAATCCTGCTGTTTTCACTCATACTGTTGCTTCTGTCGTTGTCGTCGATCCTGCTCTTGCTTTTACCGTTGTTGTCACTTCTGCTGCCGCTGCTGCCGTTACTTCTACTGGATGTTCTGCATTTTGTAAGTGCGAATAAGAAATATGAGCCGAGACCGGTCAATCTAGCAGATGGTTGGAAGACATCAAATATTCTACAGGACAACAATCAAAGATGATTTATGCGGTTATTTATACAGGTAAAGTGGTGAATATTTGAAACTAATTTGATTAGGAGAAGTTGGCCATGAAAGCAACATCTCCCAGCTAAATTAGTTGCAATATATTCGACAGAATGTGTATTAGTAATGCCAAATACTCCCGTACAATGTACAATACGGTCGCTGTAAAGCGTTTGATGTTTTCTATAGCATCGTGTATCAACAGCCACTTATACAAAGCGTGGTCTAACTTATATATGATTAACACATTACCCTTAGAATTGTATGGTAAATAAGTTTTGTTGATTATTTTCTCGTAATTGTTAGAACATGCCATGCCCAATTGATACTATTAGCCCCCATCCCTGAATGTGATTCCTTTATGGTACCATTGCTCCGATGAAATGGTGTGCAATAATATATCTCTCCGACACAATCTTAATGCATGTTATGCTTAACCACTGCACTACTTATACAAAATGTGCGCCAGTCATGACGATTCCATGCAGACAATATTTGCAATAGATAGTTTGTTCCTTGAGTGTCCAGTGGTCAGCAATTAAGTGATGACGAATCAATGATAAGACAGATGCGGTATATTAAGCTAGTTGTTTTGCTTGGCACTTGTTCTGACAGAAACATGTTAAGATTCAAGTCAGTAGCAGCTCGTCTGTCCAGACTCATTAGTTTGCACATGGGAGTGCCAATTACCCTGGCTCAGATGTTCACTCATAAACGATTGGCAAGGCGTCTAGAACCTTTGTATTTGTCATTTTTCTTCTGGTCCCGAACCACGCTTACTCCTGATGGTGGACGGGATAGAATTATGTGGTATTGTTGCTTAGTGTTAGCCAATTAGGCTTAGCAGGATGTTATGATCCTGGAGCTCTGTGCCATTATGAATGTATAATATAATACATTCACAACTATGGGCCATTTCGCCAGCCGTCGATAGCCTATACTGCTGTTTAAATATTTTATGACCAAATTTTGGCAAGAAAATCAATTTATTTCCTTATTTCCTTATTGAATGTTCATTTGCAAATTTTTTATATTTCTGTTGTACATTTTCAAAATAGTGTTCTCTTTACCTACATAATGATGAACCGCTACAGAGGTCGGATTTGACTGGATGCGGCGTGAAAGAGTTAAGTAATGTAGATGGTGCAATAATTAAAGAGAATAAGACATGGTGGATGGCGGTGCACGTGACGTTAGATATTTCTAACTTCTAAGCGATGTCTACCACGCCCTTAGGTATCCAAAATAATAATAATAATAATAAATAATAATAATAATAATAATGATAATAATAATAATAATAATAATTTAAGGAGAGTAAATGTTCAGCAGCCTGATTTTAGAGAAGCCCTCACATGACTTCACATTATCAGGGATGAGTCAACAGCGGACGTTCATGGACAATAACAATATACTTTAGTCGCGAGGAACGTAATTATAGTAATATATTACATGTACTCATAATACTTACAATATTATATATTTCAAATTTATAATTTATTGCCATATCTTCCATTTCATCTGATTTTAATTCAGCACATTATGAATATTGCAATATAAATCTTGGCCTGAATAGTATGATTCCCAAAAGAAATGAATGTCATTTGCCAGATGTCCATCGCATTGGGAATATTCAAACAGGATCAGATGTGTCATATCTAACAACACCTATTCAGAAAGAATGAATTGCACAACGCAAACATATACAGGCTTTGTCTTTCTTGTTCAATACATACTATAGACCATAACTTATCTAAGAGCCATTTGAAATAACGCAATGGTGCTTGCAGTAATTCAAGTAAGCAAGACACTAATGTATACCAGTCGGTCCGGTGTGTTACTTCTTGTAACCTATTTAGTTATGATAGTACAATACTTATTGGCTAGTCTTTGTGATCAATGGAGGGATCCGATCTGTCACGCAGGTATATGACGACGTATTCAATACTTCAAAATCAGTGACATATAATGACTCCATTATGTAGCAGAAAAAGTCAGTCAATTGTGCGAATTGTCTTGGCTGAATTCAGAATTTAAGAAACATTCTTTTGACGATTTTGAATCTTATTTGACAGGGTGTTGTTGTTGTTTATGACCTAGTCAAATTAGTTTCACCTTATTCAACGGATTACAGGTATAAATTACCTTGAAAACTGTTTTCTGAGAAATCTGGTATCAAAGTATATACATCAATCCCAACACGCGCAATATGACCATGGGCAGGATATTTTTCATTTGTGTATCTCTCTACATTTATGCTTGAATATCCGTTTGAAATTCAAATATGTGGCTGTACCCATTAGTCACACTTTCATGTCCGACCGTTAAGTAAATGTGCTGATCAGAATTTACAGGTTAACTTTTTGACAAGGCTTGGTAATTTAGTCATTGATAGTGCAACAACGATTAATCTTAGGCCGTGTTCTCACTAGAGAGTTAATCGGGAATAACACCATACCTCAGTATGTTACTACGCCGGTTAAGTCTGTAGCGCGAACACGACCTTATTCTACACCACCTGTCAATCAAGTCATATCATCGAATCGCCACATATACTTTCATTGATGTACATCGCGGTCTATAACAGAAATACATTTATAAAGCTGTATTAATGCAAGATGCTGCAGTCTGCTCACCGTCTAAAACAGTTATTAGCATGATTGCGGTCGGTTTCAACTATTTTCTCTGCCTTCGGTGTTATTTAATGCATGTGTGTACTTATTAGTCTAGTGTGTCGCTCATTCATGAGATCAGACTATTTATATGACATTTTTTTATTGAGCTAATTCATTGTTTAATGTAATTTACAAGCGGTATTGCTTCGTCTGAAGCGTTTTCCATTCCCAGCACGCTCAAATGGACAAGGCCACACCATGTTCTTAGTATACTTAATCAATTAGCACATTCACATATGTTGGTTTCTAGAAAGGATCAAGAATTAACAACCTGGAGGTAGCTGGCCAATCAGTGATGCATGTGTTAATATACAAAATACTTGTTACTCATCTTCCCACGACGAGGTAAAGAACAACACCTATTTTGTTTAGCCGCGAACGTATGTCTATGGCTTCAAATTATGCGTTAGTTAGATAGATATTCGTTTGGCAAGATCTTTGACATTATAGTAGGCTAATAACCTTACATTCCTTGACCAACCTCTAGCAAATAAGTTTTATGGTTGATTTTGGTACTTTGGTGTGTTATTTATTACAAAATAAACTCCTATGCCTGTCTGAAAGATATGGGCCAAATGCGGTAGAGCGAGAAATGCGAAATGGCCAAATGACAAATTAACTTTTTAACCAAACTCACAATCACTTCTCTTCCTACTAATTAGAGGGTAAACATTCCATTTCAGACGGGGTTTTTTGTGATCAGCGGTCTCCTTGATAACCAATTCCAATATGACCGCCTCTCGTAACAATGAAAATACGACTAATGTACGTATACCCTGAAATAACACCTCTAATGTGCGTAAATTGAGGAAAGTGAATTCATTTTTCAAAAACGCATATCGGGCTAACATCGACAGAGCACAAATCTAAAATGGCTACCGACATTCTTGATAATTTAACTTTTAACCAAGACTTCTACAAACCTAAATATGGCATATGTTTCAACTAATTTGATGTCGAGGAATCCATTTTGTTATGCCACCACACCCTACCCTTCGGCAACGGTGATCTAGGGGTAGAGTGGTATAAGCCAGAGCACAGACACACATCACTATCGAGTGGTCGATGTCTAGCTATGCTTCGCATATTTCTAACCAAGCTCCACGCCTCCGCCAACAATGTAGGCATGCAGTTTGGAAAGTGTGGACCTTGAAATTAGGCTGTGTAGCCAGCAGTAACTCGCGATGGTCATGACATGCATCGCGTTTGTCCAAGAAACATAGTGGTGCTATACAGTTGTCGCAGTTGTAGAGCATTAATGAGTCACGTGCAGAATCGTATATGTGCATCTTGACTTTAAGAAGAATTTTAGAACCACAAATGTTTCCTGTTAGATAGCGATGTGCAATATCTGCTGGCCTACAGAGGAGTGAGCAAACCAGTATACACTTCTTCCACGTCTTCACGCCCTTGTCTACGTTGCATTCATCATTCGTTTCCTTTGTGGCAGGCAGCCATACATTATGAACTCTGTTGTGGCTTCATTCATAAAGATGCATGTGGCTTTGAGTTGTTTTGCAGCTATTGGAAGCATTCCATCAAGAGCAATCTTTGCTTCGTTGATGCAATCATCATTATCTGCATTCGCCTTATCGAATGACATATATATTTTTAGTAATACTACGTTGTAATAACTAGTCATAAGATAAGAAGATAGTCATAGATAATAATATATAGACGCTAATCGTAGCAAAGGTAGTCCAATGCAGCCTACGTGGACGGATTACTCTCATGTATCGCTACGCTTCCCAACACTGTCACCTGTTAGTCAGTGAAAAAATTAATAATATTATAAAATAATCTCATTGGCATTATCTAGCAAATAAAATTAGCTATCCAGCAATAAGGACAATGAAGAGGTGTCCCTCCCATTGGTGAGAAAATCCAAAACAAACATAAAACGGAATGTCCATCGACGAGGGTGTATCAAGTGATCGCAATATCTGATTGGTCCTATATTTTAGCCAGTGTATGCAGCCTTAAAGGAAGTGAAAAGGAAATTATCAAATGCGGTTGAATGGTAATATCATATAATGCACGTCAAGACATATGCAATAATGCAAAACCCTGGAGGTTGTCTGTATGGCTGTCTTCCTATCTTCCAACCTGCTCCTCACAATACAGTGCGTACGAGCTATGGTAATCAAACTCACAGAAATTGCAAGGAGCAAACATGTTTAATGCATTCATCTTGTAATGAGAACCATTATGTTTTCAATTATTGTATTAAAAATAATGTCCTACTCTTCACCCATTCGTCGTCGTCGTCGTCGTCGTCGTCGTCGTCGTCGTCGTCGTCGTCGTCATCGTCGTCGTCGTCGTTGTTGTTGTTGTTGTTGTTGTTAATGATGGCGGTTATGGTTGTGGTAGTTGTGTTGGTGTTTGTTCTAAGGTATTCAGTCTGATTTAGTTACCCTATTGTCATCACCCGTGTTGTCATTGTCATTGTTGATGTTGTTCATGCCGTTGTTGGCACATTGAACACGGGTGTAATCGTTCTAACTATGTCGTTACGATTGGCTCAGCGCTATGGTGTGCGACATCAAGCTGTGCGCGGTGTCCAGTATTTGATGGACAGCAAACGAATTCAACCAATGAAGCAAATATGAATCATGGATTTCCGAAACACATAAAACTCAATACGCCATAACGTGGACATCAGACAGATAAAACATCGATGACTATAACAACCTCATGATGTAAATATACGGAAGCCTACCATGATTGCGTTGATGGTGAATCAGATTGCGCTTACAATTCGACTGTATTAACTTTCAAGGTGTAGCTTGCGCTCGTTTCGCTTGCATAGCTGTGCGCAAAACCGCTAACCGAGGGAGGTGCATTGATATTAAATTAAATTTTAGTAGCAGCTACAATAAGTCGGTTAGTCGGCCGGTCTGTCAGTCTATCAGTTAGTTAAATGTTTGGCAGTTCTACCAAAGTTGCATAAATCATATTAATAGTGTGTGGTGCTTCGTTTTGCGCTCAATAGAGATGACTTGCACATAGAATTTATGTCTGCCATTGAGTATTTGGCAAGAATAGATGAGTATAGAAACGTTAATACCTCAATTTCTGCGGGGCACCATGCAATCAAGACGCATACCCCAATTCTATAACAAAGACAAGTCAGATCGCATATTTATATTTATATAGGTGGAAATGGTTCATCAATACAATCTGACTCTCTCTCTCTCTCCCTCTCTCTCTCTCGCTCGCCCCCTCTCTCTTTTCTCTGCCTATCCCTCTCTATATCCACCCTCCGCCCCTTCAGTTCACTCTCCCTCTCACTCGCTTTCTATCTTTTTTTTTTTTTACGTTTTCAGGACCTTTGCCTTTCTCTCTCTATTGCTAAACCCCTCCACCCTCTCTCTCTCTCTCTCTCTCTCTCTCTCTCTCTCTCTCTCTCTCACACACCCTCTCTGTATCTCTCTCTCTCTCTCAATTTCTCTCTCTCTCTCTCTCTCTCTCTACCTGCAAACTACGTGTGCCAATATAGATAGCAGCCACACATGGCAAAATGTTGTTAAACTGTCAAACTTAAACGACCACACGCACATATCCTACATATCCTATAACGACTACGCTTTCGCATCTCCTCAATAATCTGGAACTAAATCAGCAAAGAAATTAGAGTGAGTAATTGACCTTGGTCACACATCATTATACGCGACCATTGATACGACATACATATGCCAATAGTAATCAAAGGAAAAGTCACTGGCCTCCGGTTTGCTTATGAAAAGGTGATCCATTTGTCAGTATGTTCAGACGGGGTTATTGTTCGTGAATAACGCATCTTGACATAACAGACCGGTGCTCTATAATTTTGAAGTTAGTTGGTTCGGAGAACCAATTCGAAATCTCCACGCACGAACTTGATGTATAGGGTCTGTAGTCGTTCTCTAGCTAAATTTGTATCTATTGCAACTGACCTGCTAGGAACCACTTGTTTCTGTAGTGCGTATATGTTGTTAGATGGATATTTTGAAATGCGTGCTGTATATTTAATTGTACGTTACCAAGAAAATGGTACTAGTGATAAATTGAGTGTAGAACAGCTTTCCATACACATATCGCTCTAGCTATTTATATTTATTTGATCATGCCATATACAAGTGTAACATTTGGATGTTAGAACGCATCGGAATTTATGTCGTTCTCTACAATTTATTCTAATTCCTGGCCCAGAAATAATACTAAACATCCATATAAAGACGGTATGGCATTCTTGGCTAAACTAGTTAGAAAGGACGTAAGTTTGTACCACGTTGAAGAACATTTCGAAATACATTATTGTCCCTGTTCATATAAGATGGAACCGGCACGTGTAAGCTCGTGATAAAATTATTAACATAACTCAAGTACGTCAAAGTGGCCGATGCTGTGATCAGAGGTGTGTGGTTCCATTTGAGAGATGGCCAGCTAAATATAGGTGAGGAATAGCTAGCATCTTGTAGAATAAAATCGCATTAGCCCTGGCCTATAACTTATGACTTCTATGTAATCTTTGGCTGTATTATAGTAGATTATTCTTGCGGTGTTACTGGTGTTGGTGCATGTTTATGCGTATGAATGTGATATCAATACATGGACGTTTCAACTGCTACTATTTGTTGGTTTGTTGGTCTATCAGTCTCTCTGTTGGTATGTCAGTCTGTCCATTTTAGTCCCTCGACGTAATCGACAGGCACTATAGTAACCAGGGTCCACCCGTCTGCGCGCATTCTAATTTCTGAAATACACCCCTCCATATGAGACCTTGACGTGGGTCAATATCGATTCATAAAACATAGATTACCTTAGCCAACTAGACACCAAGCAAACCTGAAATAGTCCACTAGCTAGTTAACTATAGTTGACCGACAATCCATGCTCAGTCGCAAATGGTTAGTACAAAATTTGAATGAAATTCAATATGGCGAACACCCTGCGCTTGCCACGGTTAAATGCACATAACCATTAAATACTTCCCGAAATGATGGTGTCTTGTGTAAATCAATGTCCCCAAGGTCTAATCTCTTCCAACTTAATCGTATATTGTCAGTTTGTTTTACTTTTAGTGTACCAAACTTCTAATTGTCGTCCCAATTAAAATAGCTGACAGTAATGGTAACACTTGACTGGAACCCGGCTCCAAATATTCAGCAATGGTTTCGGGCACAAACTAACTCTAGTTTATGCCGCCTCCTTCGAATCAGTTAGCCAATACCTATGGTCAGTAAACAAACTGACTAACCACCTCATATATTAACCACAGCCTTACATTGGCCACTAGTAAACGATCACATTTATTTAGCAATCAGGACTGCTTTGAGATGCTACCACGTGCTCTCCGTCTCCATGCGTTCCTTTGTTATCAATATCCCCGATAATTCCCCCTATATTCAGCCACACTTCCATAGCTCAATGTCTCCATGCCCTTAGGAGCTTCATTTTGAACATGTTCCATTGTTTATTGTTATTTAAAATCAATTTTCTCTCTTTTGAAGTGTTTTCCTTTCGCCGTCGTTTCGGGGAATTTATTTGAACGAAGCTCAAACTAGACGTGTTTGGGAGTTTCGAGGCCATATTATCGTCTGGCAGTAATTGGACGACAAACACAAACCTGCGAGATCTTTTAAAGAAAAGATTATAACACACCTCATTAAAATCACAATATACTGCTGCGGAATCTACAAAATGCTAGCCATTTCAATGCGTAATCGACCATCTTCCAGTAGAGTCGACACCTCACCCACCACTACCGCCGCCGCCGCCAACGCCACAGCCACCACCAGCCGCACCAATACTACAATCACCACCACCACCACCACCACCACCACCACCACCACCACCACCACCACCACCACCACCACCACCACCACCACCACCACCACCACTAGTGTCGCCGCCGTCACCGCCACCAGCACCACCACCGCCGCCACCGCCGCCACCACCACCACCACCACCACCACCACCACCACCACCACCACCACCACCACCACCACCACCACCATCATCATTAGCAGCACGACAACCACCGCCCCATTACCACAACTACCACCAATAACACACACCATATTTACTGCCTGATGATTACCTTAAACGGACTGTGAACTAGTGTTTATACTAATGCGTCAGTATTATCAGACTTGAACAGTTTGTAAATTGCCTCGAAAACAGATTCAGATTATTGTTTAGGTAGTTTCCAGCCTCATCTTTTCTCCTCCCAAGCACTAATGAAAGATCCAATGCTGAAGGGGTGAAACCATTGAAGGACAAGTGTCAGACATGGATCATGGCGTACATCGATATGTTGCCTTCTTTATCCTATATGTGCACATGAGATTCGACCACACTCTGAAATTTCTTAGGATTTCCATGGAATTAATCGTGGTACAAACTGTATATTAACAAAAGACTACTCACCCCATCTTAAATGAAAACGCTAAAATAAAAGGAATATCTGCAGCGTTATATCAAAGCAAATGTAATCCCTTTCAACATCTCGATAATCGATTTATTCAATTTCACCTTCAGTGTTTTTCTGGATCCATATTGATGTAGCGTGATGTGAAGTACTTCTTCTTCTTTTCGTTCGCTGATCATACCGCCAGTCCTAAATTGACTATCGACATGATCATAAGCCATGGATCCACGCACTTAACGCTTATGTGAAGTACTGATAACCCTATTCTTCATTAGTATAACTTATGTGCATCCTCTAAAAGTGTTTGGACACTCAAAGCAACTTAACTCTTCCATGGCCAATGATACAACATTATCTCAGTACATGCCCAGATAACAAGACCATGTTGGCCCAACATACATTATAATGGCCCAATGTTGGCTATCCATGTGTATCAAACATCATTCGGTTAATTGTCCTAACGCTGGTCCAAAATATTTGACTCAACACATCCGCTAAACCTTTGTCCAACATCCAACACATATAGTACTGAAATTTACATAATCGTTTTATTTTTTTATATGTGCACTATATGTAGCACACTGACAACGTAAGGGACGCATTTTACGAAATGTGTCAACCATGTTTGCCAGGTAACATGTCGAATAAACGTTTTCATGGTATTTCATAGTAATTCTCAAAAGAAAATGGATATTTTCAGTGCATTCATCCATCCCATGGCGTCATAAACCACTGGAGAATGAGGTTATAATTGATTACAACATGACTTACTCGATTTAGTCTGTCTTACACGCTTTAATAGGCACGCCAACTCAGTTTACGAATTGTATGTCTCTACTATTTAATAGATATGCTGTTGACTATTTTGAAACTAATTTGACTTGTGATATTAGTTTCAAAATATTCAACAGCTAACCTATATAGCTTTCTGGAAATTGATAGTCAGTACCTTCGGGGATCAATGGATACCAACACAGGCAAAGCGTGAGTGGAGCTTGGCTAGAGATGGGTGGGGTATAGCTAAAAGTGGAACGGTACAAGCTAAAACTGGAAACGTCCATTGGGAAGATAGTTTTTATTATTAAAACGTGTTATCAAATACTAATTTTAGATAAAAAAATGTGAGCTAAATATTGCCCTAACCTGTGCATGCTGATTCTTATATACATAGGTTATACATTGTTGGACATGCATTGGCCCAACAACTGTATTTGCCTAACAGCTGTAACCCAACAGCAGTTTCACCACTGTTATGTCAACTTTGACAAACGCCTAGTACAACACATTGTACTGTATCCATTGGCTATAGGTTATTGGCCCAACGATCTTCTAACATTTCCAACCAAATTCTAACTTTGCATTTATTGCCAATGGCGACGCTGCCAATCAATTAACCAACCATGGCCTTTTGTCCAATATCCAATAGTGACCATGCCAAACAATCACCAAACTCGTCCCAATGTGGTAATGTTACCTGGGTAGCGCCCTGTGTCACCTGGTAGGTGTTCGCATGTGTATATCATTACTAAATATATTGACTATATGTCGTTGGACATGCCTTGGTACAAAAAAAAGTAATCCAATTTATATAATAATTATTGCCAGTGCTTTGCTATCGTTGGCCCAAGACCACGTATATACTATTTAATACATACATTGGCTATACGTTTCTGTGCTATCTGGTAGTTGTTGGCATTGGGTATTTACCTGGCTAAGCATTATACAAATTGTAGATATCCGGATTCGGATCTGGGGATATTATTTGCATATGAGCTCTGGACATGGCGAGCCTGAAGCCCAAATCTTCTCTTAATAGTTTTAGTAGTCTTTTTGATAGATTCATCTCGGTTATAAATATCTTCTACGTCAAGATAGCGTTTATGAGAAACCGTTTATGTAATATTGTGCGTGTGTTTGTTGAAATGTGAACCTTGTTTTTATCTATGTAGTAAATAACATGTATATAGATAGATGAGCAGGATGACCTAGTCAGGAGCACATGGTGTGGTAACCTATTTTACGCTTGTGCTGGAATACAATATACATTTTAAATTATAAAAGAAGGATGGATGAACAGACAAGAAGGAATAGTGGAAGGGAAGGATGAATGAACGTTTACATTAGCAATAGCACGGGTCTATAGTGAAGACAGCAAGTGTTATTATTAGTAAATGCAGCATGAATAGAATGAAATGGATACAAGATTTAGGTACCTTTAGGCAGCAACAAATGCAAAATATTTTTAATACAATTCATAACTACACATGCTAACTTAAGACAAACGCAAACTATTTGTTAGTTCGTAGCAACGAATGCAAACTATTGTATTTTTAAAGGTCAAATTCATTTCATGAAGGTGTTATAGAATTTATCCGAAACCCAAGCATAGTTGGTTAGGTCTATATGAAATAATGGTTTTGCTATCACTGAATGACATTTGATGATATGCATATTGGCGGTTGTATATAAAATGCGGCTGAGAATTGACGGTTTCAATACGGGAGTGTTTTAAGAACAAAGTGGGGTGCCAATGAAAGGATCCTCAAGACCATCTACCTATGTACGACCACACCTTCAGTATGGATCCAGCTCATGGATGACAGCAGCTAAATCTCATCAACAGAACCTCGACAGAGTACAAAAAAACCAGGCACTGCGCATCATCACTGATAGAAATAGATCAACACCAATAGAAAAAATGGAGCAGACGGCAGGCATCCCCCACTTAGCAAAGGAAGGGAATGCAAAGCACTGATCCAAGCTGCAAAGTTCAAATCGGTCAACAACCACCCGATGAAGATCAGGCAAGCACAGCTGTCATCAGGAAGACTTAAAATATCAAGTTTTGTGAAAGAGACAAAAGCACTTCAAAGGAAACACCAAGAAATGTTGCCAGCACAAATAGAAGACCCAAACCACACACTTGATCCTCCACCCTGGGAAAACAAACTAGAGAGCATAGATATTCGCACCACAGTACCTCATCTCACAACCAAAGATGAACACAGTGATATGAGCAAGAAGGCCCTGACCCTAGCCATGCTGGAAGAAATGTACCCTCAGGAGATATGGATACGGATCTACACAGATGGATCAGCCAAAGATGCAATTAGGAGCAGAGGTGCTCGACTGCACATACAGTATCCAAACGGACAACATGAGTCAGCTGCAATGCCGACAGGCAAACACTGCACAAACTACAGAGCTGACGTTGAAGCACTGGTTCATGCAGCTAATACCATCAGCAGAACAGCAGACCGTATTGCACAGATTGTCTTTTTATCTGATGCCCGCTCCGTTCTTGAGGCTATCACCAAAGGTAAGCTGCCACAACTTGAAGAAGCACTACAAACCATCAAATGCTTTCGGATAGCATTGCAGTCGACCCTCTCACACTGTGGAGTCCAAGGAAATGCGGAAGCAGACAAGATGGAAAAAGTGGGTGCAGAAGAGAATCAGACAGAAAACATGGTTACCCATACAGAGATGAAGACTATCATCAAGTCACTCTATAGAACACCTCAATCAGAAAATGCCTACCATCATCTCTCGAGGCCAGAGCAAGTGACCATTTTTCATCTCAGAACTGGACACAACAGACTAAACCAACACATGTGCAGGCGGTTCCACCTTATGACATCGCCCGCTTGTCCTTGTGGAGAAGCAGAACAGACAACAGAGCACACACTTCAATGTTGCAGTACGTATCAGCTGCTGAGAGAAGACATCTGGCCTTTGTCACCCTCTTTTCTTGAAAAGCTGTATGGGCCTGTGGAAGAACTGCAGAGAACCACAGATTTCATCTTGAGAAGGACTCTCCAAGTGTGATACCAGCGATCGAAAAGAAGAAGAAGAACAACAATCGTATCTATTTAAGCAGGCAATGCTTGGCAATGTACAGCAAGAAAGGATAATTTTGAGAACCTTATGACCGGAAATATCTTGACTAGAGCAAGTGGTTAAATTACCGGTTTTCTAGTATGATCGAACTTTTTCAGGTGCTGCTGACTCATATGCTGCATTGGCTATGGATTTTCCAATGACTAGATCTGCAGTATGTGCTAGGTCAGAGATCACTGAATGATGAGGTTCTGTGACCATCATGTTACCAAAGCCTAAATAGACAAACCATGTATGAGCGAATCCTAGGGATTCAGGTAGAAGGCCGTGGTTGAGCTGTCAAGCTAAACAATAACATGAAACTATGCTTGGAATCAGAACATCATGACGTCAGTGCGGTGCAATATCAGCAAGATATTGTGATATATCCTTCAAAATGGTTCCAGCGAGAACTAGTTCGAACTAGTCGAACGAACTCATCTTCAAGAGAGTTTGTGGGGATTCTATTGGGCAAGCAATGGGGCTTGACCAATCAGAATCCTAACTACCTCTTTTGCTCCTGTTGTGTGACGATGGTCATGAACATCCTTTTGCATTATATACGGTGCAGTCAGCAGTGCTGTGGGATCACTCTACCATCCGATGATCCAGAAGCCAGTGTATGTATTCATAAGTGTCTGCTCAGTATTTAGAATAGCCAATCTTTACTAATTGATAATTGATATTCGAGTTTGTATAAGTAAAGTTTGATTTAGTTTTCAGTCTGCAATACGACTTATTTTCATATCTTGTTATATTAGTTGTGAGTGTAAAATAAAATCTATTCGTTAAATCTTCAATCAAAGTGATATTCTAATCTGTGGTTAGAGAAAGACACACGTCTTTTCCGAAACACCTGATAATCTTCAGCAGTCAGAATCAGGCCAGCACATCCGCAAAATCATGTTTGTATCAGTCATAATCTTAGCGACAACAGCGATCTTTTTAATCCGAGAATTGGAAGCTGAAATTCTCATTTGGCGAGCCTGCCAGGATTAATCTCAGATTAGAACTGATAGTTTAAATTTTGAAAAGTGTATAATTTCCGAAGGCTATCATCAGCTAAGAACTGTGAGTACCTAAATGAATGATAAAACATTCATGCAATTCACTTAGAGTCCACAACCGCCATCATACAACAGCAAACAAGCCCATCGAGGAGTTTCTGACACCATCGTCGAATTTTGTGATCTAGTTTGTTGTTCAGACTACGTTACTTTATCTATACACACACACACACACACACACACACACACACACACACACACACACACACACACATACACACACACACACACACACACACACACACACACACACACAGAATACAAAGCCGATAATACAGTCAAAGTCATGGTAGAAATTCCCAATGTATTAGCCGTGAGAAATTTATCAGCCCTTAAAGATCCCGGAACCATGGCCCAGATCAATATCCAAATTTACTACCTTTAGTCATCATAGAGGGGATACCGAAATACATCGCTACCATTCAGGACCTGTACGCTTTTCGAGATAGGCAGAGAACCTGTCATATGCCGCCTAAAGCACCATCTTCACAGACCTTACCTAGTCGACTTTGCACGCAGATTATTCCAAGCCAAGTGCAATCACCAATGAAAATGGCTCAAGGACAATGACACACAGCAACTGTTGAGAATTTATGGACCGTGTTTAACATGATGACAATTGACTTGAAGAATAACATTCACAAATTTTTCAACATATCTCATATTGGAGAGGAAAGTCGAATCAGGTGTGAATTACTACCTGATCACGTCCGACATATACAACACTGTGATGGACATATACCATCAGAAGTGCAGGAATATCTCGAGATGTGCTGTTTCGCCTTAGACACGATGCACCCAAACCAACTGGGTGATGCAGCCTACATCATAAGTTGGACCCCAAGAGGACAATTACATAAAGACATTGAGGGTTACTTATCAGCCCGAGATCGAAACACTGTCACATGGGACGAAATTTACCGGTATGTTGTGAAGTTCTTTGTTTCCACCAAAGAAGAGGAGCACATTAAATGTGAGCTGGAAACCACCAAGCAATAGCCAGGGGAGAAAATTAATACATTCAACCAGAGATTTAATACCCTAGCTAGAAATGCCTGCCCCAATAATAATGAGGACAGTAAGAGAATTGTGGTACGTGCCTATGTATGAGCATTATCTAACGTAGCTTTGGCCCGAAGGGTCATTATTAAGGGAAACAAAATGCTAGAAGAAGCCATAGCCTTCACTGAACAACAAGGAGATCTAGTAGATTTACTCGACGCCATGCATCTTACCACACCACGACAAGAAGGGGATATGGAGATAGACGTAGTCGACTGACAGATCAGAGCAATGATGACTGACCAACGACTAAATAACTTACAATTAAGACAAGACAAAATGATGAAAGATGTGTATTCTATGATTAAAGGAATGCAGGATCAATTAATGAAAATGATATCCGCAATGATTGGGACCCACACAAACACACCAGCCCTGACACAGATACACAACAACCAGAATACAGGGACAGTTAGATGTTTTGAATGTAATCAAGAAGGACACCTCAAACGACATTGCCCGAACAAACCAAACAGCCCACCACGGCAACAACAGAACAATCAGCAGCAGCAGAATAACAATACAAAAAAATCTTATTATAATTGTGGTAAGATGAGACATATTTCCCACAACTGTCACAGCCCCAAAATCGAATAATAGCAACAGTAACGACCAAAGTATGCAGAACAATCAATCTAGTGTAACATGTTTCAATTGTAACAAAAGGGGACACTACGCATCTCAATGCCATAGCCAACTGACTCAGAGCGACCGGACAATGTTTAACGACCGATGTAGAAAATGTGGACAATCCGAACATCCCAACAATCAGTGTCCTTATTATGCACACATGACGAACTCTGCACCTTGTATGGAGGTGGACGAGGTCACACCTGCATGGGGATCCGCAAACGTTTGGAGGGACAACCAGAATCGGATGACCCATGATGAGTATTCCGACCGAGATGGGTTTACGGCACGAACTCAGATGCATAGGGAAGATTCTGGAGTGGCCGTGATGCACCGACAGAGCATCCCAAGGGAGGAGGGATGAATGACATCAGACGCCGAAGCTATGCTAACATGGTATCAGGGGACCACCGACGTGCAGAAAACACTGATGGATGGATCATTCAACCGAGAGGTTCCTGGTCCGACTGTGCTTAGACAACGATATTGGTGGCAACGTTGATACCGGTAAGTGTAGTATCGATATTTTAGTGGATACTGGTGTTAGTACGCCACTGGTTAGAAGTTACTTTTAGAAGAGTATGCTTGGCTCGAGACCATTAAAGAAGGCCCAGATACTCTTAGCTGTAAACGGCTCACACATCGAGGTATTAGTCGAAACAGAGGTCAAATTTCAAGGTGCTCTGCCCATACCGGTCATACTCGTTAAAAATATGAATCATAAGGGATTAGTTGGGGTGGATGCATTGCATGTGGGTAGAGTGGTAAGAAAGGTTTGGTAGAATCTTCCCGTAACATATTCCCTATAGGCACCAGAAGCTATACGCTGAAGCCAGTATCACGGAGACAACCGGTTACAAAGTTATTGACAAAGTTCTTAGTGACTATGCTGATAATTTTGATACTGCCCATCCTAAGGAACTCGGTAGGAATCCATTGGTGGAATGTATGATATCTACTGATCATCCTCCCATCGGACAATGTCCACACAGAATGCCGTTGTTATCCATCCATCCATCACTCCGTCCATCAATCCATCACTCCATCCATCCATCCATCACTCCATCCATCCATGAATCACTCCTTCCATCCATCCATCGCTCCATCCGTCCGTCCGTCCGTCCGTCCGTCCATCCATCCACCACACCATCACGCTATCACTCCATCCCACCCAAAACTCACCCACCCACTCACACACCCACCCACCCACCCACCCACCCACTCACCCACCCCCCACCAATCCAACGTGGGATACAAAAACTAGAAACAATTGTTAATTTGTCAGGTAGAAAATACGAAATCTGCACACAGATCAATATAGACAATATGACATAAATATATAACAAAAACAAATAAAGAAATAATATAATATAATGTATATTTCTGTCCGATTTAGCACTTCTATCACACTCTTAAGTAATTATACCCTTAACCGCGGCATTAGTTGTTTATACAAAATTTGCGCCAGTCACAACGATTCTACGCAGAACATACCCATTGTAGATAGTCCGTTCCTAGCGTGGCTAGTTGCCACTAACTAAGTGATGACGAAGCAATGATAAGACAGATGCGGTATATTAAGCTAGTTCTTTTTATTGACACTTGTCTGAAAGTAACATGCTAAGATTCAGGTCAGTAGCAGCTCACCTGTCCAGACTAGTTAGCATTTCGCCAGCTGTCGGGAGCCTACGATACTGTTTAGACATTTTATGACTAAATTTTGACCAAATTTTGGCAAGAAAATTGACATATTTCCTTATTAAATCTTCATTTGCAGGCCAAGAGAAAACTATTTTTGAACTCTTTTTTTATATTTCCGTTGTAAATGTTCAAAATGGTCTTACAAAATAGCCTACAAATGAGGTCGGTTTTGGCTTGATGCGGCATGAAAGAGTTGAGTAACACAGATGGTGCAATAATTAAAGAGAATAAGACATGTTGGATTCCAGTACACGTGGGGTTTGACATTTCTAAGCTATATCTTCTACACCCTTAGTTATCTCAGATAATGCAGCTTACTGTGCCGATACAGGCCCGGTATCAGCCCAGTAAGCTGCGTTATCAGGTATGAGTCAACAGCGGGCGACGTTCATGGACAATAACAATATACTTTAGTCACGAGGAACTGAATTGTAGTAATATATTACACTTACGCCAGATATCCATCGCATTGGGAATATTCAAATAAGATCAGATGTGGCATATCTAATAAAACCTATTCAGAAAGAACGCATTGACCAATGCAAAAATAAACATACTTTTTCTTTCTTGTTCAATACATAGTATAGGGCATAAGTTATCTAAGAGCCATTTGACATAAAGCAATGGTGCTTGCAGTAGCTCAAGTAGTCAAGGCACTAATGTGTACCAGTCGGTCCGGTGTGTTCCTTTTTCTAAACTATCTAGCTATGGTAGTGCAATACATATTTCCTATAGTCTTTGTGGTCAATGGAAAGATCCGATCTATCACGCTAGTATATGACGACATATTCATTAACCGTCAGAATCATAATGACATATAATACCTCCATTTGGAAGCAGGACAATTCCGTCATATGTACGTGTTCAGAATTTAATAAACATTCCATTGACTATTTTGAAATCAATTTGACATGGCGCCGTTGTTGCCTAGGACCAATTCAAATTTGTTTCAAAATATTCAACAGCTTATAGGTATAGATTACCTTGAAAATTGTATTCTTGTTCTTCTTCGTCTTATTATTGAGAAATCAGTTATCAAAGTATATAAATTAATCACAACATATGTAATATGGGGGGGGGGGGGGGCGGAGCTTAGATAGAAATTGATCATTCTATTGTCTCGATGATATTATGACCACGGACAGGATTTTGTTCACGCGTGTATCTATCTACCTTTCTGCTTGGAATATTCGTTTTGGAATTCAAATAGCTGGTTTGTACCCATTGCCCATCATTTCAAGTCTGACCGTTAAGTAAATAGTCTGATCCGAATTTAGCGGTTACCTTTGGGGCAGGGCTTGGTAATTTAGCCATTGAGACAGCAACACACATGAATCTTGGGCTGTATTCGCACTAGAGAGATAATTGGAATAACCACATAACCCTCAGTCTGGCAATACGCCGGTTAAGTCTCTAGTGAGAACAGGACTTTAATGTAACCAACAAACCACGTATACGCTCTGCCATTGCTTAACTCATGATTTTCCTTTTAGGAAATGGCGTTCATTCCCGCATCACTGCCCATTTCAACACTCATTTACTCATGTGACGTCATCAGAAATCATCAATAAATTCTGTTCAAGCAAGGTAAATAAGGCCGATTGGTAATGTAAATAAAAATAGGACGACATGATTGAAAATTACTTCCAGTATTTTATCGCGTCTGAGTCCATTACTTTTCTTTACACATGCAGCTTTATTCTGCAACATGTCAAAGAGTGCAAGCAAGCAAATATGAAGAGTCCGGCAATACGACACAGGATCAATGCACTGTCCAAAATCTGGGATTTGTCTTCACACCAGCTGAAATACATCACAACGGAAGCAGCGGGATTGACTGAACAAAGGGGATTGTGCCTTGAGTCCATGCCATAGAAATGTCAGTTGTGCTGGTGAGCATTGTCAAGGAATGTTGCTTTTATTAGCAACTTATATTGCAGTAAATCCATACCTTTTTTGGGAAAGCTGTTGCTTTTGGTGTGAGCCTACTATATATACCACACGAATACTTATGATTAACATTTAACGAACATTGTTGTCATGGTGACGCAAGCGGATACATTATTTGAGAAGATTTCTTTCGTTTCCAATGCAGAAAGACGTGGTGTCAATCAGGACATATCATCGAATCACCACATATACTTTTATTGATGTACATCCAGCTCTATAACATACATGCATTTAAAAAGCTGGATTATTGCAAGATGCTGCTGTCTGCTCACCATCTAAAACAGTTATTAGCACGATTACGGTCAGTCTCAGCTATTTTCTCTACCTTCGGTGTTATTTAATGCATGTGTACGGCACGTCTAATATGCCATTCATTCACGAGATCAGTCTATCTGTATGACCTGTTTTATATAACTGATCCATCGTTTAATGTTATTTACACGCGGTATTGCTTTCGTTTGAAGTGTTTTCCTTCCTCTAAGATGTTGGGTGTATTTCGGAGCATATAGACACGTTTGGTATCAAGGCTACATCGTCCTTCTTGATATAAGTAGACAATTAGCACATTCGCATATGGTCGTTTCTAGAAAGGATCGAGAACTAACAACCTGAAGGGCAGCTGGCCAATATATCAGTGATGCAGTGTTAATATAAACATACATGTTGCCTATCTGACCAGCGCCGATTTAATTAGCGCTACAAACGGATGTCTAAAGCCTCAAATTATGCGGTAGTTGGGTATATATTCGTTTGGTAAGATTTCTGGCATTTTAGTGGGCTCATAATCTTAAATGCGTGACCAATCTCTGGCAAGTAAAGTTTTATGGTTGAGTTTGATACTTTAAGGTATTTGTTACACAATAAGCTCCCAGTATGGAAAATCTGGCACATGCCGGAGGTGGAGAGAGAGAGAGAGAGAGAGAGAGAGAGAGAGAGTGAGGGAGGGCGGGAGGGAGGGAGGGAGGGAGGGAGGGGGGAGAGAGAGAGAGAGAGAGAGAGAGAAAGAGAAATCCAAAATTGCCGCCGGTGGCCAAATGATAAATTAACTTTGTAACCAACATCAGAATCACCTCTTTTTCGACTAATTTGAGGATAAAGCTTCAATTTCGAGGTTATTTTTGTAATCAGACATCATCCTGCAACGAATTCCAAGATGGCCGCCACTCACGCTATTAAAATACAACTTATGTACTAATCAACGTATACCATGAAATAAAAAAATTGTCCCCAAGAGTGGTGAGAAACCCCCCAAAATTAAAATAAAACGAAGGTCTATCTAGGACTGTCTATCGAGTGATCGCAATCTCCGACTGGTCTTGTTTTAGCCAGTGTATGCAGCCCTAAAGGAAAGGGAAAGGGACCTATCAAATGCTGTTGGATGTAATTTCATATGTTACAGGTTGGGCCAATATAGGCCTTTGCTTCCTGTGCAGTAATGCAAAAACCCGAAGAAATAATCTAAAATCCTAAAAATTGTTTGCCGGGTTTGCATCCTACATTCCAGCCCGGTTGCATGCCTGGCCCGCGACAAGCGCTTACAATACAGTACACTATATGGTAATCAAACCCATGGTAATTGCATTGGATCAAAACATGTTTAATGCATTCATTTTCTAACGAAATCCACTATGTTTTCAACTATTGTATTTAAAATAAAATAATGTTCGTCGTCTTGTTGGTGAAATAGGCGTATATTACATTTATAAACGCGAGCTCGTGACTTTTATAAAGATGACACTTGTTGCGCACGATAGCAGCGGCATTATGTGTTAACACACATGTATTTATAATTGACTTTTCACCTCGTCGTCGTGTCCGCCGGCGCCGTCGTAGCCACCGTTGTTGTTGGTGGTCGGTTGGTAGTGGTCGTGGTAGGGGTTTGGGGGTGGTGTATGTGGTCCTGTGCTGCTGCTAAGCTTTTACGTCTGATTTAGTTACATCATTGTCATCACGATTGCTGTTGTCATTGTCGATGTTCTGCATGACGTTGTTATAATCGCTCTAACCATGTTGTCATGATTGGCACAGAGCTATGCCATGCGACATCAAGCTGTGCGTGGCGTCCAGCATGTGATGGACATCAGACAAATCTAACCAGTTACCAATCAATCAAATATGATTTATGGTTTTCAACATCCGAAACATATAAAACCCAATACGCCATAATGTGGACGTCAGGAGATAACACCTTGGTGACTATGATAACATCAGGATGTAAATATAGGGATGCCTGCCATTATTTTGTTGATGGTGAATCAGATTGCGCTGGTATATGTGGGTAATTGTACTATATCACGTGTATTAGATATGCGCTTACAATTCGAGTGTATTCACCGCCAAGGTGTAGTTTGCACCTTTTTGGTTACATAGCTGTACACAAAACTGCCCTCGGCTGACGTGTATTGATATTAAGTCATGTTTTAGTAGCAACTTATAACTACAATAGGGTGGTTCGTCTGTCATTCTGTCGCCTGTCAGTCTGTAAGTTAGTTAAATGTTGGTATTTCTACAAAAGCTGCACAATAATAGCAGTGTTGCTTGTTATTATCTCAACTGAGATGACTCGTACGTAGCATTTATTTCTGCCACTGAGTATTTGCCATGAAAAGATGAATATATAAATCTTAATACCGTAATTTCTGCAGGGCATCAGTCATGGAGCATGCCGCAATTCCAAAAGAATAACGTATCAGATTGCATATCTATATTATATAGTTGGACATGGTTTAACTATACAATCTCTCTCTCTCTCTCTCTCTCTCTCTCTCTCTCTCTCTCTCTCTCTATCTCTCTCTCTCTCTCTCTCTCTCTCTCTCTCTCTCTCTCTCTCTCTCTCTCTCTCTCTCTCTCTCTCTCTCTGCCTCCCTCCGCACCTCCGGTTCTCTCATCCTCTCACTCTATTTCTCTATATTTACATATTTCTCTGTTTTGCTCATTTTCCTTCTCTCCTTAATCTACCACTCTGTCACCACACCCACACCCCACCCCCCATCCACCCCTCCCCCTATCCTTCCACACCTCTTTCTCTCTCTCACGCGCGCTTCCTCTCACTCGATTACTCTAGATTTACATATTTCTCTGTTTCAGAACCTTTGACTTTCTCTCTATTTTGCTCATTTTTTCTTCTCTCCTTCATCTACCCCTCTGTCTCCACCATCCATCTCCTCCCTCCCTATCCCTCACGCCCTCTCTCTCTCTCTATCTCTCTCTCTCTCTCTCTCTCTCTCTCTCTCTCAGGGTTGCCAAAACAGATAGCAGACATACATTGTAAAATATGGTTAAACTGTCAAACCTAGACGACCACAGGTACTTACAATACTCGTTGCACTGGACTATGAGTTCGCATCAAATCAATAATCTGACACAAATCGTGATCTGGAGCTCCATCAGCACAGAATCGGCGTGAGTAATTGACTCTGGTCACACACCATTATTCGCGACCATTGATACGATGTACACATGCTAATAGTAATCAAAGAAGATATCGGTGGCCTCCGATGTGCTGGTGAAAAGGCGATTCATGTGTCAGTATGTTCAGATGGGATTATCGTCCGTGAATAATGCTTCTTGACATAATACACTGGTGCTCTACAATTTTGAAGTTAGTTGGTTCGGAGATCCAATTCGAAATCTCCATGCATGAATTTGATTTATGTCGGCTGCAGTCGTTCTTGAGCTATATTATCATTTATTTCAACTGACCTGCTAGGAAACACTTGTTTATGTAGCATGTATGCATAGTTAGGTGGTTATTTTGAAATGTGCGCTGCATATTAAATTCTACTTTATCAAGCAACTGGTACTAATGTTAATATCATACACATATCCATCGAGCTATTTATATTTATTTGACCATGCCATATACAATTGTAATGCGTGAATCTTAGCACGCATCGGAATTTATGTCGTTATCTCCTATTTATTATAATTCTTTGCCGAGAAATAATACTGAGTTCTTATATATCAAAACTGTATGCCGTTCTCGTCTAAACTAGTTAGAAACGCCATTAGTTAATATCCCATTGTAAAACATCTTGATATAAATTATTCTCCCGTTGATATCAGATGGAACCATTGCATGTAAGCTCGTGATAAAATCATTAAGGTCGTCATAGTAACCAATGCTGTGGTCAGAGGTGTGTGGGTCCATATGGCCGAGGGCCAGATATATATCTAGGTCAGTAATAGCTAACAGCTTATAGAATAAAATCGCATTACCCTGGCCTATGGCCTTTGGCTGCATTATATTCGTCTATTCTTGCAGCGTTACTGGCACTGGTACATATTTGTGTTGATGAATGTGATATATGTACGTGAGCATTTCAATCTCTACTATTTGTCGGTTTGATGGTCTGACCGTCTGTTTGTTGGTCTGTCAATTTGTCCATTTTCTTAGTCCCTTGACGTAATCGACGGGGACTATAGTAAACAGGGCCCATCCGTCCGTGCGAGCATTCTAATTTCCGAAACAAATCCATCCGCATGAGACCTTGGCTAGGGTTAATATCGATTAATAAAAACATAGTTAACCATAGTTAACTAGACACCAAGCAAACCCGAAATATCTTGTTAACTGTCGACCAACATTCAAGCCCAATCGCAAATGGTTAGTTACACATTTGTATACAATTCAATATGGCGAACACCCCGCGTTAAACATGTACATATTTCCCCAACCCATCTAAGTTTAATGAAATTACGGTGTCCTATGTAAATCAAGGCCCCCAAGATCTAATCTTTTCCAACTTGATCGTCTATTATTCGTCCCCATTATACAACCGGCAGAAAGGGTAAACCTAGACTGGAGCTTGGCTTCAAATATTCAGCAATGGAATCTGGTACCAACTAACTATAGTTAACCACTCATTGTTCGAATCAGTTATCTAATAGGCATGGTCAGTAAACAAACTAACTGACTGTCCACCTCCTATATAAACCGCAGCCTTAAATTGACCAGCAGTAAAATATACAATTTATTTAGCAAATGGGACTGATTTGAGATGCTACCTTGTGCTCTCCGTCTCCATGCGTTTCTGTATTATCAATATTTGCACTAATCCCAGTTACAGTCAGCCACCCCTTCCATAGCTCAATGTCTCAATGCCCTTAGGGCTATGTTTGATGTCTAATAAATCGCTCATTCTAGCTGCCAGTCTTTCTCCGTGAGCTTTATTTTGAACATGGTCCATTGGTTATTGTTATTTACACTAGATTTTATCTCTTTTGAAGTGTTTTCCTTTCGCCATAGCTTCGCGGAATTTATTAGAGCTAAGCTCAAAATAGACGTGTTGGGTGCGGAGGTGTGTGTGTGTGTGTGTGTGCGTGCGTGCGTGCGTGCGTGCGTGCGTGCGTGCGTGCGTGCGTGCGTGCGGGCGTGTGTGTGTGGGTGGGTGGGTGGGTGTGTGTCTGTGTGTTCTAGAAAAAAACACCTCATTGCTAGTTATTTCAATACACAATCGACCCACTTTCAGAACCCGCGATACCACCCTTACCACCACCTCTACCACCACCGCCGCCGCCGCCACCACCACCACCACCACCACCACCACCACCACCACCACCACCACCACCACCACCACCACCACCACCACCATCACCATAACCAACAGTAGCAGTAGCACCACCACTACCACGACCATCACCTCCACCACAAGCCCTTCACCACCTCCCCCCCCCACCGCCGCCATCGCCGTTGCCGCCACCACCACTACCACCACAACCAGCACCAGCACCAGCACCAGCACCAGCACTACCACCCACCACCACCAGCCACCAACACCACCACCACCAACACCAACAACAACAATATCAACAACAACAACATCAACAACAACAACAACAGCAACAACAACATCAACCACCACCATCAGCATCACCACCACACCACCACAACAACAAAAACAACAACAACAACAACAACGGCAACAACGGCAACAACAACAACAACAACAACAGCAACAACAACAACAACAGCAACAACAACAACACTACTAATATCACAACTATATCATCATTACACGACAACCACGATCCAATTCCCATAACTACCACCAATAACACACAATCATATTTACTGCCTTATGATCAACTTAAACAGACTGTGAGCTAACGTTTATACACGCACATCAGTTTTATGAGACTTGGACAGATTGTAGATTGCCTAGAAAAAAGATTCGGATTATTGTTTCGGTGTTTACCTGTCACTACTTTAGTTCTGTCCCCACCCCGCATCCGATCTCCTCTCAAGCACTAATGAAAGGTCCAACGCTGACAGGATGAAACCATTGAAGCACATGTGTCAGACATGAGGCACGGCGTACATCGATATATTGCATTCTGTATCATATATGTCCCCAACAGTTTCTACCACACTCTGGATGTTCATGGAATTAATCGCGGTACAAACTGTATGTTCACAAGAAATCAATCATTACATCTAAAATGAAAAAGCCAAAATAAAAGGAATATGTGCAGCACTATATCAAAGGAGCTAACTTGCACAAACCCATTGGTTTCAACATCTCGATAATCAAGTTAGTCTTTCCAGTGGTACATTTTAAAACATTGGCGTATCTTGGCCTGCAAATGGATATTCAATAAACAAATATTTTGATTTCTTAAACCAAATATAACCATGCCAGATTTAATACATAATTATCTTACACATGTGTGCTTTATCACCTTCGGTGTGTTTCTAAACTCATATTGATGCACTGTGATGCAGAATACTGATAACCATATTCTTCATTTATAAAGTATAAGTTACGTTCATTCTGTAAATGTGTTTAGACACACAAAGCGACTTAAGTTTTCCATGGCGGATCCACCCAGTGATAAAAGATTTTCTCAGTAAATAGACAGATAGCAAGAATATGTTGACCCACCATTAGCACAACCTAAATTATAATGCCCAAGGTTGGCTATCTAGGCTTGTCGAACACCATTCTGCTCATTGTCCTAATGTTGATCCAACATGTTGGGCTTAAGACAACTTAAGACCAACATATATCATAAATCATTGACCAATATTGCATCTCTGTGTAGGTCCATACTCATTCTGCTCATTGGCCTAACGTTGGGCCAACATATTTAAGAAATACTAGTAAAATGTTACCAAATTGTATTATTTTTATATGTACACACTATTTAGCACATTGGCAAAGTGAGGAACACATTTAACGAAATGTGTCAAACCTGTTTGCCAGATTACATGTCGAAACAAATGTTTGCAAGGTATATCATAATAATACAATTTTAGTACACATTAACATTATTCATAGGACATTGCCAATTTCTTTAAATGTTTTTTTCAAAAGAAATAATGAAATTATATTACAGCATGGAGGCTAATATATAGACCGCGTAGTTGCTACACATTATAGAACTCCTTACTAAACAATAAGCACAATCGCTTTATTGCCAACACAGTTTTAACTTAAGTTATTATCTAATGTGCTTTCATTTAGCCGAGTTACATGTATTGAGAAGTGAATATTTATTAATAAGAGGTGTTATCAAATACATTGGGTTACTAATTTTAGACAACAAATTGTAGGCTAAACGTTGCCCTAACATGTGCATGCCGTTTGTTATATACATAGGTTATACGTTGTTCGGCATGCATTGACTCAACAATTGTATTGGCCTAACAACTGCAACCCAACAGCAATTTCGCCACTGTTATATCTTCGTTGGCTCAGGCTACATACACCAGAGTGTACTTTTTTCATTGACTATAAGTTGTCGGGCCTACGTTGGCCCAACATATGCAACCCAACTGGAGATTTGCCACGATTATGCCAATGTTGGCCCAAACCATGTGTATATCAGTATTAAATACATTGGCTATAAGTTGTTGGGCCTACCGCAACCGAAAAACAAGTAATCCATCAATAATATTGCCACTGTTTTACTATCATTAGCCAACCTATGTATATAATATGTAGTATATACATTGGCTATGAATTTTTGGATCAATGATGTCCTAACAACGATAATCAAATTATAACTTTGACATTGCCATGACGACGTTGGCCCAACTTGTATTGCAGATGGCGGTGCTGCCAGTCAAATTGCCAACGTTGTTCCTATGCCTCTTATCCACCGTGTAATTGTTAATAATGGTCGCAACACTGCAAGGACAAGTAAATTAAGGTGGAAATAAATTAATTCTTTCATGTTACTGGTAGGGGTTACCTCTGACTATTTTCATTACTAAGTCATGTCCGCTTTAATGTTGTAAGCAGCTAATGACGGAATATTGTTATGTAAACGCTGGTCGATACACATTCTAGTTTGGCATACTTGTCTGTTCCTGTATTAGCATATGCTCATGCATTGATTATCGGCATTGATTTTGAGTGCTTTGATGTTTTTGTTTCAGACACTTGGATTCTCAAGAGAGGCCTTTGAAGAGAGAAGTTGGTCATTTTAATAAGAATCTGTGTTCAGGAAGCATCGGCAGTTTTCGTGGTCAATGCACTCTGGTTGACTCATAGCGTTGTGTGTTTATATGCCAGTAGTCAGTGTGACTGCTAACAATGGGTGGATCGATCGCTAATAATCCTGGTATCTCACACTTACAGTCATGAGATGTGTATGCTGTTGAATATTTTGGAACCAATTTAACTGGAAGACTGTGTTGTCTTAGGTACAATTATCATTCAGTCAAATTACTTTCGAAATATTTAATAGCATTTTGACACATACCTAGCGAATGTATTACATATGGGTGTAGTAGAAGTAGTAGTAGTAGTAGTAGTAGTAGTAGTAGTAGTAGCAGTAGTAGTAGTAGTAGTAGTAGTAGTAGTAGTAGTAGTAGTAGTAGTAGTAGCAGCAGCAGCAGTAGCAGTAGCAGCAGCAGCAGCAGCAGCAGCAACAGCAGCAGCAGTAGCAGCAGCAGCAGTACTAGTAGTCCCAACAATAGCTTAGCCCTGGGTCCCAAGTAGTCATACTCCGTCATTCTACGCTGTAAGTCGGCATGGCTGTGAGCAATAGTTGGACCAATTTCTAAGCCATACTACACGAGGCCACCATAAGTCCCATGCAGGACACTTTACATTGGCTCAATGTTTAGAATAAGTATGTCTGCGCAAGAAATATTTAGCAACACGAGTGCAGGGTCAACCAATTCACAAACCTGCATGATACATAAAAACAGCATAGCAACAACATTGAAACACTGGTTACTACTGAAGTTTTAGACAATTGACTGCAGAAATCACCAACAATTATAATAACCTATATAGTGCAGCGGCCAAATCCCTAGAGGGGCCTAAAATGGGAGTCGCCCCTACGAATCTTAGAACAAAGGACAACCTATTTTGTCTTGAAGAGCTATGTATTGTAAATGAGAAAATGATGGTTGTGTCAAAATAAAATGTGCTTTTCATATGTTGCCATGCCTTTTTCAGATATACTGCTAAATACATAATAATCGGCTTTCGACCAGTTGTATTTCGACATCACATACAAAAAGTGGCACAAATTTATTATGTGCTGTCCTAGGATAACACATTTGGTGTCATTTGGTAGAAGATATATTCCTCTTATATATGGATTAATTATTTTTATATGTACATTTATATTCAACAACAAATTAAGAGCGATATATACAGTATGTATGCATTTCTGCTAGTTTTGTCAAACCTGCCTATTCAACAGGCACAGTTTGGAGAAACACAAATGGTTACTAAAGATAAATGGATGGTCTCTTATTTTAAGTTAATGTACTATACAAATTGATTTTAGGATCACAAAACAGTAGTTATTTAAGACTAGTGGGTCTTACAAATACCTATCTTAAGGAAGCACAATAGTAAGGCAAAAAATCACACAATGCTGTAAAGCATATATCATTATGCAGTAGTATTAAGTAGTTACCAAGTATTACAAGTTAGTCTATTATACAGATTGCCTTTGGGATCGCTAAATGTTAGTTATTTGAGACAGGTGGACAGAAATTTGCCTAGGTGGTAATATCATTAACCTAACTGGTTCTACATTGTCTGAAGCAGAAAGAACGTTGCTAAATCTTGGTCTAACATATGTACCAACACCACGGCCCAAAGTCGACATAGATGCTCTTTTAGATAATGGCTTATGGGAAATTGAAGAATTTTCTCACCGTGTAAAATTAGCAGACTTTTTTCGAAATTCCAAGAAAAACAACTTTCTACCTTTTGTTGAAAAAACTGGCTGGGCACCTAACTCGAAGTTGGTTGACCCTGCGATCCTTGATAGTATAAAAGCTATCAAGGAGCGTGTTGAAAATTTAGAATTTCCTAAAAATCATCAAAATTTGTCATATCAAGAACGTTTAGCCTTAACAGGTTTGCGTAAAAACAATGACATCGTTATAAAGCCTGCTGACAAGGGATCTGCTACTGTATTAATGCGTAAGGATAATTATATTCGTGAAGCCCATCGGCAACTCAGTAATCTGAAACACTACCGCAAATTAGACGAACCACTCTGGCAAAATAATTGTGATAAATTTAATGGAATCCTTCAAGAAATGGCTGACAAAAAGGCCATAACGAAAAAGCAGTTTAAATACCTTACTGCTAAACGAGATTCAAATCCACGTACGTTTTACCTTTTGCCAAAAATTCATAAACCTATTGAGTCATGGTCCGACCCTATGATACCACCGGGTCGACCTATTATCTCTGATTGCGGCTCTGAATCTTATCGAATTAGTGAAATTATTGATTACCACCTACAACCAATTGCGAATAGACATTTCAGCTTTTTGAACAACACTGAGGATTTCCTATCCGAGGTCTCCAAAATTTCTGTTCCTCCAAACTCACTCTTGATAACCCTCGACATCGATGCTATGTACACAAACATTGACATCGAAAGGGGGTTGTCTTCTGTTCGCAGAGCATTTGATAAATATCCCGATAACAATAGGCCCACTAGCGAAATATTAGCTCTCCTGGAGCTGAGTTTAAAGGGCAATGATTTCGAATTCACTGGCGAAATCTACCAACAAATCTGTGGATGCGCTATGGGTAAACGTTTTAGTCCTAGTTTTGCCAACATCTATGTAGCTGAGTGGGAAGAAGATGCGCTTAACAAATGTCCTAAGCAGCCCTTATTTTACCGCCGTTACCTCGATGATATTTTTATGATCTGGAATCATTCGAGGGAAGAGTTTGATGAATTTTTCACTATTTTGAACAATCACGATCCTAACATCAAACTTAAAGCCAACATTGACCAGTCGTCCGTAGACTTTTTGGACGTTACTCTCTACAAAGGTGTAAATTATAACACGAGTGGGCTTCTTGATTACAAAGTATTCTTTAAGCCCACCGATTCCCATCAACTACTGCATAAGAAATCTTTCCATCCACCTCATACTTTTAAAGGTATTATCAAATCACAGATTATCCGGTTTCACCGAAATTCTAGTGATAGAAAGAATTTTGAATCTGCGTGTTCCACCTTATTTAAAGCCCTCAAACCGAGGGGATATTCAACACGATTTTTGCGCAAAATAAAATCCGAAACTTTACATGATTTGGAAACTATTACTGATAAGGCTGCCGATCAAAAGCCTACCAAAATTCGTCACAATCGTCCGATTATAGGCGTAGGACAATCTCGGAAATGTGGAAAGAAGAGGTGTAAATTAGACCTCTATCTACCTAATCAGACAACATTTGTCAGTTATCAGAACAAAAGCAAATTCCAACTTCAGTCTAATTTAGATTGCGATTCTAAAAATGTTATCTATTTAATATCTTGCAAATTATGCCAAAATCAGTATGTCGGTGAAACAAAATGCCCTTTCAGATGGCGAGCAACTAGACACCTTTGCGATATTAGACACGACGAGGACACCAACGTAGCTCAACATTTCAATCTTCCTAGTCATTCTATCGATAGACACTTTGAAATTATGCCTATTGAGCAACTGCCTCTTTCTGCTACGGCCGAAGAAACTGATAAACAAAGAAAACTTCGAGAATCATTTTGGATTAAGCAACTGAAAACAAAATGGCCGAGTGGCATAAACGTGGACCCTGGTCTTGCTGATCAACGTGAAATTATTCCATTCAGTTTAACATACAATCGAAAAAATGTTGAAATTTCAGAAATTTTGAAAGATGAATATCATAAATTGCAGGATAAAATGAAAAAACCTCTCAATTTGCGTCCAGTGATAGCCTTTAAGAAAAACTCCAATCTACGTGACATCTTGGTTAATTCGAAATTAACTCTTTAAAAACCTTCAGAATGAATGATATATATTATTCATATTTTATAGGCCATACCGCCTCTATCAAACAAACATAACAAATCTCAGACAATAAAATAAATAAAAAATATCTCCCAACCTTGGGAGATCCTGAGCCAGTGCGTTTAATCATATAACCACTACCACGACCATCACCTCCACCACAAGCCCTTCACCACCTCCCCCCCACCGCCGCCATCGCCGTTGCCGCCACCACCACTACCACCACAACCAGCACCAGCACCAGCACCAGCACCAGCACTACCACCACCACCACCAGCCACCAACACCACCACCACCAACACCAACAACAACAATATCAACAACAACAACATCAACAACAACAACAACAGCAACAACAACATCAACCACCACCATCAGCATCACCACCACACCACCACAACAACAAAAACAACAACAACAACAACAACAACAACAACAACGGCAACAACGGCAACAACAACAACAACAACAACAGCAACAACAACAACAACAGCAACAACAACAACACTACTAATATCACAACTATATCATCATTACACGACAACCACGATCCAATTCCCATAACTACCACCAATAACACACAATCATATTTACTGCCTTATGATCAACTTAAACAGACTGTGAGCTAACGTTTATACACGCACATCAGTTTTATGAGACTTGGACAGATTGTAGATTGCCTAGAAAAAAGATTCGGATTATTGTTTCGGTGTTTACCTGTCACTACTTTAGTTCTGTCCCCACCCCGCATCCGATCTCCTCTCAAGCACTAATGAAAGGTCCAACGCTGACAGGATGAAACCATTGAAGCACATGTGTCAGACATGAGGCACGGCGTACATCGATATATTGCATTCTGTATCATATATGTCCCCAACAGTATCTACCACACTCTGGATGTTCATGGAATTAATCGCGGTACAAACTGTATGTTCACAAGAAATCAATCATTACATCTAAAATGAAAAAGCCAAAATAAAAGGAATATGTGCAGCACTATATCAAAGGAGCTAACTTACACACACCCATTGGTTTCAACATCTCGATAATCAAGTTAGTCTTTCCAGTGGTACATTTTAAAACATTGGCGTATCTTGGCCTGTAAATGGATATTCAATAAACAAATATTTTGATTTCTTAAACCAAATATAACCATGCCAGATTTAATACATAATTATCTTACACATGTGTGCTTTATCACCTTCGGTGTGTTTCTAAACTCATATTGATGCACTGTGATGCAGAATACTGATAACCATATTCTTCATTTATAAAGTATAAGTTACGTTCATTCTGTAAATGTGTTTAGACACACAAAGCGACTTAAGTTTTCCATGGCGGATCCACCCAGTGATAAAAGATTTTCTCAGTAAATAGACAGATAGCAAGAATATGTTGACCTACCATTAGCACAACCTAAATTATAATGCCCAATGTTGGCTATCTAGGCTTGTCGAACACCATTCTGCTCATTGTCCTAATGTTGATCCAACATGTTGGGCTTAAGACAACTTAAGACCAACATATATCATAAATCATTGACCAATATTGCATCTCTGTGTAGGTCCATACTCATTCTGCTCATTGGCCTAACGTTGGGCCAACATATTTAAGAAATACTAGTAAAATGTTACCAAATTGTATTATTTTTATATGTACACACTATTTAGCACATTGGCAAAGTGAGGAACACATTTAACGAAATGTGTCAAACCTGTTTGCCAGATTACATGTCGAAACAAATGTTTGCAAGGTATATCATAATAATACAATTTTAGTACACATTAACATTATTCATAGGACATTGCCAATTTCTTTAAATGTTTTTTTCAAAAGAAATAATGAAATTATATTACAGCATGGAGGCTAATATATAGACCGCGTAGTTGCTACACATTATAGAACTCCTTACTAAACAATAAGCACAATCGCTTTATTGCCAACACAGTTTTAACTTAAGTTATTATCTAATGTGCTTTCATTTAGCCGAGTTACATGTATTGAGAAGTGAATATTTATTAATAAGAGGTGTTATCAAATACATTGGGTTACTAATTTTAGACAACAAATTGTAGGCTAAACGTTGCCCTAACATGTGCATGCCGTTTGTTATATACATAGGTTATACGTTGTTCGGCATGCATTGACTCAACAATTGTATTGGCCTAACAACTGCAACCCAACAGCAATTTCGCCACTGTTATATCTTCGTTGGCTCAGGCTACATACACCAGAGTGTACTTTTTTCATTGACTATAAGTTGTCGGGCCTACGTTGGCCCAACATATGCAACCCAACTGGAGATTTGCTACGATTATGCCAATGTTGGCCCAAACCATGTGTATATCAGTATTAAATACATTGGCTATAAGTTGTTGGGCCTACCGCAACCGAAAAACAAGTAATCCATCAATAATATTGCCACTGTTTTACTATCATTAGCCAACCTATGTATATAATATGTAGTATATACATTGGCTATGAATTTTTGGATCAATGATGTCCTAACAACGATAATCAAATTATAACTTTGACATTGCCATGACGACGTTGGCCCAACTTGTATTGCAGATGGCGGTGCTGCCAGTCAAATTGCCAACGTTGTTCCTATGCCTCTTATCCACCGTGTAATTGTTAATAATGGTCGCAACACTGCAAGGACAAGTAAATTAAGGCGGAAATAAATTAATTCTTTCATGTTACTGGTAGGGGTTACCTCTGACTATTTTCATTACTAAGTCATGTCCGCTTTAATGTTGTAAGCAGCTAATGACGGAATATTGTTATGTAAACGCTGGTCGATACACATTCTAGTTTGGCATACTTGTCTGTTCCTGTATTAGCATATGCTCATGCATTGATTATCGGCATTGATTTTGAGTGCTTTGATGTTTTTGTTTCAGACACTTGGATTCTCAAGAGAGGCCTTTGAAGAGAGAAGTTGGTCATTTTAATAAGAATCTGTGTTCAGGAAGCATCGGCAGTTTTCGTGGTCAATGCACTCTGGTTGACTCATAGCGTTGTGTGTTTATATGCCAGTAGTCAGTGTGACTGCTAACAATGGGTGGATCGATCGCTAATAATCCTGGTATCTCACACTTACAGTCATGAGATGTGTATGCTGTTGAATATTTTGGAACCAATTTAACTGGAAGACTGTGTTGTCTTAGGTACAATTATCATTCAGTCAAATTACTTTCGAAATATTTAATAGCATTTTGACACATACCTAGCGAATGTATTACATATGGGTGTAGTAGAAGTAGTAGTAGTAGTAGTAGTAGTAGTAGTAGTAGTAGCAGTAGTAGTAGTAGTAGTAGTAGTAGTAGTAGTAGTAGTAGTAGTAGTAGTAGCAGCAGCAGCAGTAGCAGTAGCAGCAGCAGCAGCAGCAGCAGCAACAGCAGCAGCAGTAGCAGCAGCAGCAGTACTAGTAGTCCCAACAATAGCTTAGCCCTGGGTCCCAAGTAGTCATACTCCGTCATTCTACGCTGTAAGTCGGCATGGCTGTGAGCAATAGTTGGACCAATTTCTAAGCCATACTACACGAGGCCACCATAAGTCCCATGCAGGACACTTTACATTGGCTCAATGTTTAGAATAAGTATGTCTGCGCAAGAAATATTTAGCAACACGAGTGCAGGGTCAACCAATTCACAAACCTGCATGATACATAAAAACAGCATAGCAACAACATTGAAACACTGGTTACTACTGAAGTTTTAGACAATTGACTGCAGAAATCACCAACAATTATAATAACCTATATAGTGCAGCGGCCAAATCCCTAGAGGGGCCTAAAATGGGAGTCGCCCCTACGAATCTTAGAACAAAGGACAACCTATTTTGTCTTGAAGAGCTATGTATTGTAAATGAGAAAATGATGGTTGTGTCAAAATAAAATGTGCTTTTCATATGTTGCCATGCCTTTTTCAGATATACTGCTAAATACATAATAATCGGCTTTCGACCAGTTGTATTTCGACATCACATACAAAAAGTGGCACAAATTTATTATGTGCTGTCCTAGGATAACACATTTGGTGTCATTTGGTAGAAGATATATTCCTCTTATATATGGATTAATTATTTTTATATGTACATTTATATTCAACAACAAATTAAGAGCGATATATACAGTATGTATGCATTTCTGCTAGTTTTGTCAAACCTGCCTATTCAACAGGCACAGTTTGGAGAAACACAAATGGTTACTAAAGATAAATGGATGGTCTCTTATTTTAAGTTAATGTACTATACAAATTGATTTTAGGATCACAAAACAGTAGTTATTTAAGACTAGTGGGTCTTACAAATACCTATCTTAAGGAAGCACAATAGTAAGGCAAAAAATCACACAATGCTGTAAAGCATATATCATTATGCAGTAGTATTAAGTAGTTACCAAGTATTACAAGTTAGTCTATTATACAGATTGCCTTTGGGATCGCTAAATGTTAGTTATTTGAGACAGGTGGACTTACGACCACATGTCTAAACGAACCACCATATATTGTAGCCCCAATATCATATGGTCCCTATGGACAGGCTTTACTGTACATCACTCTTAATTTGTTGTTTGAAACAAATTATGTTCCATTATTACAATCATGATCACCGGGATGATTTAAAAAACATTGATTCCTCTTATATATGGTATGAATTGTTTATACATAGCCAGTTACCAGTGATATACAGCATGTGTGTATTTCTGCCAGGATTAATCCTCCATAACAGACACATTATCGAGCAACAATGTGCCGCTTATTACAGTCAGTTTGCTATTAAAATGGCGTTTGATGCCACAAAAGGGAAATATATAAGAAAGGTGGTGCGCGCACATCCTTTCTTAAAGAGACACAACATTATGGGGCCGACACCAAATGACTGCTATAGACAGGTTTTACTGTACATCGCTCTTAATTTGTAGGTGTTTGTAACAAATTATATGTTTATCAAAGTTCAATTACTAAAATCATCACTACCATAACTAACAATGAATCTACTATCTGCATTTGGACAGTCTAGAAGATCGCAAGAACAAAATGCCATGCATGGCAACCCAGATGATGCACAATGGCATGTTGTTTTAACAAGTGTACAGTTACCACCAGTGCAGTACAAATTGTTGAGGTCACGTACTTCCGCACTGCATCCTTCTGATCGAATACTGATGTAAGCTTATAGTCACTGTCCACGACCCACCTATTGCTCTCTGATTGCCAACGGGCATTAATCCATATCGTAACCTGATAATTTGTACGCCGAACATGTTGTCTGAAGGCATCATCTGTCGGTGGGAAGAGAGATGCTGCCTCGTCAGTTGTACATAAATAAGCATAATCCAACTGATTCAACGAAATCACACGACTTGTGCTTGGATCCATACAAATGTAGGGTTGGAAATATACCTGATATATCACTTGACTGGCCTAGTATTCGTAATTGTAATAAATTATTGACGTTCTGCTTCAGCTTTGTGTATACTGTACGCTTTCCTAACTTGATCAAAGATAATAAAGAATTATTAGTTACCTCTTCGGGATGTAGAAATTGTTTGAGTGTAGCGTTCGTGACCATCTCGGTCACTTCTCCAGCATGAATCATTTTGGGATCGGGACCAACATTTTGGGAAATATTGCTCAAAGATGATTTTGAGTCGCAGCCACTTAAAGCACGCACTGCTGGGAAGCACATGGACACGTTCCCAATCCGGGCAGTTACGCCGTTGACTGATGATTAGCAGCGTTGCTAGCGCTCCCTGCATGCATATGTATAGCGCTCCTGTTGAACATTCCTTTGGTGCAATAGTATTTTAACAAGGCTGGAACGTATGTGCCATTGCATCATACAATAGTACTCGAACAACTCTTAGCTAGTGCATTAGCGTGCAGTAGTATCCTCGTGTCTGTATCTTAGTGCGTACTAAGTAGTTCAGGACTCCCTGTGACACCAGAGTGCCAGATAACTTTGACTATTTGTCCATCTTCGTACCCTCCAGCCAGAACAACAGATTGATCTTCCTCAAGAACAGGTGGGCCATTCAATAGTATGTAGTTGTAGAGGAACTCTGTCTGAGCTGCTTTGTTTTTGGTATTTCTGAGGAATTTTCTGTGGTTTGGGACTCTGCGACTTCCTTGGATAGCATGGTATGGTGCTCAATCGCCACCTGTACCTCGTTCTCATCCCATCTGCTTAATGGAGTGGGCATTGGCAATATCTATTGAATACCATTGTCACTGAATCAACTTCAGGTCCCCAGCCATCAATATGTTAATCCTCTGTAGCACTCTGCATCAAAGATCATTAAAGCTGTAGATATGCGTTTCATCGAGTTCCTGAAGAAATGCATGTCCATCTATGATGTATGCGGTGTCATCTTGGTCAATACGGAACACGACATAGACTACACTGTAGTGAGCTTCTAAGACCTTAGCTAAGTTAGCTTTGCCTGTCTTTCTCATCGCTCCATTATTATTGAAGGGAGCTAATGATACAGCAGCTAATTGAAGGATTAACACTTGGTCGAGGCTGACATCTCGCTGCTTTTACACAGCCACCAGTCGTGGGAACGGTATTTCAGAGTCAATCATGGTCTTATCTATGTTTTCTGCCTTGAGAGGCTTGCACATACTTTCAAAGGTTGGTGTTTTTGATCGATGATCTAGTTCCCAGTAACGTATTGTCCTCGAGAAGTCGTTTTTCAACAAATGTCTTATTACGCATCATACCATCTTCTAAGAAATGCCCCATCTCTTTGGCTGCCTCTTGTGATGTTTACTAGCTTATCTGTGACGGTGTGACTATTAAATGGGTTTTGTTAGTTTGGGATTTATCATGTCGCCCATGTGGAATGTGAACACTAACAACCTGACCTTCCTGATCAACAGCCATAAATGTATGGAAGCGTTGGACTTCATCAGATGAAACACAATGTCCAAAAGAAAAGAGAACACCAATCATGTGTTTTTCCCAAAGTCATGATGCACTCTAGTGCTAAGCTTAATGTTATAGTCACTTTACGATTGTTCTTAGGCACCTCTTCGTCACTACAGTTTGTGACATTCATATACGACTTACTGCTTAGACACCACTACAAAAGGTGATACGTTATATTGTGAGCATATTTTGAAGTAGTAGTGTCGGTAGTAATATGATACTACCTCCCTCAACTGGATTTCCATTTAGACAAATGAGCCCCCACCTCCCTCAACTGGATTTCCAATTAGACAAATGAGCCACCACTGCCCTCTCAATCCCTGTGGCATAGGTTGCAGGGGCCACCACGTATCGCCGAGCGGCTGCCAGGGAGGTAGGATCATCCCGACACTACTACTATCAGGAGCTGAACGCCCATTTAGAGACAAGCCTCCACAGTGATATACACCACTGATCGCCATCAACCACAGGACCGGCCTCTCTCTCTCTCTATTCTGTGTAGGCTCAGACAAACACGTTGTCTCTGCTAGAGTCGCATCGGCATGATGGGCCCACCCATAGGGGCTTCCATCTACCTTGACAACGCTCATTTGGGAGGAGGCTAAAGTGATTAGCATGTGAACCATGGCAGACTCTGGCATGTTCACATGTTACGCAGAGAATATGGTGCTGAGCAGGGGTCTCCAGCAGACAACAAGGCCTACCCTCCCCACCCCATAGAAGTGGCAGACGGACTCAATCTCTATACGTGGGTAAAAGTGGTCGTACATGTTTCTCCGCAAGTGGTCGACCCAAGGATTGTACTGGGGGTCATCCCGGAAGTGGGTCCACTTAGCATCCAATATCATGGCAGTCTCAGCGCGCTGTGCCCCTACTGTAGACGCCAGCACGAGAAGTATGATGAGAATCATGGCTATATATGAAGAGTTAAACTGGACAGAGTGAACCCCTCGAGAAATATCTGTGCCAGATCAAGCCCTGTTCCATCCGGATCGATAGTGATCTTCATCCCCTCACGGGCAGGGGGATAGCTGCTTCACTCTGCCGCCGGCTAAGAAACGTAGCTCTAGGACAATATGAGTCGTTTGCGGGCTAGTGAGTCCGACTCGCTGAAGCAGTTTAACAGCACCCTTGAATTTATTGACATCTGACACACCATCTACCCGGTGGGTGCCCTCCTGGGGGTTAACAGCTTCTTCTGGCCCATCGAATGGACGACGCAGCAGGAGCTTTCCACCTGTAACCCCAATCTGGTGCCCCACCCTCGTCAGGGAGACACCTATGTAGGTGAGGAAGGATGATCCCCGATTGTAGAGCTTTCGACCTGTCCCATCCTTTTCCAAAACAGTGGAGAGGGGAGTAACCTCTATGTCAATGACTGCAGGAGGCGTATATAGGGGCAACCATGTTTGCCAGTCACCCCCAGGTCCAGCGCGGTACCACACTTCATTCTTCTCAAATATGAACTGCAGGGGTTTTTTCCAGGGTCAATAGCAGGCCATCATGGGCCATCGGCGGGGCACTGCTCGAATAATAGGGTTTGACCAGATGAAAGCTGAGGTCGTTATTTAGGGTGTTGATGTCTGCCACCTCTGTATCCGAGAGCTCAATCAACAGCTCGAGGATGTACTTCCTCTTCAGGAAATCGTACCGAAACACAATCTTGTGGCCATCTATGTTGCGAACCAGGCGCTCCTTCATCACATCCTTGAGGTCTGTGAGCAGTTCCACCCATCACCACCAATGGGGTGGAGGGAGAATGCCTTTGAGCATGCTTCATACTGTAGGGCGAATGACTTGACATCACTCTCTTCTACCTTGGAAGCATCAACTGTGTACACATCTGCCAGGTCAGAAAGACCAGTGGAGTGAGCAAATATGGGTTCAATAGCACGCTATTGAATGGGGTTAAACAGGAGATATAACTATGCCGAGTGTCCGACTGCTGCTCTCCAGTGGTGAGAACGTAATCTCACCCTCTCTAGAGGGGAGACGGGTGGTACAGTACCGTGTAGAATGGGTCCCCTTCGAGGTGGCCCAGTGGGGCACAACATACATACACGTCGATGTGCTACATCAACCTCCGGGCAGTGCACACAGCAGCTCACTAGTAGAAGTCGGCCGGGATGTGATAGGGTATATTCCAGGTGTCAATAGGAACCTATGGAAAGCTATCAGTCCCAGCCTGTTCACACCTCTAAATCACCTGTTTGACAGCCCCTCCATTAACATATATGCCAGCATGGATGGGATATCTGACGCCCATTTAGAGTTTACACTCTTCTTACTCATTGACCTGATGACAACATGATATCATACCAGCATTATCTGACCGTGGCCGAGATGATGAATGAAGAGGTTCGCCCCTTCATGACCCCTGCACAGATAAAGGCCTTAAACGAACAGAGGCTCGCAATGCAACAAGAAGGAGAGCAACTACACAGGGAGAACTGGTGTCAACAGAATGCGAGCCTTGCAAGGAGGCGAAGGAACAGTACACATTTCCGATACTGGCAGGCCCTCCTGGAGGAGAGTAAGCAGGACGCAGGAGTCTTGACAGACGACGATGAGCCAGATGTCTTCACAGACGAGGATGATCCAGGTGTCTTCTCAGACGAGGATGAGCCAGATGTCATACAGTGGAAAGAGGAGATGGTGCAGAAGTGTAAGACCCAGAAAGCCACCCAGCGGTGGACCCACTATCTTGGTGATAAGGTGAAGTTCAAAATGTCACATCTCAGAAAGCCACTGTCACCTGACATAGTGCTGGATGACCTCTGTCTAAGAGACGTCTGTCCCCAAACCAGCAAGCTGGCAGGTTCGCCAGGCTCTCCAAAATGTACTCTTCTGCAGGTGATGCAGGTTTAATCTCCAGGTATGCAATGGCAAACTCATAGTGGTGGAAGCAACCAAAAATATACCCCTCGCTGACGACTGGCGATGGTGGTACCATCCATGGCTGGCGACTCCTGCAGATAGATAACATCAGACAGAATCTCGGCCATGAGGCAGAAAAGTACAGCAGAATGCGAAGGCGATATAAGACAGCCTACAACGTCCTCGTGCGTACAACCACTGCTGTGGGTGTGATTGGAGCCGGTGCTGGGGTGGCAGCTTTGGCCACTCTTGCTACAAGGGTGGGGGCCATCGTCGCCTTCCAGCTGGGTGGCGTGACACTAGCTGATACGGTCTTGGCCACGGGCTTAGGGGTGGGGAAGCGGCAGATCACATGGAGGCTGGAGAAGCATGCTAAGTACGTGGTACTGGCACAGGGTATGCTGCGGACTATTGACGAGTCTGTCAGCAAAGCTCTCGAGGATGGCCAGGTCACCAATGAAGGGTACCACCATATATTGAAGGTCCAAGCCCTGTACCGCACAGAGAAACCTAAAGTGCGACAGCAATACCTCAAAGGCTCCAGTTGGTGGGTTGATATGGAGGAGTTAAAAAACGAGATGTTACGGCCAGGTCGCCTTGCTGGTCTCTGGAGTCGAGATGACTACAAATAGTGTGCTGCCTGTACGGTAGCTTTAAGAACACCAGTATAGGTGCCCTTCCCACTGAGCCTCACGACAGTCATCCGGAGCCAACCGCCCCTCCTGGGTACACCATTGACTGGCCTAGGAGGTCTACTGGATGATATACCAGAGCTAACACCGTTCTCCATCCCAGTTGATGGACGGTCCCGAACCAGCTTCTCCATCAACCCACGACCGCTGACCAACCACACCATCACCATCAAGGATGTGAAGCAAGCTCATACTTGGATGGCTGCTCCAAGCCTCTCACACTGGATTCAGCAGCTTAACTGTGCCGTGTGGTGTGCTACGGCAGGATGTGGAGTAAGTTCCACCCTGCTTCACTCCTATACTGGTACTCCAGAAGCTGTGCTCATCGCCAGCTGTCTCAGATTCCACGTGTACTTCATGGTGCGACGAATCCTCCATGAGCTTGGTGCAAGCCTCCCCGATACAAACGCCTTCGACCCACAGCTCAACAATCACACCATCTCAACGGCCAGCAGACTACAGAGAGAGTTCAGAGCTCACCCAGACTATCGGTGGCATGGTTGTCACAACAGCGGTCTAGGAGTTATGTACAGTGACCCGAGACGTGACTACTCAGGATTCCCCTATCGACCCCCCCCCCCCCCCGACGAGTGGGCTATGCACATCATGGGCTTGCGGCAGGCCTATCCAGATGTGTGGAAGGACTTTGTCCCACACACCACCTTAGGCCTCACACCAGTAGGGATCGTTCAGATCAACCAGTCCCTGGAAGCACTGTGCTACTGCCTCCTTACGGCACAGACCCAGCTGCGGCATTCCATAGATGGTGACAGCGGAGCTGAGGTCCAGGCCATGTCCATCAGTCTCGTTGAGGATATGATCATCGTGGCAGACCCAAGTAGTCTTATTGCTAAGTTCCAGCAGGGGTTGCAGAAGGCCCGTCGCAAACTTGATTTTGCTATTTCTCCACACCTACGGTTGATTCCGAGCAACATGATCGTGAACATCGAGGACCTCCAAATTAGGGCCTATAACAACATGATAGTCGAGGGGAGTTCCCAGGGTGTCCACTTCGGCTTCAACCCTGCCATCAATTCACCTACACATAGTACGACCCATACAGTCATTCCGACCCTGACACTGCAGCCAGTCGGCACGGCAGCTCCAGGTGCCCCGACACTGCAGCCAGTCGACACGCCCCCCACTTCCCGTTGTAGCTCTATGTGTGGTGGCAGGCCTACCTATCGTGGCGCTCGAGATCAGCCTACTCCGCCGCTAGTAAATCAGCTATAAGACTACCCTGACTCTCTACAGTAGCAGTGGGGACCACGGTGAGACACTGAACCAGCTTGGCATGCCCTACAGCCCCTATACCCGCTGCCAACATGCACATCCAAGGTCTGGAGGGTCAGCAGCGCATCCTTTTAACAGTTTGTAGTACCACAGAGCCTTGTTCAGCTCTGAGTCCAGTGAGGCCATGGCAGTCTGCAACTGCTGGAACACATCTAACAGATACTCCCAATCCTTGTAGAAACCTTTAGCTCGCAGGAGCTGCTCGACAATACTCCCGCCCATGATAAGGTATTTGACGAAGCAGATCTGTCCCTTGCCAACTCCTAGATAGAGCTTCACAGCTGTCAGCCCCTTTGTCAGCTCAGCACCGGAGAGCTGAGCAGGCTGATCTGGTGTCTTCTTCTTGTAGTCCTTCAACTCCCTCTGGAAGAGTAGTAGTGTCGGGGTCAAAATGATCCAACCTCCATCAACTGGCCGCCGTCCGGCGATCCGTGGCCCCCACCACCCTCTCAATCCCTGGGGCATAGGTTGTTGAGAGGGAGGTAGTATCACACTACTTGAACGCCCATATAGAGCGAAGATCTTGACGTGATGGCATGCGGTAACGACGGGTAAAGAGTAATACTGTTATGAAACAAAAAATTAAAAAAAATTAAAACTAAAAATCAAAAAACCCCTATAAAACTGAGGGGTACTGCAGCCTTGTAACTGCTGGCGAAATCAACGATGGTGAGGGCATACTTGTAGGTCTTACGACCAACTGAGTCGTGTGGAAGGAATAGAACATCTGCCTGGTGAACTCTGTTCGGGACAGTTTCCTCGAAATGGGCATGCCTGATGTGCCGTGGACGAGGTCTGTATATCTGCCACATCGCCTGGTGGCTGAGCCACTGGCTAACTGTCTCCAATGTGAAGTTGTGGCCGTTGCGACGTGCAGCCTCGCGTAGTTGAGGGGAATCCTGGTAATATCCACCAGGCTGATAGTAGAGTTCCTCAAGAAAGACGGTTGATAAAGTCCCAGATTTCATCAGTGACGTCCACTCCCATCCTGTCACGCACAGCGTGGGTGAACACTAAACAGACGAACAGACGGCCGTCATTCATTCGACCATCACTGAAGACCTCCTTAAACACCTCTATACACTGGCGTCTAATCTCTGTGGGATCCTTACTGAACAGTAGTTTATCGACCAACCCTCATAAGTTAAGGGACTTGATCAGGTCGTACAGAGATGCCATCCTTATATAGTATGGCTTAAATGTTAGGCGGCCCAGATGGCCGCGAGCACTATGGCAACATAGGGTAGCCAAGGGCCTGCGACTCCGAAAAACGTACCTATTCCTGAGGCGATGGCTGGTATGGCTTCAGTAATCTTCTCCACCCCACGGAGAGCATTGTTGGCGATCAGAGCCCCAATTACTGCCAGTGGACTGATATAACCTATTCTGTAAGTGCGATAGATTCCTTTTACTCTGTGTACTATCTTGCGGGATTCAGGTGCAGTCTCTGCTACATCATCATACTCACCCACGGTCTCCGCTACATCGTAGTCGTCTGCATCAAAATCCTCCTCATCATAGTCCTCCTCATAGTCCGCATCATCTATATCCTCGACTGGATCGTCATACGCCTCTGGTTCATACATATCCGTCGCTGGGGGACAGCTATATAGTAGCTTTACATTGTAGTCTATAGCATCGCATCTGCAATCTTGAATGCGGGCTTGTTTACCTTAGCGAACTGGGGACTCAGCTTCGCCGACAAGAAGGCAGCAGAGGTAGAGCATGAGCATCATAACCAGGCGATGGAGAAGCTGTCTAAGGAGAAGTTTGAGTACAATAAAAGCCCTCGAGCATATGAGCCAGAGGGAGGCACGCTGACGCCAACTCCCAGCTCAGGCCAACCAGAGCCTCAAAGAGGCAGATGAGAGTCTTGATGAGTACAAAGAGGATGTAAAGATATCTGAGCCAACGCTCGACTATGAAGCATCGACAGGTCAGAAGACAGCAGAGCTTATAGTAGTGGTGGCAGCTGCAGCGGTGACGACAGGAGTCGTACTCTACGCACGCTCAAGCTGAATACCTGATGTGTTCGACACGCATACCTTAGCATAGCCCAAGTAAAGTACCGTCACACCTAATGGGCGAGTCCCAGCCATGAAGTTTTCGATGTTGAAGCTGAGCCGCTTGCCCTGATTAGGTGGGATGTCCCTGCCCCCGAGGTGATGACGGCCCTCGTGTGGTGATTCGAGGTCATCGCTTCCACTGGTTAGTAGACAGAAGTGCATATGAGTTTTCTGTCTGTAGAGTTGGCAGTCAGCTAGCTCGTGTACCTCACCATCTGAACCAGGGCTGCAACAGTGACACAGTTCGATGCACCACGACGCAATGTCAGCTCTAACCATCGGTTAGCTGTGGCTTGGACCTGCTGGTGTTCTCGCTCCACATGCACGATCCGCTGTTTGGAACCCGTTTGCCTCAGTTCCTGGTCATTCTCGTCATGCCAGACATGAAGTCTTGGAGCATTCATCATCGCATCTGCGAGCTGCTCAGTGTACACCCGGCGGACCAGCCTATCCTGCATCGCAGCCGGATTCATGTGTGTGTTCTCGAGGAGGGTTAAGATTGGAACTGCCACAGGCTTTTCGACACCTGCACATAGTTAACAAAAATCCGTGAACACATCATTGCACCCCACAGCGTAGTACCCCTTTCCCTTCACATAGAAGGTTGGTCCACGAGCCAACGAACCTAGGACTAATACTCATCGTTCACATAGGTGGGGTCCACAGTGCTGTTGATCTGCATGATCTCCCACCTGTTCAGAACCTGCGGAAGCTCTACCATCTGTTCTATTGTGCTCTGAAGCTTGAACTCGAGTGTCATGCTCTTGATCTCGTGGCTCTGTGCCGAGATTGCAAAGTCAATGTACTTTCCAGCAGCAGACAATGGGTTCTCATCGTGTATACTGGGTCGAATGACCATCAGGCAGTCCTTCCGAGGATCAGTGCGGTGCGATGTCGCGGGTTCAATGGCCCCATCTGGATGTTGCACATACTGTAGCATGTTTAAGGTCTGGGTATATAGAGGGGTTAAATGGCTGTCATGTTTGGTAAAGTTCTCCAGCAGATTGTCTATAGGCAGCAGGACAAGTCGGCACGACAGCCATGGCGTGCACTGTCCCACTGTGACAGGGTCCGAGGACTGCTTTGTGACATTAACATTATCCACGAACGAGCCAAGGTCACACCTACGTCTGATGCAGAGATACTGGCCGCCATAGTGGAAGGAGCGCCAACTCCTGACTCGGATACTCTACCGGAAGTTTGACAGCACCCAGGGCAGGGCAGTCGACGTACATGTGGCCCAAACCAACAGCCCTGTTCTTCTAGCTCTCCAAAAGGCGAGGGTTGACCCCATATGTCTACTAACGGTCGGGAAGTGGGATGCCGTATTTAGCCTCCATAGCCAGGTAGAGCAAGAGATGCTGGATAGCCTCCAGTCTGGAGCAAATAACTACTTCAGGGAGGAGGTTAGGGCCGCTGTAGTGGAGAGCCATGACACCGGTCATGCAGAAGGTACTCAGGAGGGGTTCCCTGTTGGCGCAATGGGGCTGCTGAGCACATCTTCAATGAAGAATGGCACAGGAGATTGGCAAGTGATCTGGCCGCATTTCTGAAATTCCCAGATAACTACCAGGACTACCTCATCAAGTCCACTCGCAAGTCAGATGCTCGTCACGCATGGACACAGTGGATTTTCCGTGAGAAGGTCCAGAAGAAAACAGTCCTACCATCTGACCCTCAGTGGATAGAGTTTCAGCGGCAGGCTTCTGCGAAGTTCCTCAAGCTTCTGGCGAAGTCCTCAAGCTTCTGACGAAGTTCCTCAAGCATCTGACAAAGTAGCAGAGACCGTGGACGAATTAGCAGAGACCGTGCAGCCTTCTGATGAAAGAAAAAGTTGTGGCAGCTGCGACAGTGTGTCAGCGATGACGCGTAGAGCGGGCTAGTTTCCTGGCTGGATTCTGCTTGTACGTAAAGGTCTGCGCCTTTTCCAGAGATGGCTTGAAGTGTGACAGCACACCTATCTCCTTGCTGCTGAAGATTAAGCAGTACAGCTCAGCTGCCCTCTGTACACCTGCGATACATTCCCTTTGGTCTCCTTGAGGGTAAGGCTGTCGTATATGGTCTCGAGCAGGGCACGTCCACACTTAGAGCTGAAGCATAGCACCCAGGCATTGTGGCGGATGTCTGGTGAGATCTAGCGTGTGTACTACTGAAAGAGGATGAAGACAGTTATCTTTTTGTGCCAAATGCGCCTGGTGATGTTGCTGAGGTATGTGACTGTCTTCTGGTCCATTGCAGGGTCATCAATAACTAGAACAAGTGGTTCTGTCAGTGGTTCTGTCATCGGGCTGCCAGCAGCTTCTCCATCAGTGCTTGCAGGTTCTGCATCTTGGTGATTGGGCCATTGTACCATTGGTCATTAAAGTCAACCGCCTCAGTGCGTCAAGCATGAAATCCCAGCAGCAGCTGAGAAGATAGCGTAGAGGGCCTGTGTCAGCAACCACAGTGTCTAGCACATCCAGTAGCTGTATGATACATGCACGGGAAGCCATGACTATCCTGTGGTCTTAAACGACAAACCAAAGAACCCTGACTTATTCACCTCTGGTAGCTTGAGGCTGGCGGTAGCACCTGTTTTGTCATCGACAGTGGTATGGCTCAGGCCGAGGTTGCCTACCCTGAGATTCTCTCCATCCTGTTGGAATGAGCTCCGTGGTTTCAGGAGATCCTAAACTAGATCTTGTGCATAGGACTCAGACATAACCTTGATAGCACCAGCTTCATCGAATTCGAGCATACCTCACATCGTTGGCCTTTCTTTGATGCTCCTCCCCTTGTATACAGTCTTGGCCTTGTTAATGGCCGATTTTCCTACCGTATCAGTGTTCCTGATGAGATCTTGGGCTGGGATGGTACCTCAGATCTCCAAAGGGTCTCCCTTCTCATCGAAGTCTAGGAAGGAGGTAGCGCCAACAGTGTCCTCTGAACCGAGGCGTGCCTCGCCCAAGTGAGCAAGATCGCCTAGCTCTTTGCTTTCTAGGTCTGTGAGTGACAGAGTCATAGTGCTATATACACGGCTTAAACCTACTAGTCATACCCCCAGTGAAATAGTTGGCCATAGGAGGACCACGCAGTCAACCAACGGAATAGGTAGCAGAATGAGCTCCATGGTTTCAGGAGATTGTTAACCAGGTCATGTGCATAGGACTCAGCCATAATCTTGATGGATCCAGCCTCATCGACTCCGAGCATACCTCGCATCGTCGCCTCTCCTTGATGCCCATCCCCTTGTATACAGTCTTGGCCTTGTTAATGGCCGATTGTCCTACCGCATCAGTGTTCCATGACTTGTGGGCGGTCCCCCATTTCCGGGCATTGGCAATCCTCAGTCTGCGTGCTCGACTATGGGATACACACCACCCTCCAGCATCCCATGCCTCATACGCTGTGCAGGGGTCTCGTGATCCATCTCTCACTATTCAGAGGGGTTAAACGTAGGCGACGATGATCTCAGACATTGCACTCGTTGCTAGCCCTAGAACCGCGGCCTCCATTAGTGTAACATGTTCACCAATGATCTTGGCGACAACAGTGTAGGATGCCCCACTGAGGGCGATCTTTGGGATAGAGTGAGTTATTCCGAGACAGTGCCCGACCACCCCACTCACCACTATAGCGAGGACAGCCGCAGTGGTGCCAGGAAGAACCTCATTTCCCCCTGTCATCTTCACCACGGCCACATTCGCCACCACGTTACAGGCGACATGGACTGCTAGAGGGTTTGCTTTGGTCAGTAACTTCTGTTTCTTGGTTTGCAGCAGGTTCTCCACCTTCTGAAGACTTGCCTGGCTCCCGGGCAGTTGCTTCACGATCTGTACCATTGACGTCATTGTTTAAGCACTGAGTTTACAATGCTGTTAAATGTCTGCATCCCTTTCGAGAGCTAATAAGAGCTTCCCAGTCTACATCTGCCAGGTGGCTGGGTTGGTACTCAGGAATATTCATCTCTCTATTGAGACATCTTAAACATGTGTGGGCTCACGCTATGCCAGAAGTACTATGAGTTCTTCTGGAGGGAGTTGAAGGACTACAAGAAGAACACACCAGATGAGCTCACTCAGCTCTCCGGTGCTGAGCCAACTGAGGAGCTGACAGCTGTGAAGATCTATCTAGGATTTGGTAAGGGGCAGATCTGCTTCCTCGAATACGTTATCATGGGCGGGAGTATCGTCGAGCAGCTCATATGAGCTAAATGTTTCTACAAGGATCAGGAGTATCTGTCAGATCTGTTCCAGCAGTTGCAGACCTCCATGGCCTGACCTGACTCAGAGCTGAAAAAGGCTCGGCGATACTACAAGCTGGAAAAAGGATGCGCTGTGGAACAATCCAGCCCTTGCATGTGCATGTTGGTAGCGTGTATACGGGCTCTAGGGCAGGCCAAGCTGGTTCAGTGTCTGATCGTTGTCCCCACTGCTACTGTAGAGAGTCAGGATAGTCTTATAGCTGATTTGCTAGCTACGGAGTAGGCTGATCCCGAGCGCCACGATAGCTAGGCCTGACAACACTTGTAGATCTACAATGGGAGGCAGTGTCATGTCGACTGGCTGCAGTGTCGGGGTCGGAGCTGCCATGGGAAGCGTCGTGTCGACTGGCTTCAGTATCAGGGTCGGAACGACTGTATGGCCCATACTACGCATAGGTGCATTGATAGCAGTGTTGAAGCCGAAGTTGACACCGTGGGAACTCCGCTCGACTATCATGTTGTTATCATGTTGCTCGGAATCAACCGTAGGTGTGGTGAAATAGCAAAGTCAAGTTTGCGATGGTCCTTCTGCTACCCCTACCCCTAAGACTACTGGGGTCTGCTACGATGATCATATCCTCAACGAGACTGATGAACATGGCCTGGACCTCAGCTCCGCTAACACCATCTATGGAATGACGCTGCTTGGTCTGTGCTGTAAGGAGGCAGTAGCACAGTGCTTCAAGGGACTGGTTGATCCAAACTATCCCTGCTGGTGCGAGGCCTGAGGTGGTGTGTGGGACAAAGTACTTCCACACATCTGGATAGTCTTGCGCAAGCCAGTGATGTGCATATTTTGCACCAGCGCTCCAGGGTCAGAGTCTAGATTGAACGAGCATGTCTCTGTCTTCCGGTGGACTACTCGTCGGGGTGTTCAATAGGGGAATCCTGAGTGGTCACGTCTTGGGTCACTGTACATAACCCCTAGGATGCTGTTGTTGTCACCACAATGCCGCCGATAGTCTGGGTGAGCGCTGAACTCTTTCTGTAGTCTACTGCCCGCTGAGACACTATGACAGCACACTATTTGTAGTCGTCTCGACTCCATGGACCAGTGGGGTGACCTCGCCATAACATTTCCTTTTTTAGATCCTCCATATCAACCCACCCACTGGAGCTTTTGAGGTATATCTGTCGCACTCTGTGTGGTACAGGGCTTGGACCTTCAATATATGGTTGTAATCTTCATCGGTGACCTGGCCATCCTCGAGAGCTTGGCTGACAGACCCGTTGATAGTCCTTAGCATACTATGTACCAGTGTCACGTACCTAGCATGCTTCTCCAGCCTCCTTGTGATCTGCTGCTGCCCCACCTACAAGCCTGTGGCCAAGACAGTGGCGGCTAGTGTCACGCCACCCAGTGGGATGGCGACGACGGCACCCACCCCTGTAGCGAGAGTGGCCACAGCTGCCACACCAGCACTTGCTCCAATCACACCCGCAGCAGTGGTTGTATGCGCAAGGACGTTGTATGCTTTCTTATATCGCCTGCGCGTTCTGCTGTACATTTCTGCCTCATGGACGAGATTCTTCCTGATTGTATCTATCTGCTAGAATCACCAGCCGTGGATGGTAGCGCCCTCTTCAGAAGTCAGGGAGGGGTATAGTTCTGGTTGCTTCCGCCACTCTGATTTTGCCATAGTATATCTGGAGGCTTAAACCAGCATCACGTGCAGAATCTGCTCATGAGTCATAGAAGGGTTCATTTAGGAGAGCCCGGTGAACCGTACCAGCTTGCGGGTGTTGAGACAGACGTCTCTTAGACAGTGGTCATCCAGCACTACATCGGGCGCCAGTAGCTTTCTGAGACGTAACATCTGCAATTTCACCTTATCACCAAGATAGTAGGTCCGCCGCTGGAGGGCTTTCTTGTTCTTACACTTTTGCGCCATCTACTCTTCCCACTGCATGACCTCTGGCTCATCCTCGTCTGTGAAGACATCTGGCTCGTCGTAGTATGTGAAGACATCTGGCTCATCACCATCTGTCAAGACTCCTGCATCCCGCTTACTCTTCTTCAGGAGGTCCTGCCATTATTTGGAAGCTTCACTGTTCCTTCACCTCCTTGCAGTGCTTGCTTTCTGTTGATTCCGGCTCTCCCGCTGTAGTCGCTCTCCTTCTTGTTGCAGTGCGAGCACCTGTTCGTTTTGTGCAGGGGTCATGAAGGGGCAACGCTCATTCATCTTCTCGGCAAAGGTCAGATATTCCTGGTATGATATGATGTTGTCGTCAGGTCAAGGAGTACTAAGAGTGTAAACTCTAAATGGGCATCTGATATCCCATCCGTGCTGGCATATATGTTAATGGATGGGCTGTCAAACAGGTAATTTCCAGGTGTGAACAGGCTAGGACTGATAGATTTCCATAGGTTGCTGTTGGCTCCTGGGAGATACTCTATCATGTCCCAGACAGCGTCTACCAGTGAGCTGCTGTGTGCCCGTAGGTTGATGTAGCACATCGGTGTGTATGTATGTTGTGACCCGTCTTCCCTCTAGAGAGGGTGAGATTACGTTCTCACCCCCGGAGAGCAGCAGTCGGACAATCAGCATGGTTATATGTCTCGTTTAAACCCCTCCTATAGCGTGCTATGGAGCCCATATTTGCTCAGTCGACTGGTCTTGCTGACCTCGCAGATGTGTACGCAGTTGATGCTGCCAAGGTAGAAGAGAGCGATGGCAAGTCAGTTGCCCTACAGAACGAAGCAAGCTCAAAGGCATTCTCCATCCACCCCATTGGTGGGGATCAGGTGGCGCTGCTCACAGACGTCAAGGATGTGACGAAGGCACACCTGGGTCGCAACATAGATGGCCACAAGATCATGTTTCGGTACAATTTCCCGAAGAGGAAGTACATCCTCGAGCCGATGGTTGAGCTCTTGGATACAGATGTGGCAGACATCAACACCCTAAATATCAACCTCAGCTTTCATCTGGTCAAACACTATTCGAGCGGTGCCCCGCCAATGGCCTGTGATGGCCTGCTATTGACCCTGGCAAAAAGCTGCAGTTCATATTTGAGAAGAATGGAGTGTGGCTCCGCGCTGGTCCTGGTGGTGACTGACAAACATGGCTACCCCTATATAGGCCTCCTGCAGTCATTGACATTGTGGTTACTTCCCTCTCCACTGTTGTGAAAAAGGATGGGACAGTTCGAAAGCGCTACAATCGGGGATCATCCTTCCTCACCTACATAGGTGAAGGTCTCCCTGATGAGGGTGCGTCACCGGATTGGGGCCACAGGTGGAAAGCTCCTGCTCTGTCCTCCATTCAATGGACCAGAAGAAGCTGTTAACCTCCAGGAGGGCACCCTATGGGTAGATGGGGTGTCACATGTTTCCAAAGGGTGCTGTTAAACTGCTTCAGCGAGTTGGACTCACTAGCCAGCAAACGACTCATATAGGCCTATAGCTACGTTTCTTAGCCGGCGGCAGAGTGAGGCAGCTAACCCCTGCCCCTGAGGGGATGAATATCACTATCGATCCGGATGGAACAGGCTCGATCTGGCACAGATATTTCTCTAGGGGTTCACTCTGTTCAGCTTAACTATTCATATATAGCCATAATTCTCATCATACTGCTTGTGCTGGCGTCTACAGCAGTGGCACAGGGCGCTGAGACTGCCATGATATTGGATGCCAAGTGGGCCCACTTTCGGGATAACCCCCAATACAATCCTTGGTTCGAGCACATGCGGAGAAACATTTATGACCGCTTTCACCCATGTAAAAGACTTCCATGGGGTGGAGAGGGTAGGCCGTGGATGTCTGCTGGAGACCCCTGCTCAGCACCAGATTCTCTGCGTAACATGTGAACATGCCAGAGTCTGTCGTTGTTCATATGCTAATCACTTTAGCCTCCTCCCAGGTGAGCGTTGTCAAAGTAGATGGAAGCCCCTATGTGTGGTCCCATCATGCCAATGTGACTCTGGCAGAGACTACGTGTTTGTCTGAGCCTACACAGAATAGAGAGAGGCTGGCCACTGGCCGGTATCCTGAGGAGGTTCTCCCGGACAGTGGGGACCACATGGGAGTTTTATTTCCATATCAGCAACTCCCATCTCGACCACGAACATCACATGTCTCAAATTCCTATGCCCCAGGGATTCAGAGGGCGGTGGGCCATGGATCGCCAAATGGCGGACAGTTGAGTGAGGTGCTATCATTTTGACCCCGACACTGCTACTGGAAGACATCATAGTACTTCTCACATAGCGTGAGACCAGACATGTTTAAGATGTCTCAATAGAGAGATGATATTCCTGAGTACCAACCCGTCCACCTGGCAGATGCAGACTGGGACGATCATATTAGCTCTCTCGACAGGGGACGCAGACGTTTAACCACGTTGTATACTCAGTGCTTAAACAATGACGCCAATGGTACAGATCATGAAGCAACTGCCCGAGAGCCAGGCGAGTCTTCAGAAGGTGGAGAACCTGCTCCAAACTAAGACACGGAATTTACTGACCAAAGCAAGACCTCTGGCAGTCCATGTCGCCAGTAATGTGGGGGCGAATGTGGCCATGGTGAAGATGACAGGGGGAAATGAGGTTCTTCCTGGCGCCACTGCGGCTGTCCTCGCTGCAGTGGTGAGTGGGGTGGCCAGGAAGTCTCGGAATAACTCACCCCAACCCAAAGCTCACCCTCAGTGGCCTCCTACACTGCTGCTGCCAAGATCATGGGTGAACATGTTACACTCATGGAGGCCGCGGTTCTAGGGCTAGCAACGAGTGCAATAGCTGAGATCATCATCGCCTACGCTTAAGCCCCCTGAATAGTGAGAGATGGATCACGAGACCCCTGCAGCATATCAGGCATGGCATGCCAGAGGGCTGTGTGTAGCCCATAGTCGAGCATGCAGACTGAGGATCGCCAATGCCTGGGAATGGTGGATCGCCCACAAGGCGTGCCCCAGCAGAGAGGGCCAGTACCCTGAGCACTGCTACCTATTCCCTTGGCAGACTGCGTGGTCCTGCTATGCCCAACTATTTCACTGGGGCTATGACTAGTAGGTTTAAGCCGTCTGTATATGACTATGACACAGTCACTCACAGACCCAGAAAGCAAAGAGCTAGGCGATCTTGCGATCTTGGGCGAGGCACGCCTCGGTTCAGAGGACACTGTTGCCCCTATCTCCTTCCTAGACTTCGATGAGAAGGGAGACCCGCGGGAGATCCGAGGTACCATCCCAGCCCGAGATCTCATCGGGAACACTGATACGGTAGGACAATCGGCCATTGACAAGGCCAAGACTGTATACAAGGGGATGGGCATCAAGGAGAGGCGGCGATGCGAGGTATGCTCAGAGTCGATGAGGCTGGAGCCATCAAGGTTATGGCTGAGTCCTATGCACATGACCTGGTTAAGGTCTCCTGAAACCACGGAGCTCATTCTGCTACCTATTCCCTTGGCTGACTGCGTGGTCCTGCTATGCCCAACTGTTTCACTGGGGCTATGACTAGTAGGTTTAAGCCGTCTGTATATGACTATGACACAGTCACTCACAGACCCAGAAAGCAAAGAGCTAGGCGATCTTGCTCACTTGGGCGAGGCACGCCTCGGTTCAGAGGACACTGTTGCCCCTATCTCCTTCCTAGACGTCGATGAGAATGGAGACCGCGGGAGATCCGAGGTACCATTCCAGCCCGAGATCTCATCGGGAACACTGATACGGTAGGATAATTGTCCATTAACAAGGCCAAGACTGTATACAAGAGGATGGGCATCAAGGAGAGGGGACGATGCGAGGTAAGCTCATAGTCGATGAGGCTGGAGCCATCAAGGTTATGGCTGAGTTATATGCACATGATCTGGTTAAGGATCTCCTGAAACCACGGAGCTCATTCCGACAGGATGGAGAGAATCTCAGGATAGGCACCCTCGGCCTGAGCCATATCACTGTCGATGGCCAAGCAGGTGCTACTGCCAGCCTCTGGATACCAGAGGTGAATAAGTCAGGGTTCTTTAATTTGCCGTTTAAGACCACAGGATAGTCATGGCATCCCGTGCAGTTATCATACAGGTACTGGATGTACTAGACACTGTGGGTGCTGACACATGCCCTCTACGCTATCTTCTCAGCTATTGCTGGGATTTCATGCTTGATGCCTCCATCGCATCCTTCATATCCGCCGGAGGTGCAGGATTACCCGCTCTGCAGGCGAAAGAGCTGGTGCAGGAAGTACTGTTGTTTAGTCTCCCAGATATAGATGCGGCTACCGCCGACCAAGTGCTAACCATCCTCCGCACGCATGTCTGTACCATTCGACAGTAGGCCGGCCGATGCTGGCCAGGTGGTGCTGATCATTGCCCCGCCAGGACATGGGAAAAACATCTTGCTGCTGGCTCTCCTGGCCGAACATCTACACTCTCAATACATCCTTCTGGTGTCTGACTCCGCCGCTGATGTGGTTGACAGTAATGATCAATGGCACACTTGCCCAATCATCAAGACGCAGAACCTGCAAGCACTGATGGAGAAGCTGCTGGCAGCCCGACTGACATAACCACTTGTTCTAGTTATTGATGACCGTGCAATGGGCCAGAAGACAGTCATCTACCTCAGCAACATCACCAGGCGCATCTGGCACACGAAGATAACTGTCTTCATCCTCTTTCAGATGTACACCCGTGAGATCTCACTGAACATCTGCCACAATACCCGGTTGCTATGCTTCAGCTCCAAGTGTGGACGTGCCCTGCTTGACACAGCCTAACCCTCAAGAATACCAAAGGGGACTTTATCACAGGTGTACAGAGGGCGGCTGAGCTGTACAGCTTCATCTTCAGCAACACGGAGACATGCTAGCTGTCACACTTCAAGCCATCTCTGGAAAAGGTGCAGACCTTCACCTACAAGCTGAATCCAGACAGGAAACTAGCCTGCTCTACGCATCATCGCTGACAGACTGTCGCAGCTGCCGAAACTTTTTCTCATTCTTCAGAAGGCTGAGGAACTTCGCTACTTTGTCAGAGTCTTGAGGACCTTCATCAGAAGCTACTTCGTCAGAGTTTTGAGGACCTTCGTCAGAAGTTACTTCGTCAGGTCCATTCTGTCACTTAAACTCTATCCACTGAGGGTCGTCATTTGGGATTCTCTTCATCTGGTTCTTCTCATGGTAGACCCACTTTAACCATCCGCGTTTACCATCTGACTTGTGATGGGATTTGATGAGGTAGTCCTGGTAGTTATCTGGGAATTTCGTAAATGCTGGCAGATCACTGGCCAATCTCCGGCGCCCTTTTTCGTTGAAGATGTGCTCAACAGCCTCCTTGCAGCCAACAGTGACACCCTCCTGAGTACCTTCTGCATGACCGGTGTCTCCACTACAGCAGCACTGACCTCCTCCCTGATGTAGTTATTTGCTCCAGACTGGAGTTTATCCAGCATCTCTCGCTCTTCCTGGCTATGGAGGCTAAATACGGCACCCACTCCCCGACCGTTGGTAGATCTTTGGGTTCGCCCCTCGACCTTTGAAGCGCTAGAATAACAGGACTGTCGGTTGGGGCCACAGGTAGGTTGTGTAGTACCTTGCCCTGGGTGCTGTCAAACTTCTGGTAGAGTATCCGACTCAGGAGTTCTTTTGTACCACGAGCTGGCGCTCCTTCCTCTATGGTGGTCAGTATCTCCGCATCAGACGGAGGTGTGACCTTGGCTCGTTCGTGGATAATGTTGATGTCATGACGCAGTCCTCGGAGCCTGTCACTGTGGGACAGTGCACGCCGTGGCTGTCGTGCTGACTGTCATGCCGATTTGTCCTGCTGCCTATAGACAATCTGCTTGAGAACTTAACCAAACATGGCCGCCGTTTAACCCCTCTATATACCCAGACCGTAAATATGCTGCAGTATGTGCAACATCCAGATGGGGCCATTGAACCCGCGACATCGCACCGCACTGATCCTCAGAAGGACTGCCTTATAGTCATTTGCCCCTGGATACATGATGAGAACTCATTGTCCACTGCTGGGAAGTACATTGACTTTGCAATCTCGGCACAGATCCACGAGATCAAGAGCATGACACTCGAGTTCAAGCTTCAGAGCACAATAGAACAGATGGTAGAGCTCCCGCAGGTTCTGAACGGGTTGGAGATCGTACAGAGTAACAGCACCGTGGACACCACCTATGTGGACGATGAGTACCGAGTCCTAGGACCGCTGGCTCATGGCACAACCTTCTATGCGAAGGGAAAGGGGTATTACACTGTGGGGTGCCATGAGGGGCTCACGGAAAACGAACTACGGGCAGGTGATGAGAAGCCTTTCCACTCTTAACCCTCCTCGAGAACACACACGTGAATCCGGCTGCGATGCAGGATAGGCTGTTCCGCCGGGTGTACACTGAGCAGCTCGCAGATACGACGATGAATTCTCCAACACTTCATGTCTGGCATGACTAGAATCACCAGGAGCTGAAGCAAACGGGTTCCAAACAACAGATCGTGCATATGGAGCGAGAACACCAGCAGGTCCAAGTTACAGCCAACCAACGGGTAGAGCTGACATTGCATCGTGGTGCATCGGACTGTGTCGCTGTTGTTGTCCGGGTTCAGAAGGGGGGATCCATCTAGCAGGTGGATAAGCTAGACGACTTCAAGCTTGTGGTTGATGAGACCAATGATCTTGGTGAGGTACGCGAGCTGGCTGATTGCCAACTCTACAGACAGAAAACTAAGTCATATGCACTTCTGCGCCTAACCAGTGGATGCGACTACCTCGAGTCGGCACTCGAGGGCCATCCCCACCTTGGGGGAAGGGACATCCCACCTAATCAGGGCAACTGGCTCAGCTTCAACATCGGAACCCTCATAGCTGGGACTCGCTCATTAGTTGTGACGGTACTTTACTTTGGCTATGCTAAGGTATGCATGTCGAACACATCAGGTATTCAGCTTGAGCGTGTGTAGAACACGACTCCTGTCATCACCGTTGCAGCTGCCACCACTACTATAAGCTCTGCTGTCTTCTGACCTGTCGATGCTTCATAGACGAGTGTTGGCTCATATATCTTTACAGCCTCGTGGTACTCATCGAGACTCTCATCTGCCACTTTGAGGCTCTGGTTGGCATGAGCTCGGAGTTGCCGCCGGCGTGCCTCCCTCTGGCGCATATGATTGAGTGCTTTGCTGTACTCATACTTCTGCTTAGACAGCTTCTCAATCGCCTGGTTAGGACGCCCACGCTCGACCTCTGCCACCTTCTTGTCGGCGAAGCTGAGTCCTCAGTTCACTAAGGCAAACATGCCCGCTTTCAAGATTGCGGAGGCCATGCTATAGACTACAGTTTAAAGCTACTATATAACTGCCCCAGCGACGGATTCCCAGCGCAATGTATGAACCAGAGGCTGATCCAGGCGAAGATATAGATGACGAGGACTATGAGAAGGACTATGATGAGGAGGATGATTATGATGCAGATGACTATGATGTAGTGCGGACCGCGGGTGAGTATGATGATGTAGCGGAGACCGTGCCTGAATCCGGCAAGCTAGTACACAGAGTGAATGGAATCTATCGCACTTACATAAAAGGTTCTATTGGTCCACTGGCAGCAGTTGGGGCTCTAATCGCTCTGTTCACAATGAGGGCTGGCGAGCTGGTCGACAAGATCGCCACCAATGCTCTCCATTGGTGGAGAAGATTTCTGAAACCATATCAGCCATCGCCTCAGGAGTATGAACGTTCTTCGGAGTCGCAGGCCCTTGGCTACCGTACGTTACCATAGCACTCACATTTAAGCACTGAACATTTAAGCCATACTATATACGGATGGTGTCTCTGTACGAACTGGTCAAGTCCCTTGACTTCCGAAGGTTGGTCGATAAACTACTGTTCAGTGAGGATCCAGCAGAGATTAGATCCCAGTGTACGGAGGTGTTCGAGGAGGTCTTCAGTGATGGTCGAAAGAATGACGGCCGTCTGTTCCTCTGTTTAGAGTTGACCCAGGTCGTGCATGACATGACGGGAGTCGACGACAGTGATGAAATCCGGGAGTTTATTAACCGTATTTCTTGAGGAACTCTACTATCAGCCTGGTGGATATTACCGTGAGCCCCCTCAACTACTCGAGGCTGCACGTCGCAAGGGCCACAACTTCACATTGGAGACAGTTAGCCAGTGGCTCAGCCGCCAAGCAATGTGGCAGATATACAGACCTCATCCATGGCACATCAGGCATGCCCATTTCGAGGAAACTGTCCCGAACAGAGTTCACCAGGCAGATGTTCTATTCCTTCCACACGACTCGGTTGGTTGTAATACCTACCAGTATGCCCTCACCATCGTCGATGTCGCCAGCACGTACAAGGCAGCAGTACCGCTCACAGAAAACTCAGCTTGCCAGGTGGCCCAGACATTCTGGGGTGTCTATGAGGTTTCGGAAATTCCCCTCCAGTGGGTGGAATTGTTGCAGGTAGATGAGGGTAATGAGTTCAGATGGGAGACTGCATCCCTCATGCGGAAACATGGTGTGGCAGTTAGGCGAGTTGAGGTAGGACATCACCGTGCCCAAGCTATTGTTGAGCGGTGGAATCGGACACAGGCAGAGGGACTGTTCCAACACCAATACACTCAGGAAATGGCCACGCCAAGTGAACGTTCTAGAGTATGGGTGAGAGGGCTGGCTGCTGTGGTGGACAGATCCAATACCGAGATTACTAGGCTATTTGGGAAGAAGCCGGTAGAGGCTATCAGACACTCTGCTGCTCACAGCTCTAGAGGAGCGAACAAGGGAGAGGAGTGCCTACCACGTGATGCTCTTGTTCGGTACCTGTATGAGCCTGGTGAGCTGGAAGGTGGTCGACGGCGTGCAACAGATTCTACCTGGTCGATAGATGTTCACAGGCTTTACAGGTATGTGGAGGCGGAGGGGCGGCCTACACTGTACTACCTGGCATGCCAGCACAGAGTGCCCAGGCGACCAATTGTCATAGAAGAGCTTCAGATAGTCCCTGAAGACACACAGCTACCACCCCCTAGGGTGCTAACATTATACTCGCTGGGCTCGGTATGGACGCCATCTGGCGAAGAGTCCGAGTTTTTCCTGCGGATACGTCAGCATACCCTGGTTACGCATGTGTAGGCCTCGGTTTTTAGCTCTGTCCACCCCACCATGTAGGGCGCTGTAGAACCTCTGCCAAGAGATCTCATTATGCCGCTTTGACATTCCCTTAGTCGAGCACTTACTTGCTGCTGTGCTCTCCATGTAGTAGCATTTGCAGCAGAGAGCGATCCCACGAGAGCCTTCGAACTCGAACTTGAACAGTCCCTGAGTCCGTCCAGACCATTTGTCCCAAGTTGGCCAGTCCCGCTTATGAGCTTGGTACGCTGCTCGCATCTCAGGACGAATGCCGTCGTCGAGGTTGGAACCTGCTACAGCGATATACGTGGAGTCAGTGCCCATCTGCAGGTACCCAAATCTGTCATGAGCTACGTAGCGACCGAGAAAGTCGTAGTAGAACTCCAGCATTCGCAGCTTCACGAGCTCATACATGGCTATTCCCACCTGGAATGGCCTTACAATTGTGATTCTCGGCTTGCAACTCTGGAGCTCGTATGACTCACCGATCTCCTCGAGATCTTCGAACCATACTCTGCGCAGGGCCTTGTCTACCATGCATTCATCCTTCGTGAAGCTTGTGTTGCTATGACGTTGTAGGGCCTCGATGAGCTTCCCGTAGGCACTGTTGCCGAGGAGTTTGAAGAGATCTGCCAAGAGCACTTTGCTCTTATCTACATCTTCCGAGCAGCGGGCCTCCGTAACATTCTCCATGAACAACTGGAATGGGCGCTTGGCATTTCCTAGAACATTGCCCACAGAGCCTTGTGGACCTCTACATCCACCTCAGCAAACCCAAACCAGCTGTCTGCTAGGAGAGCCTCCTTAAAGCTAGCTACCCTGCTGGCACCGGACCAATGGCGCACTTTTTTCTTACCACATGGCATCTCTTTGGCCATCGTTGACAGGTACAGACCATTTACGTCGTAGCCGAGTAGACGTTGGCAGACACGCTCACTCTGGTGAATTCGAGTCACACCGGCCTCGTGGTATCTGGTGAACACGATGCTGGGACCACCAACAACAGCACCCTTCAGCATTTCATAGGCTTCCTTGTCCGGTGAATAGAGGCTAACATCCAGCATGTGCTGAGCGGTTCCACGTAGGAGGTACTGCAGTGACACAATGGGAGAGACACCACGTCTTTGAGGATGTCTATTTCTCGTTCAGTGTAGAACTCCCGCATCCGTTCTAGGGCTTCGATGAATGGACTGACGTCCAGGTTGTTGTAGTATCACAGCCAGTTGGCGAATATCCGCATTCCATGCTCGCTGAATGTCTGGTTACACTGTTCTCACTCTGACTGCGTCAAGAGGTAGCCAACCTTGAGCTTAGATGTCCATGCTGAGTCGTCATGAAGCCCTGGCTAGTTGAGCTTCTCATGTGTGTCAAACCATTCATACCGGAGCCAACTCTTCTGCTGTGTACACCCATAAGCTTTGACCCATACCTCATACGAGACTCCTGGGCCCAAGGTAGTTCAGCACATTGCGAAACCGTAGCTCAGGTGTTATGAGGAACATGGTCTGACTAGCCTTCCTGGCGACTTTCACTGTACCTGTACTGTCAGTCAGCTCATCGACAAAGTACTTCTTGATGAGGTTAAGGTCATACAGGCCATAATTGAACCCCAGTACAGGCACTTGGTCACACCACCCGTTCATCAGTCGCTGCTGTCGCATTGGGAGGTTGTCTAGGTCTGTCAGTATGTACTGTGCCCTAACCCGTGTCCGGATTAGAGATGCTCGCTGTTGGATCACCAGCATGAACTCTCTGATCAGTTCTTTGGGGTCAGGATTGCAGAGGTGAGTGGGCTCACTCGTGGTGCCCTCTAAGGAGCAGCCAACTGACACCGAGATAGGTATGTGAGTACTCTCGATCGTGAGAGTCTCTGTAGGATAACCCTTGATACCATCTAGGAGTGCTTCGAAGTCTTAAACTATGAAGTGTGGGTATGGGACAGTCCGAATTCCTTTATGCATGCTTGGGCAGAGTTTTATACAGCACTCCCACTGTACCACAAGCGTGCATCAAGAGGCTCTCAGCTTCTCCTCTCTTAGGACTGTCTTGCGGTATTTTTGTTCGGCATCCTCACCTCACTGGTGTTGTGGACACCTGTGCCAGTGACAGCCATGGAACTGGTAAACGGTGTTGGTGGTCGGATCATAATCATCTAAGGGAGCGCCCTCGATCCAACTCTCGCCACCATGCCCACACTACATGGTGTATGTGTATGCCGCTGTTTCTTGAGTAATACTCGATCCAACGAGTAGCCACTGAACTGGATGTTTGGGGCGGATAGAAGGCTTTCTCATACACAGACTGTCGTGCCTCAACCTTCTCGCCAGGACACACGATTTTTGTTTTGCTGCCTGTACGGTGATCAGCATGGCATTGAAGACTGCATGCCTGTGTAAACCTCTGCTGACAGTGACTGCAGACTAGTGTATGTTTCAGCTTGGAGATGTTCTTGATGTAGAAGGTGTGGTGGTCCAACACTCTGATGGACATGGTGTCACGGTAGTGAGCTGCTTGCCTGATCATATGCCAGGTGCCCTCTTCACTTGGTTCATACACGCGAATCCTGATCTTAGCGAAGTACACTACCTTGTCCAGCTGATCCAGCGAGGTCTTGCAGGTGTAGGTGTCGAAGGCAGTCATAATCTTCTTCTGTCGTAGCCTGTCTGGGAGGGGGCCTGTCCCAAGCAAAGGTTGGCGGTCGATGACAGCCCTGACCTCAACGTTGATTGATCGAATGAAAGCCCACTTGGTGTTGGGTCGATCGATATTGTCTGTGTCTAGGCGGGCTTGCTCTCTTGCTGCGACCCAGTCCTGAGCTGCTCCTATCGTGTTCAGCCACAGGCTCCCTGGAGCATTCTAGTGGAAGAGCATCACCATACCATCTTCGATGTGATGATAGGTATGGGTATAGCGGAGGTAGAAGGCATTATGGAAAGTCTGCTGGATCTTTTGCATGATCTTGCCTGTGAGGTCTCCTTCTAGACCTCTGAAGAATGTTCAGCGTACTGACCAGCGTCCTCTCTCCTCTGTCTCCCTTTCGCTGAGACGCTGGTCGAGAATGTTTTCGCCTTCTCGCATTATGCCCCGGGCTATGGGTTTAGATCTCAGCCCCCTCATCACTTGCTTAGTGATCCTGCGTAGGAGAGGTAAGCGCTCCAGTAGATGGTCCGCCATCCACCTCGCTACAGTCTTGGCTCGCAAGCTAGCAATCACCTCATCGTCCAATTGACGAAGCTCACGTATCCACTGCACTTTCTTGTGGGGATTCCAAGGATCATCTTTGGTAAGCACTGGAAACCTTCCCGTCTTCATTGCTCGGGAGAGTCGCTCCTCGGCATGGACCTGTCCGATCATCTGGAGCAGGTCCGCTTTCCTGGCCTGAGAGTAGTCTTTAAGGCCGAATTGCTTTGCAATAGCGCGAAGCTGTGCAACAGCAATCATAGTGTAGATCCCTGTGGATGCCTGTCTCTACATGGGCGTTCAGACCTTATTATGTGTGGCGATCAGTACCTGTGTGTGTGGTGTAGAACCCTGTGGATGCCTGTCTCTAAATGGGCGTTCAGAGCCGGGAATGTGTGGCGATCAGTACCTGTGGGTGGTGTATATCCATGTGGATGGCTGTCTCTAAATGGGCGTTCAGACCCTATTATGTGTAGCGATCAGTACCTGTGGGCGGTGTATATCCCCGTGAATGGCTGTCTCTAAATGGGCGTTCAGACCCTATTATGTGTGGCGATCAGTACCCGTGGGTGGTGCATATCCCTGTGGATGCCTGTCTCTAAATGGATGTTCAGACCCTATTATGTGAGGCGATCAGTACCTGTCGGTGGTGTATATCCCTGTGAATGCCTGTCTCTAAATGGGCGTTCAGACCCTATTATGTGTGGTGCTGGCGATCAGTACCTGTTGGGGAGGGGGGGGGTGTATATCCCTGTGGGTGCCTGTCTCTAAATGGGCGTTCAGACCCTATTATGTGTGTTGCTGGCGATCAGTACCTGTGGTGGTTCGTCGTGTCGATGTGATAGTGAATGCTTGTCTCTAAATGGGCGTTCAGATGTGTGTGGGGTTGACCACAAGGCGGTGCCCGATGCGACTCTGGCAGAGACTACGTGCTTGTCTGAGCCTATACAGAATAGAGAGAGAGAGAGAGAGAGAGAGAGAGAGAGAGAGGCCGACCCTGTGGTTGATGGCGATCAGTGGTATATATCACTGTGGAGGCTTGTCTCTAAATGGGCGTTCAGCCCCTGGTAGTAGTGGTGTCGGGATGATCCTATCTCCCTGGCAACCGTTCGGCGATCCGTGGTGGCCCCCGAAACCTATGCCCCAGGGATTGAGAGGGCTGTGGGGGCTCATTTGTCTAAATGGAAATCCAGTTGAGGGAGGTTGGTATCATTTTACTACCGACACTACTACTTCTGATCAATGGTTACTTTCTACTTGTTCAGCTGAAACGTACACGCTCGACAAATCATGGATGTCTGCCATGCGTTTCCTCCAGGATAGCAACGGAAGTATGCAATATTTCCAGTCCCTTAAAGGATGTCGCACGTGTCGGTTCAGGAGATTCAATCTCATTGCCATCAATCATGTCCCGTAGGGAAGATGCTTTCTTTAAAGCATCACGTGCTGCAACCACAGAAGAACATAATAAGATCAATTTGCTGTTGAAATTTCAGCCAAACCAATTGGTTGCCAGAATAGTCGGTTTAGCTATCTTTTATGCCCATGTGTTATACTCTGACGAACTGTGATCTCGGCCTGCTAAGTTTATTCACTGTTGTGGGTCAACAAAAAAAAACCAAGTTTGATGCAACTGTTTGGCGAGGTCCTCCAAAGGTTTATCACACAGTGTTTGTGGTTTGGCTTCGGCTGCCTTTTGTCTGCTAGCAGCTATGTTTATATTATGTATTAATAATACCAAGGTGACGTTTGGCCCCATATGTGAACAAGTCAGGGCAAAAAAGCATTCACCGGTGAATTGCACTGTTACTCTTTCCTCTGCAGCTGCAAGAGCTTTAGCTTTCCCGTGCCAGTCATATGAGTAAACATATCCCCTCTCTTGTTGGATTCGCTACAGATAAAGCAATCTTTAATATCAAATCCAGCTGTTTCCGTCGTACTTAGACTTCTATGTGCAGAGATTCCAGGCTGTTTGTCAGTTTCCGTCAATCAGCTGTTAGGAATGTTAGACTTACTGGTGTATTTGTACTGACATTACCTTATGGAAAGCAACTTTTAACATAAACACTTAAAATGCTTGCTTTCAATGGACACAGTGATTTAAAAACCGCATTTTCCGCAGTTGGCTACCATGTATGACTGCAAGCAAGTCATCTGATGTTGGGTTGCTAACAACAAGTTCTTTATTCGAGTTTGCTCCTGTGCTAAATTATTAACCATAACCCACCGGAACTTGCCACATTGAGGTAGTGCAAAATGCACATCTATGTGTCATTTGCTTAAAATCAATTTGACGTGGCCGAAACAACTATTATTATGCCCCTGCCACACTAAGGAAATAACCGCAATAACTGTTAATAGTCGGAAGTGGTGCGGAAGGAAGCACTCTTGTAGGAAGTTATAGCGATTTCGAAGATGCTAACCTGTTAACTTTTCTCAGATCACGTTTGACCTTACATTTCCGTCACTACAAGTACAGCATGCTTCAAGCCATAATAAGCCATTACCCAATTGGTGATATATTACAGAAACAGCGAAGTTGGAAATTGATGCTTTATACGCTCTGGTAAGCACTTTATACACCGGTTTGTATGATTTGAAACCTATGACAAGAACAAATCGCAGGTAAAATAGTTTCAAAGTATTCATAAGAGTGTTCATTAAATAGTTTAGAATTTGAACTACATATGGCATACATCTTCAGGAGAATCAACATGTGGTTGCTGTCCAAATTGTACATCTGTAGCTGCATGGAAAATGTCTAAGAATATCCGATATTGAGAATATAATATGATAAATATGTATTATTGTAATCAATGCACCAGAAGCAAGCCCTGTATTCCCTGTATCTGACAAGGAATTGTAATAGTACGTGTAGTATCGTACATAGATGACAAATCGCCATACAGACCAATTATAATCTGTACATATGATTCTAGCGAAAGTTAGGCTACATAGACTAGCTTATTCTAGATAACTGAGTGAAGTACACTAGTATTATTTATGTTTTGTGAGAACGATACTTTCAGGTAATATGACAGAAAATGTCCAATACTTACCATATAAATTTATTTTCCTTGGTTTCGAGAAATGTAACTCCAATAAGCAATGACTTAGGCATTTGATCGTGTTTGAGTGTTTCAAGAACGCATTATTGTTACCATTAATCTCTAGAATTGCCACGATTATGTCCTGGAATTGACAAATGTCATATTGGATCAAATGCTTTGGATATTGACAATGAAATGTGACCTCGTTCATTTAACATATTAAACGAATAATTCAGAGACCACATTAAATTTTGTTCAAATGACTTCTGGCCACCGAATTTGCCATTCTATAGACGAAAAGATGCAATGCTATTTTCCTTACATTTCTACATTTGCATTGCATTCACCACATCTGTGCAAGCTGGGGTGGGGGGGGGGGGTGGGGGGTGTTGTGAAAAGACCATTATGCCATTGGGAAAATATACTGGTTTCGGCGGATGTTGTAGTTTTAAATCATCCTGCCGCTGGAATGCGACTTTCTTCATCTTTGGCCACTGTTTCTTATCCTAAGCAAAAGTCTTTAACACCACCAGGTTCTCCTTTGTCGTCAGTTTACCCAGCTTCTTTCCTAACAGTACATAGCACAGCTGGTTTGTGCAGAAAAATATGTTCTTCTGAAAAACCAATGAGTGTATTTGACCAAAATTAAATGCACTTGATTTACGAGTTACACAATGAAGGCAGTACAAGGAGACATACATCTACTTAAGGATGTAGTTGATGAAATAATCTCTTCGATAACCTATTTCCGGGAAAATTCAACTGACGTAAAATGGTAAATGCAATGTATCCCTCTTAAGATAATCTCCATTGCACTCTGATGATAATAGAGTGATCGCTGTCTAACTATGTTTCGCTCATTTGTAGCTAAGCTTTGCGTATAATATTAAGTTTGTTGGATTTAATTTGAAACTTTGTAAACTGAACTCTCATATTCTAGTTAGCCATAGAAGGTAGCTGTAGATTACTTTGAATCTCATTTTAATAGGTGTTCTTGCAACAACAACCTTTTTTGAAAATATTGAATATCGTAGATACATACTTACCGTTATAGTTAAAGTTATATTCTGTGAATCCAGGTTTCATGGTTTCAAAACGCACCCAGTGCTCGTGGAATATGGGCAAAGAATATCTAGAAATGGGCGTGGCATAGCTGAATATCTTGAATGGCATGTATGTGCAGTTACGACTATTGAGAGATCGTCTGTTTACATGATTCTAAGAAATTCGATTTGATCATAAGAACATGGCAGTCACTTAACACAATGGGACAAAAGATGTATGTGCATACCTGTGTGTGAGCGTGCATGCATGTGTGCGTGCGTACGCGTGCGCACGCGTGTGTGTGTGTGCTCTCACCATCTTCATCTCTCTCTCTCTCTCTCTCTCTCTCTCCCCTCCCTCCCTCCCTCCCCCCTCCCTGTCGCCCTCTCTTCCTCTGCCCCCCTCTCTTCATACCCCTCTCTCTTTCTTCACGGTCGCTCCCCACGCCTTTCTCGCTCTCTTCCCACCCACCCACCCCCTTTCTCTCATCCTATCTCTGTTACACAACACGTTTTTTTCCTCTACCATATTCAAAGTATTTATAATACTTAACCGAGTTTGTTCAAAAAAAGAAATAAACACAATTGTCAAAATACAATCGCCTAGACTACAGCACACACCTGCCTTAAGAAGTCACACTATTATGACAGAAGATGCCAAGTGATTCTCATGCACACAGTTGTCTTACACACGAAAGATCAGACTAAGGTCGTACATGTCTGAAGCAGCCAGTCTCAGCTCGTCAATGATGTTTGAGTGGATAATTAACTCTGACAGTACTTCATTATCCGCAGACGACATGAATCTGTCAATATGAATCAGAGGAAATGTAGTTGACCACGTATTTCCTTACGAAAAGCCTATTCGTTTGCCATGTTGTTTAGACTGGCTGATTGCTTGTGAATGACCAGTCTTGACGTACCAGACGATTGTTATTTCCTCTTTCCTTGGCTACCCGCATTGCCTGCCATTATTATTCTATCAGTGTCGATGTTCCATGCCTCCAATACACGTGGCCTGCGTCAGGACTTATTTCCCACTCGTCTGCTGTTTTGTGACTATGCTGCTCAGTATTAATGCCAGTTCTAGGATAATGATGGCAATGGACACGTACGTATGCGTGGGCATGTTGTAGCTGAAAAAATTGCCATTCTCCTGCTTAATTGTGAACTCATTCTGATTTACGCTCAGTTTTACACAAATCTATTCTCGAAAGAAAAATCCCGCAATCTTTTGCAAAAGCATAAACAATATTGGGCACACTCGCTTGCACAAATAACGTTAAATGTGATATGCAGACGGTGTTCATGCCAAACCCATACACCTTCCTAAAGATATATAAAACTGCCAGCACCACATTTTCATATCGATTCAATTAACATTTCTTTGAAAAATTAATTTACAGTACTGAAATCGGAATCCTTTTGCGCTATTGAGCATCGTTACTACTATGCATTTTGAAATTATAACGGGTTGAAATATAAAGCAAAAGATTGTTCCAAATATTATTATTTATGGTACAGTATGAACGATGTGGGCATATCACTAAAGCTATGTGTAGTTTTGCTTAACACGCCGTCTTTGTAAATATCAATCCTGTTGTTTCTGCTGCCCTTATTGCCCCTTCTATTGTTGCTTCTGTCCATGCTGCGTTCACTCCTGCTGTTACGTCTGTCATTGTTGTCACTCATGCTCTTGCTTTTGTCATTGTTGCCCCCTCTGCTGCTTCTGCGCTCGTCGATGTTGCTGTTGTTGGTGGTGTTTTGTTGTACTTGCGTCTACTGGATGTTTTGCATTACATATTGATGGTATGCCTCCTTGTATTGTTTAGAACGCTTTTTTGTCAGAACGTATTCTTACGTATGGAACGTATAGTTCCAGTAACAGTCCAGTAATCTGTGTCAGGGGTATATAAATTCGTTGTAGATGAATTTAAGATTTATTACTTTTATTACAATCAATGATGATATATGCCGTAACCTATACAGGTAAACTGGTGAATATTTGAGACTACTTTGACTAGGAGTAGTTGTTGGCTATGACAGTAACATCTCCTAGCCAAATTAGTTGCAATATATTCAACAGAATGTGTGTTAATTCGACAAATAACACATTTCAGTTGCAACATGACTTCTCCAGTTGTCAGCACGATCTGCCTCATGCCGGGATGCACCTCCATCAGAAGAGCTCCCATCAGGATATTATCACTTATAACGCAGATTACTGGGCCTGTACTGTGTCAAAACCAGACCGTATTGGGCCAATACTGGTCCAGTAACCTGCGTCAGGGATAGATCAATTCGTTGTGGATGAATTTAAGATGTATTACATTTAAAACACTTGAGTTGCGCTATATAATCTGTGACATGGCATATAGTTTGCGCTTTGTAATTGCGAATAAGAAATATGAGCCGAGACGTGTCAATGTAACAAAAGATGGTTGGAGAACATCAAATATCTTCAGGATCATCAAAGATGTTTTATTCGGTCACCTATCCAGATAATGGTGAATATCTGAGACTAATTTGACTAGGAGTAATTGTTGGTTATGCCAGCAACATCTCCCAGCTAAATTAGTTGCAATATATTCAACCGAATGTGTGTTAATTCTAAAGTTAACAATACCATAAAATTCAGACGATCATTGTCCCGTTCATGTCAGACATACGTCATTTGATCATGACGTCAACTAACAAGTGACACATTTTATTATGACGTCATATATTTGACAGAAATAAGTAAATACGTTTCCAGAACAAAAACAAACATGTTAGTTACTAAGAAATGGTCTGTTGAATATTATGAACATAATTGTGTTGGAAGACATTGCTGTCCTACAATCAATTATGTTAAAAATATTCAGCAGTACATTATTTTGTCTTGCAAACATGTTAATTCTTTTAGCTGTGTTGATTGACTCCATTCTGAGAATATAACTATTTATATTGCAATTGTCCCACTTTACAATTGGCCCTGCCCTCCCATACTTAAGTGACAGAGCGGATTCATCCATTGCCTGCCGGGTTATCTTTCACACTGTCTCTCTCCATGTTCCCTCTCGCTCTGCGGATTGCCTCTATTCTGAGAACATAACTACTAATATTTGGCAAATCACAGTGGTCTGGTTCAATTTCTGTACCATCTAAGCTAGATGCTGTTGAATAATTGAAGCCTCGTTTGACAAAATATTAGTTCTGCCTGGTGTAATTGCAACGTTGAATCAAATCGTCTCCCTCATACTCACTCAATCTAGTACATAACTGTCAACAAATGTTGATTTATTGCACGAATCCATGACGCATATCGATCTAAGAAGACACGCCTATTTCTATGAGAATACTGAGTTACAGGTCACATGCGTTGACCTTCAAGATACCAATAATATGTGCCCCCTTCTTTTATGGATTGATGTCAAATAGTTCTCTACAAGGTAAAGTGCGATCCATTTGAGAATACGTTTGCTGTGAAGTTTTTGATGTTGCTATAACTTCGTGTATCTACAGCCACTTATACAAAATGTGCTCCAACCCGTATATGATTAACAAATTACCCGTAAAATTGCATGATAATAAAGTTGTGTAGATTCTTTTCTCGCAATTGTTAGAACAGGCCATGTCCAGTTGATACTATCAGCTCTCCATCCCTAAATGTGATTACTTTATGGTACCCTTGCTCTGATGAAATGGTACGCAATAATATATCTCTCTGACACAATCTTAATCAATTTTAGGCTTAACGCTGCACTACTTATACAAAACGTGCGTCCGCACAACGAATCTAAGCAGACAATATTTGTAATAGATAGTCAGTTCACTGAGTGCCCAATGGCCAGAAATTAAGTGATGACGAAGCAATGATAATACAGATGCATTATATTAAGCTAGCTGTTTTGCTTGACACTTGTTCTGAAGGAAACATGCTAAGATTCACGTCAGTAACAGCTCCTCTGTCCGGACTCATTAGTTTGGAGATGGGAGTGCCAATTACCCTAGCTTAGACGTTCACGCATAATGACGTTTGACAACGAGCCTAGAACCTTTGTATTTTGCCATTTATCCTCTGGTTCTGAACCACGTTTACTCCTGATGGTGGCCGGATCAGAATTAGTTTGCATTGTCGATTTGTGTTAGCCAATTAGTTTTAGCAGGATATTATAATTCTAGAGATCGGTGCCAATATGAATATACAATACACCGCGTTCACAACTATGGGGCATTTCGCCAGCCGTCGGAAGCCTATCATGCTGTTTAGACATATTTTCCTTTTTACTTATTGAATGTTCATTTACAATTTTTTTTTATTTCTGTTGTAGATTTTCAAAATAGTTTTCTCTTGGCCTCCACATGGACCAGAACAGAGGTCGGATTTGCCTGGAAGGGGCATGGAAGAGTTAAGTAACACAGCTAGCACAATAATGAAAGGGAATAAGACATGGTGCATGGTGGTGTAGGTGACGTTAGGTATTTCTAACTTCCAGGCTATATCTTCCACGCCCTTAGTTATCCCAGATAACGCAGCTTTCTGGGCCGATGTTGGGCGGATATCGTGCTGATACGTTCAATATCAGCCCGATATCGGCCCGGTAAGCTGCGTTTTCAGAGATTAGACAACAGCGGACGTTCAATGACAATAACAATATACTTTAGTCACGAGGAACTTGATTGTAGTAATATAGTACACTTACTCATAATACTTACAATATTATATATTTCACACATATAATTTATTGGCATATCTTCCATTTCATCGGTTTGTCATTCAAAACCATACGAATGTTGGAAATTCAATATTTCAATAGACATCCTTGCTGAAATATTATGATTCACAGAGAAATGTATGTCATTTTCAAGATGTCCTTCGCTGTGGGAATATTCAATTAATCTCAGATGTGTCATATCTAGTAAAACCTATTCAGGAAGAACGCATTGCACAACGCAAAACTATACAGACTGTGTCCTTCTTCTTCAATGCATACTATAGAACATAAGTTATCTAAGAGCCATTTGAAATAAAGCAATAGTGCGTGCAGTAACTCAAGTAATCAAGGAACTATTGTGTACCAGTCGACCAAGTGTGTTACTTTTTCTAAACTATTTAGTTATGGTAGCGCAATAAAGCTTGCCTAGTCCTTGTGGTCAGTGAAGGGAGTCGATCTGTCACGCACATATATGACGACATATTCAATATGTCAGAATCATAATGACATACAATAACTCCATTATGGAACAGGAAAGGTCCGTTAAGTGTACGAATTGTATGTCTTTGATGAATTCAGAATTTAATACACATTCCGTTTACTATTTTGAAACTAATTTAACAGGGTGCCGTTGTTGCCTACCACCCAGTCAAATTAGTTTCAACATGTTCAACAGCTTACATGTAAAAATTATCGTGACAATTGTATTCTGAGAAACCAGTTATCAAAATATATAAATCAACCCTAACATGTATAAAATGGGGTGTGTGGGGTGTGGTTGGGGCGGAGCTTTTTTAGAAATGGTTGGGGCTGGCTAGAAATCGATCACTCTTCTGTTTCAATGTTCTTAAGACCATGGACAGGATATTGTTCACGGGTGCATCTATCTACCCATTGCCGACCCTTTCAAGTCCGACCGTTAAGTAAATGTGCTGATCAGAATTTAAAGGTTACCTTTAGGGAAGGTCTTGATAATTTAGTCATTGAGATTGCAACAAAAATGAATTTTAGGCCGTGCTCTCACTAGCGAGTTAATCGGGAATAATGTCACACCTCGGTATAGCACTACGCCGGTTAAGTCTCTAGCGAGAACACGGCCTTAGTCTCCACAACAAACCACCTGTATGCTCTGCCATTGTCTAACTTATGATTTTCCTTTTAGGAATTGCATTCATTCACACATCACTGCTCATTTCAACACTCATTTGACCACGTGACGTCATAAAAATCATCAAAAAATTCCCTTCAAGGAAGGTAAATAATGGCGATTGTTAATGTAAATAAAAAATAGCATGACATGATTGCAAAGTACTTTCAGTATATTATTGCGTCTGAGTCCATTACTTTTCTTTATTAATGACGCTTTATTCTGCAATATGTCAAAGAGTGCAAGCAAGCACATATGAAGAGCCCGCAAATACGCCCTAGGATCAATGCACTTTCCAAAATCCGGGATTTGTCTTCACACCAGCTGAAATAAACCACAATGGAAGCAGCAGGATTGAGTGAATACACGCACTTGAGTCCATGCCATAGAAATGACATTTGTTCTGGTGAGCATTGTCAAGGAATGTTGCTCTTGTTAACTATTTACATTGCATTCTTTCTCTAGACCTTCCTTGAAGTAAATCCATACCTTTTTGGGAAAGCTGCTGCTTTTAGCGTGGGCCTACTTTACCACAGGATTAATTTCGAATTCACATTTAACGAACAGTGTTGTCATGGTGCCGCGAGCAGATACCGTATTTTACACAATTTCTTACTTTTCCAATGCAGAAACTCAGGCTGTTAAATAGGTCATATCACCGTATCACCAAATATACATTTACTTTTATTGATTACAACCAGCTCTATCACAGCAATGCATTTACAATGCTGGGTTATTGCAAGGCGCTGCTGTCTGCGCACCATCTAAAACAGTTATTAGCACGCTTGCGGCCAGTCTCAGCTTTTTTCTCTGTCATCCGTTTTATTTAATACATGTGTGCATGTACTTATTGTAACTCAACTCGGCATGTCTATTATGGCATTCATTCATGAGATCAGTCTATTCGTATACGCTTTTTTATTCAACTAATCAATTGCTTAATGTTATTTGCAAGCGGTATTGCTTCATTTGAAGTGTTTTCGATTCCCTCACACTTGGAGGAATTTCGGACACGTTTGGTTTCACGGCTACATCATCTTCTTGGTATACTTAGACAATTAGCACATTCACATATGGTGGTTTCTAGAAAGGACAGCGAACTAACAACCAGGGCAGCTGGCCAATATATCATAGATGCATGTGTTAATATACAAAATGCATGTTACTCCTCTAAGCACGACGAGGTGAAGAACAGCGCCCAATAATTAGCTGCGATCGGAAGACAATAGTTTCAAATTATGCGCTAGTTGGAGAGATAGTCTTTCGGCAAGATCTTTAGCGTTGTAGTAAGATATTAATCTTAAATTCCATGACCAACCTCTGGCAAGTAAAGTGTTATCGTTGGTTTTGTTACTTTGGAATATTTGTTTCGAAATATGCTCCTATGACGGTCTGGAAAATTTGGGCCAAATGTGACAGAGCGAGAAATCCAACATATCCATCGGCGGCCAAATGACAAATTACCTTTTTAACCAAGCTCAAAATCATCTATTTTTCGACTAAGTTGATTTATTTTTGTGATCACAAATCTCCTTGCCAACGAATTCCAGGATGGTCGCCACTCGCAGCTATGAAAATACAACTTATGTACTAATCAACATTTACCCTGAAATATAAAAATAGGAGTCCCCAACATTGTTGAGAAAAAGTGAAGGTCTATCTATGACAGTCTATCGGGTGATCGCAATCTCCGATTGGTCTTATTTCAGCCATTGTAAGTAGCCTTAAAGGAAAAAAAAAGTGGACTATAAAATGTTGTTGACTGATAATTTGATATATTCTAGGTTCCGGCCAATATAGCGTTTTGCTTCATAAGCAATAATGCAACACCCGAACGATTGTCTGCCTGGCTGGCTTCTTACCATCCAGCCTGATTACACGCCTCAGCCCCTACAAGCGCTCACAATACAGCACGTACAGCACGTACATGCTATGGCAATCAAACTCATGGTAATTACGACGGATCAAAACATGTTTAATGCATTCATCATCTAACTAACGAGACCCATTATGTTTTCAACTATTGCATTTAAAATAAAATAATTTCCGTCGTGTTGTTGGTAAGAATATCGGCGGCATCGGCGGTGGCGGAAGCTGCGACGTAATTGCTGTTGTTGTACTGGTAGTGGTGTTTGTGGTGTTGGTGGTGTTGGTGGTGTTGGTGTTGCTGTTGGTGCTAAGCTATTCAGTCTGATTGAGTCACACCATTGTCATCACCCGTGTTGTCCTTGTCATTGTTTATGTTGTTCATACCATTGTTCGCACGGTGATCACAGGTGTACTCGTTCTAACTATGACGTCATGATTGGTGAAGTGCTATGTCATGCGCCATCAAGCTGTACCCGGCGTCCAGCATTTGATGGACATCAGACGAATCTAACCAGTTAACAATTAATCAAATATGATTCATGGTTTGCAACACTCGAAAAACATAAAACCTAATATGCCATAACGTGGGCGTCAGACAGATAACACCTTGGTGACTATGACAACCCCGGGATGTAAATATACGGATGCCTGTCATGATATTGTTGATGCTGAATCAGATTACGCTGGTATATGTGGGTAATTGCACTATATCACTTGTATTGGATATGCTAATACAATTCGACTGTATTCACCTCTAAGGTGTAGCTTGTGCTTTTTATGGTTGTATATATGTGCACGAAACTGCTAATCGAGGGATATCGTATTGATATCAAGTCATATTTTAATAGCAACTTGTAACTACGATAAGTCGATCGCTCTGTCGGTCTGTCAGTCTGTCAGTTATTTACATGCTTGACATCTCTAACAAATCTGCATAGGTCATAACTATAAAGCGTGGTGCTTGTTATTCTCCCTCTCTCTCTCTCTCTCTCTCTCTCTCTCTCTCTCTCTCTCTCTCTCTCGCTCTCTCGCTCTATCTATCCTTCTGCCCCTCCCCCCTCTCTCTTTCTCTCACGTACGTGCTCTCTCCCTCGCGTGCACTCCCTCCCTCCCTCCCTCCCTCCCTCCCTCCCTCCCTCATTCCCTCCCTCCCTCTCTCTCTCTCTCTCTCTCTCTCTCTCTCTCTCTCTCTCTCTCTCTCTCTCTCTCTCTCTCTCTCTCTCTCTCTCTCTGCCTAGCCATTTGCGTTATCCACCCCACCCCTCCCGTTCTCTCATCCTCTCACTCTCCTCGCTCTATATATATTTCTTTTTTCTCCCTCTCTCTTCTTCTCCCCCTCTGCATTCCTACCTCACTCCCATCTTTCTCTCTGTCGCTCTATCTTTCTCCCCCCCCCCTCTCTATCTCCCCCCCCTCTCTCTCTCTCTCCTCTCTCTCCCCTCTCTCATCTCTACCCTCTGTCCCCTCTCTCGCCTTTCTCTCCTCTCCCCTCTCTCCTGCTCTCTCTCTCTCCCCACTCTCCCCAATCTCTCTCGCTCTATTCCCCCTCCCCCTCTCTCTCCCTCCCTCTCCCTCCCTCTCCCCCTCCCCCTCTCTCTCGCTCTTTCTCTCTCTCTCTCTCTCTCTCTCTCTCTCTCTCTCTCTCTCTCTCTCTCGATAGCAGACAGACATAGTAAAATGTGGTTAAACGGTCAAACTTAGACTACCACCGGTACGTATCGTACTCGTTGTACTGGACTGCGCTTTCACATATACTCAATAATCTGGCACACATCGGGATCTGGAGCTCCAACATCAAATAAATCAGAGTGAGTAATTGACTCTTGTCACCCACTATTATTCGCGACGATTGATACGACATACATACGACAATAGTAATCAAAGGAAATGTTACTGACCTACGGTTTGCCTGTGCAAAGGTGATCCATTTGTCAGTATGTTCAGACAGGATTATTGCCCACGAATAACGCTTCTTGACATAGCCTACTGGTGCTCTTTAAATTTTAAGATAGTTTGTTCATTCAAAATCTCCAGGCACGAATTTGATTATGTGGGCCTTAGCCATTCTATTTCCAAATGATCACCTCTTTCCTGACCTGCTAGGAAAAATGACCTGCTCTGGGAAAGACTTCTTTGTGTAGCATGTATGCATGGTTAGATGGGTATTTTGAAATGTGTGCTGTATATTAAATAGTATTTTACCAGGCAACTGGTACTAATGATAACACCCAGTATAGAACAACTTTCTATACACATATTCATCGATATTTATATTTATTTGACCGTGGCATATAGGATTGATAAATTCGGATCGTGGAACCAATCTAAATTTAAGTCAGTCTCGCCTATTTATTCTAATTCTTGCATGTCGTTCTTGTCTAAACTTGCCATAAACGCTGTTAGTTTGTACCCCGTTGTTGAACATTTTGAAATCAATTATTTTCCCAGTTAATATAAGATGGAACCGGTACCTGCAAGCTCGTGATAAAGTCATTAAACCAACTCAAGGCCGTCAGCGTGACCAATGCTGTGGCGAGAGGCGTGTGGCGTGGGTCCATTTGACGGATGGCCAGCTGACATCTATGTCAGGAAAAGCTAGCATCTTGTAGAATAAACTCGCATTATTCCTGACCTATGACTTATGACTGCTAGGCAATATTTGTTTGTATTATAGTTGGTTATCATTGCATAAAATCACATTACCCCTGGCCTATGACTTATGACTGTTAGGCAATATTTGACTGTATTAGATGTGTTTATTCTTGCGGTGTTACTGGTGCTGGTGCATGTTTGTGCTGATAAATGGGATATCCATACATGCACATTTCAGTTTCTACCATTTGCCGCTTTGTTGGTCTGTTAGACTGCCTGCCCATTTTCTGATTCCCTCGATGTAATCAACGGCGACTATAGACAACAGGGCCCATCCGTCCGTGCGTGTGTTTTAATTTCCGAAAAAACATCCATCCGCATGAGACAGTGACGAGGGTCAAGATTGATTCGCTAAACATAGTTAACCATAGTTAATTAGTTACTTGAAATAGTCAACTTGTTAGTTAACTATAGCCGATCGACCATCTAAGCTCAGTCGCAAATTGTTTGTTCAAAATGTGTGCAACATTCAATATGGCCCGCACTTGCCAGTTGGTTAGTTTTAGCGTACTAAACCTAGACTGGTACCAAGTTCCAAATATTCAGCAATGGGAATTCAATACGTAATCGGGCACCAACTAACAATAGTTAACCACTCATCGTTCGAATCAGTTAGCCAATGTGTATGATTAGTAAACAAAACTAACTGAATATCCTTCTCATATATAAATCTCATCTTTACATTGGCCACTACTAACACATACAATTTATTTGGCAAATAGGACTACTTGAACATGCTACCTTTTGCTCTCCGTCTCATTGCGTTCCTTTATCATCAATATCCGGGCTAATTCCATTTACATTCCTCTGCCCACTCCATAGCTCAATGTCTCCTTGCCCTTAGGGCTATCTTTGATGTCTAATATGTCGCTCATTCTAGCGGTCAGTCTTTGTTCGGAAGCTTCATTATGAACATGTTCCATTGTTTATTGTTATTTACAATCGATTTTGTCTCTTGAAGTGTTTTCCTTTCGCCATCACTTCGGGGAATTTATTAGAGCCAAGCTCAAAATAGACGTGTTTGGGTTTCGAGGCCATACTATTGTCTGGCAGTAACTAAACGACAAACACAACCGGTGAGATTTTTTCTTGAAAAGGTTATAACATGCCTTATTAAAATCACAATATATTGCTGCAGAATCTACAGAGTTTAATGCATAATGGACACGCTTGCAGGACAGCTGACACCACCACCACTGCCGCCACAACCGTCACAGGAAATACTAGTACCACCACCGCCACCACCATCACCACCACCACCACCACCACCACCACCACCACCCCCACCACCACCACCACCACCGCCATCACCACCATGACAACAACAGCAGCAACAACAGCAGCAACAGCACTACTACTACAACTATATCATCATTAAACCACCACCACCACCACCACCACCACGACAGCCACTGTCCCATTTCCACAACTACCACCAACAACCCACATCATAGTTACTTCATCATCATCACCTTAAACGAACGGTGAGCTAGTGTTTATACCCGCACATCAGTTTTATCAGACTTGAACGGATTATCGATTGCCTCGAAAATAGAGTCGGATTATTGTTTCGGTAGCACTAATGAAAGGTCCAACGCTGACGGGATGAGACCATTGACGCACATGTGTCAGACATGGGGCATGCCGTACATCGGGATATTGCATTCTTTATCCTATATGTCCACACCATATTCGACCACGCTCCGAAATCATTCTGCTCATTGCTCTAACGTTGGGTCAACATATTTAAGAAATACTCCTGAAATGTTACCAGATTATTTTATTTTGTACATGTGCAGTATATTTAGCGCATTGGCAAAGTGAGAAACACTCTTAACGACATATGGCAAACCTGTTTGCCAGATTGAATGCCGAAACAATGGTGTGCACGGTATTTCATAATAATGCTATTTTCGTAAACATTGACATTATTCATATGATATTGACAATTTCTTAAAAATATTTTTTTCGAAGGAAATATTAAAATTATATTACAGCATGGAGGATAATATTTAGACCTCATAGCTACTTCCAATTATAGAACTGCTTACTAAACCACACGCACAATCGATTTATTCCTACAACAGTCTTAACTTAATTTATTGTAAAATGCGATTTCATTTTGCGGAGTTACCTCTATTGAGAAGTGGATCTTTATTATTAAGAAATGTTACCAAATGCATTGGGTTACTATTGTTAGATAACAAAATGCAGGCTAAATATTGCTCTAACCTGTGCATGCTGTCTATTATATACATAGGTTATACATTGTTGGGCACGCATTGGCCCAATAACTGCATTGGCCTAACAGCTGTAATCCAACAACAATTTCGCAACTGTTATACCACATACGACAAAATGTACTGTATTCACTGACTATAAGTTGTTGGGCCCACGTTGGCCCAACACATCTAACCAAACTGGAGTTTTGCCATGGTTATGCCACTGTTGGCCCAACGCATGTGTATATCATTATTGAATACATTGGCTAGAGGTTGTTGGGCCTGCCTTGCCGCAAAAACAGGTAATTCAACACTAACATTGCCACTGCTTTACTATCGTTGGCCCAACCTACGTATATAATATTTAGTATATACATTGCCTATAGGTTATTCGTCCAACGTTGTCCTGACAACTATAATCAAATTATAACTTTGTCACTGTCATGACGACAGTCAAATTAACACATATGTCTATTATCCGCACTACTAAGAATGTGCCTCAAAATCAAAAACAAATATCACTTTTACCCATTTGAAACATTTAATCCCAGTATCTCACACATACAGTCATGAGATGCGTATGCTGTTGAATATTTTATAACCAATTTAACTAGAAGCTGGTGTTGTCGTTGATAGCATCAGCATTCAGTTAAATTACTTTCTAACAGCATTTTGACACATACCTAGCGAATTTACTATATTTAAGTGTAGTAGTAGTAGTAGTAGTAGTAGTAGTAGTAGTAGTAGTAGTAGTAGTAGTAGTAGTAGTAGTAGTAGCAGTCCTAACAATTGCTTAGCCCTGAGTCCCAAATAATCATACTCCTGATCTATATGCCGAAATTCGCCATGGCTGCGAGCAATAGATGGATCGATCTCTAAACCATACTGCGCGAGGTCAACGTAAGACCAACGTAGGCAACTTGTTTGTTAAGCTTCATAAGAGATCATTGAAGCGTTACCTGATTTCCCGGTGTAATCGAAGAGGAAGAAAGAAAGGCGGGGTGATCAACTTGGTACAAAACAGCGTGACCGCCAGCTTTATGGAAGAGGCAGAATATATCAAGATCAAGGTAACAACCAGCAACTCCTTGATTGACATTGCCAATTATTACTGCCCTAATGACAAGAATCTCTCACTTGACACAATCCAGGTCCCGGACTGCCACTTCCTCATTGCGGGAGACTTTAATAGCCAGTCACAGAGCTGGGGATACAAAACACTTGATAAACGAGGAGAAGCATGGCAAGATGAAAAGCACCTTTTACTTGTCAACGATCCCACAGATCAGCCTACCTTCTACTCGCGCCGATGGCATTCAACAACAACGCCGGACTTGGCATTTTGTACAGAAGACATTCACAGACACCTAAGTAGAGTGGTCGGATCGCAATTAGGAGGAAGCGACCACCGCCCAGTCCTCCTCTCTCTTTCTGGAGGTATTTCGACAAGTACAACTCAACATCCAAGGTGGAACTACAAAAAGGTAAATTGGAGTCTGTTCGGCATTCGTTCCAATCAGCTTACACAAAATATAGCAGTAGAAGGGGAGAAACATCAACAATGTGGTCAAGGAATTTAATTCAAGTATCCTCAAGGCTGCCAACGAAGCGATTCCTTGAGGGTTCAAGAAAAACTAATGCCCCTACTGGACAAGAGAACCACAAGCAGCACATGATAAACTATACAAGGCCAGAGAAGATGCAAAGGGTAATCCCTGTCATGAAAACCACTTCACGCTACAACAAACTAAAGCCAGGTATCTAAAGACCAAGCTGGAGGCCAAAAGAAGAAGCTGGAGGGAAAAGACGGCAGTGTTTAATTTAGAGAGAGACACCACACAGCTATGGATACTGACTAAAGCACTGAATGATGAGGGTGTCGGGGGAGAGAAGATTACTCTTGAAGACGATGGACAAACACTGACAGGAAAGATGGCTGCAGATGCCTTTGTGAAGGCATATGCAAAAGAAAGCAACATTTCTATACCACGAATGCGTCAAAAAGAGGTTAGAAAAGAGCAAAAGGAAAGAACAGACACCAACACTCACGATGCAATGACAGTTTACGTTAGTTTAGCATAACTGAAGAAGGCTATCCGCCAATCGAAGAAGACGAAATCTCCCGGGCCAGATGGCATTACGAATGATCTGATCCAACACCTTGGTAATGCATCTCTTCGCAAGTTGCTGGACATCTTTAATCTCAGTTGGACCAGTGGAGCGGTTCCTCAGTGCTAAAAGGAAGCCAGAATGACTCCTATTCTGAAAAAAGGGAAGAACAAGACGAAAGTGCTGAGCCACCGTCCTATCAGTCTTACAAGCTGCATATGCAAGACCATGGAGCGCATCATCAACCAGCGGTTGCAGTGGTACCTGGAGTCGGAGAACATTATAGTTTCAGAGCAGGCCGGCTTCAGAAGATACAGGAGCACAGAAGATCAAACAGCACATCTTGCACAGGTCATAGAGGACACTTTTCAAGCTTAGAAGGTGATGCTAGCTGCCTTTATCGATCTGCAGAGGCATTTGACAAGGTGTGGAAGGATGGCCTCCTCGTGAAGCTCCGGCGCGCACGCATCGGGGGCAACATGTTCCGATCAAGTCATACCTACACACTCGCAGAGCTAGGGTGCTGGTGGATGGACAATCTGGACAGAATGTATTGCTGAGACAAGGGGTGCCACAAGGCGGAGTATTATCACCAACTCTGTTCATACTCTTCATTAATGACATTGTAGCAGAGCTGCCCAATGGGATCCAAGCAGCTGTCTATGCAGATGACCTCGTACTCTGGTGCACCGAGGAGTACACAACGACTGCCACGTACAGAATGCAGCTCGCCTTGGACAGAATTACAGATTGGGCCAATCGCTGGTGTATTACCATCAACAAAGAAGAATCATCAGCCATGCTATTCTCACTGTCCACCAAAACCAAGGTTGGCAATCTGACACTAGGCGGTACTCCACTCGAGTACGAGGACCAGCAGACATACCTGGGAGTCACCTATGACAGAAGATTAACATGGAAGGAGCACATCCAGAACGCAGAGGCAAAGGCCAGAAGAAAGCTAAACATCATGAGGAAGGTGGCAGGAACAAAGGTGGGGTGCCAATGAAAGGATCATCTACCTAGGTGCCGTACGACCACACCTTGAGTATGGATCCAGCTCATGGACAGCAGGCATCCCCCCACTTAGCGAAGGAAGGGAATGCAAAGAACTGATCAAAGCTGCAAAGTTCAAATCGTTCAACAACCACCCGGTGAAGATCAGGCAAGCACAGCTGCCATCAGGAAGACTTAAACGATCAAGTTTTGTGAAAGAGACAAAAGCACTTCAAAGGGAACACCAAGAAATGTTGCCAGCACAAATAGAAGACCCAAACCACACCCTTGAACCTCCAACCTGGGAAAACAAACTAGGGAGCATAGCTATTCGCACCGCAGTACCTCATCTCACAACCAAAGATGAACACAGTGATGTGAGCAAGAAGGCCCTGACCATAGCCATGCTGGAAGAAATTTACCCTCAGGAGACATGGATAAGGATCTACACAGATGGATCAGCCAAAGATGCAATTAGGAGAGGAGGTGCTGGACTGCACATACAGTATCCAAACGGACAACATATGTCAGCTGCAATACCAACAGGAAAACACTGCACAAACCACAGAGCTGAAGTCGAAGCACTGGTTCATGCAGCTAATACCATCAGCAGAACAGCAGACCGTATTGCACAGATTGTCCTTTTATCTGATGCCCGCTCCGTCCTTGAGGCTATCACCAAAGGTAAGCTGCCACAACTTGAAGAAGCACTACAAACCATCAAATGCTTTCGGATAGCACTGCAGTGGATCCCATCACACTGTGGAGTACAACGAAATGAGGAAGCAGACAAGATGGCAAAGGTGGGTGCAGAAGAGAGTCCGACTGAAAACATGGTTACCCATACAGAGATGAAGACTATCATCAAGTCACTCTATAGAACACCTCAATCAGAAGATGCCTACCATCATCTCTCGAAGCCAGAGCAAGTGACCATTTTTCGTCTGAGAGCTGGACACAACAGACTAAACCAACACATGTACAGGCGGTTCCACCTTACGACATCGCCCGCTTGTCCTTGTGGAGTAGCAGAACAGACCACAGAGTACATACTTCAATGTTGCAGTACGTATCAGCTGCTGAGAGAAGAGATCTGGCCTTTGTCAACCTCTTTTCTTGAAAAGCTGTATGGGCCTGAGGAAGAACTGCAGAAAACCACAGATTTCATCTAGAGAACGGCTCTCCAAGTGTGATACCAGCGATCGAAAAGAAGAAGAAGAAGATTGAAGCTATACTGCTTGTGATCAATGGCTTTACTTTGTCCCAATGCGTAGAAAATGGAAGTCTGCGCAAGAAATTTTATGCGATAAGATAGGGTTAACAAACGATACATAAAAACCGCATAGCACCAACATTGAAACAATGGTTAAAACTACACAGGTAAGCTGTTGAATATGTTGACACTATTTTGACTGGCTGCCTAAGGCAGCAACAGCGCATTGTCAAATTGGTTTCAAAATATTCAACAGCATGTTTATTAAATAGAAAAGAATTACAATGACATACAATTTATACAACGTGTCGGACTCTTTGAGATTTGGTGACGGTCTATATAGAACCCTTTGTGATGTAATGATTGTGACGCCATCATATCCGGGCTGAACCGATTATTCCGTCATACGAGGTCAGATGATGGATGGATACTCTGGAATTGACTGCACGAATCACCTAGAATTATAATAAACAACAGCAGTGCTCATTGAATCAGGTTAAAACAATAGTACGATGGAACATGGGCCTCTCGCTTTTTCTTCTTTCTTTCTTTTTTTCTTTAATTCTTTCTTTCTCTCCCTCTCACTGCGTACGTGGGTGCCATCATGTGTGCGTGCGTGTGTATGTACGGCCGTGCATGCGCGGTTGGGTGGGCAATGTGGGCGGGTGAATGGGTGAAAGGGCGAGTGTGTGAATTGGTAAGTGGGTGAGTGGCTGTGTTGGTGAGTGAGTGAGTGGGCGAAGGAGCGAGCGGGCAGGCTATTGGGCAGGCTATTTGGCAGGCGGGCAGGCTATTTGGTGGGCGGGCAGGCGGGCAGGCGGGCAGGCGGGCAGGCGGGCAGGCGGGCAGGCGGGCAGGCGGGCAGGCGGGCAGGCGGGCAGGCGGGCTGGCTGGCTGGCGCTAGAACGAGCGAGCGGGCAGGCTATTGGGCAGGCGGGAAGGCGGGCAGGCGGGCAGGCGGGCAGGCGGGCAGGCGGGCAGGCGGGCAGGCGGGCAGGCGGGCAGGCGGGCAGGCGGGCAGGCGGGCAGGCGGGCAGGCGGGCGCTCGAACGGACGAGCGAGTGAGTGAGTGAGTGAGTGAGTGAGTGAGTGAGTGAGTGAGTGAGTGAGTGAGTGAGTGAGTGAGTGAGTGAGTGAGTGAGTGAGTGAGTGAGTGAGTGAGTGTGTGTGTGTGTGTGTTGGTGATAGGTTATAATGGGAACAACCGCAACGATTGTGAGTGTGTGCGTAATTGTGCGCTTGCGTCCGTGAATGCATGGCTGAGTGCGTAAGCGCGCGAGAGCGAATGAGCGAGCGAGTGAGTGAGCGTGTGCGCGTGCGTGCCTACATTCGTGCGTTAGTGCATGCGCGAGTGCGTGAAATGATGATAGAACGAACGTGATGTCTAGATTACATCTGCTCATAACACTCACTATTCTTATACTCTAGTAGGCTTCGCACATCCCTTCAACTCCATAAATAATTGGGAAACTAACGGAGCTGTTTGTTAAATACTAATTAGAAAGGATTTCTACAATAGTGTTTCGATCAGGACCACGTGGTTACGAATACGACCATTTCCTGGTAAACTCGTCTTCGAGCTGTAGACACACATATGCTATAATATCTTACTAAGCTTGCTAGGATAACTGGCATTTTCTATGCGGTGTAATAAGAACACAATTTTGGCCATTCTGGCAATAAAGCTGGTGTTGACTTTATTGCCCATTTCTATCATCTTCATTTAGGATTACTTCACCCCCGGAAAGCACAGTCACAAAGATTGGAGAGCTGCGCTAACTCGATATTCGTTTACGAAGCGTACACATTGTGCATGGTAATGCTGGGAAAAAACTAAACAGACTTTCGTTTAACCCTTTCTTGACGAATCCAGCTAAAACCGGCAGCGGTCTTCTGGAATGTTGATTTGTAATTTTTGAAAATTTAACACTGGAATGACTGGCTCGATAACCGATCCAGTCATTCCGGCTGTAAAAAATAGTCTTCGCTTGGCATGCAAAAGGACATTTAATAAGCAAATATTTGGATTTAGTCATTAAAGGGTTGAAAAATAGCGATTACTCGAAACAATAAATATCCTGTAGCTCGCTTATTGGTAGAACTGATATTGCTTGCTAATCTGTTCTTCTAATTGAATGGCTCATACTCACCCGCTTGTACCAGGACTAGATTATTCAGTGCACGGCGGAATATAAGCTCATTATAATTCCTGATTTCCAATATTTTCATTAAATTTATCATTTCTATAATTTTGTAATATGTTTACAATATTATAATAGCAAGAATTGATGCAGTATGGCTGTAATCCGCGCGTTGGTGTAGTAATACGTTTTAGTGAAGTACGGCACAACCACATGGCATTACAGCATTATCTTATAGTAGAATATGCGAGGATACGTCATCCTCGTTTAAAGGTTCACATTCACACCAGAATGCTTGAAAATTCATTTATTTAAATTGAATACTTTTAGAAGCTTAACTTGTGTACCGCGCTGTAATAAAATGAAATAAATCCGATGATTCCATTCCCTATAAATTAATATACATGTTTAGCTGTGCAGTTGAATTAGGGTCTCGGGTCTCGAGGGAGAGGGAGAGGGGTGGGGCGGGAGAGGGGAGGTGGGTGGTTTGGTGGGTGGGATGGAGAGTGGGGGTGGGAGGGAGATGGAGAGAGATAGGGAGATATGAGAGATGGACAGAGAGTGGGGTAGGTGGGGAGAGACAGAGATCTAATCAGTACTTTTTAGTAAATGAGCATCATACTATCTTTGACACAATACGTTGGATGCCCCCATATATACCAACATGCAGTGAGGTAATAAAGTGATACATATCTAGGTATTGCACGGCCAAATGTGTACTCGTGTCTGAGGCTTAAGGTGCGGACGGTATTTTAAACCGTTCCCAACGAAGCCTGCCAAAACCGGCCTCTGTAGTGGTATTGGGGAATTTCCATTTGCAGGCCAAGAGAAGACTATTTTTGTTAACTGACCACAGGAATAACTGGTTCAATAACCGAGCCAGTCATTGCAGTGGTAAATTTTCAAAATTTATCTTCTCTTGGCCTGCATTTGGACATTCAATGAGTAAATATTTTAATTTTATAGATTAATTTAGTCACTAAAGGGTTAAACATATGACAATGACAGATTCCCGGAAAATTAGTTTCAAAATATTCAACATAATGTTCAGTAAATAGTAGTTTCACCAACTATATACAGTTCAGACACAGGTGGTCATTTGCCCCTTTCCTGACGTCATTTTGATTGTGGCATCAGATAATAAAGCACGTATTGGATCATCACGTCATATAGGTAAGTGAGAAAATGGGCCCCTCAACTACATTCTCAGCTTCGGCAGACATTGAAATTTCACCGTATCTCAGAGAGTGATTTGGGCTTTAGAAATTTATAATTCAATAACAAGTACACATATTGATGCAAGGCATCAATGGTAAATAGCGTGCCCGAGGTTATTATAATTCTGAGAATAAACTCAACTGTTTCATGAAGAAATGAAGTTATATAAAGGCATGCAAGCCACTTATGACACAAATATACACGGACAATAAAGACAAAAGAAAGAATATTTCTTGCAAAAGGATATGGGCAGTATTAGCTATGGGCTAGGAAAAGCAGCTTATATTTTTGGTCAGTCCAACAATTTTTCCATCCATCCTTTTTCTCCAGGCCAACCTCCTTAACAGAGAGAGGAACAGACACAATTAAGAGCAGCCAGTGATGAGAAAATTGCACTACTGCATCAACAGAGCGTAACAGATCAAATTTGGGCCATTAGGTATCAAACAACTTGTAAAGATAAGGAAATCAACAGAACTGGCAACCCAGTCAGTAGAAAATCAGCGCAAGAAGCAGTACAGACCCTGCCACCCATTCAAACATATTAAAGAAAAACTGTAAAGAATATTTTAAACCTAAATCTTGATACCTTCTTAAACAGACGTGAAGAGCTTATTACCTGGAAATATATTGGTGAAATATACACTGCAATGCTACTGAAATGCACAAAGCAAGTATATTTTTGATGCAATATAAGTCCCCCAATCTGTACCGACAGATAACCTTTTCAACAAAGTTAAGTTGCCAGGATAGACCCAATGCCGTGAACCTAGTATTCTCCAACGAAAATGATGTAGTAGAAAACATTCTGACTGAAGACCCAGTGGGAAACAGCCACGACATCGTGATCTATTTCATGTAGCTATCATATCTATGTCACCTATTAAACGATAATTTACTAGAAACAGTGAGAACTATTAAATCAAATATTTTTTCTCGACAAAAAGGCCAAAATCGGCCTCAACTGTTGTAATGATGACGATCTTGTTGACCATATGTGCAAATGTTAGGGTATTAGCCTGATAAGCCAGGTTCTACCACTACACGCGGCTAGTAATATGGGATGTATAGAAATATTTTCACATTACTATAATAAATATTTTGTGGTAGAATTATTACAATATTTCGCACATCACGAGAACATAGTGAGTTCTACATGGCCTTATGTTCGAAAACTGGCTACAAGGCATGTAGAGATATTCTGGTACCGTATATAGTACATTACTGGAATTTGACAATGGTGTGTCACTACTAAATTGCATATGACGAAATTACTGTATAGTAAACATTTTTAAAACCTTTGATACTTTATTGGCGTATTCATATACGTATCTAACCATATGGGTGCACTTCTGGGGTCGAACCTATTGCAAACAGTGTGGTACAGAAAATCGTTGATCTGACAGAATTTGCGCCAATTTTCGGTATGGAATTGTGTACTATGAAATTACGTTCCTGTAGAATTTTTTAAAATTCGGAATACAACTAGCATATTTCCTATAAGTATTTGTGGGTGAAATTCTGGGGGTGAACGTATTGCAATGAAAACCATGAATTATCCTATGTTTGAGCTTATTTACGTTATGAAATTTTTAAATCTCACTACGTCGTAAGCTTATGCCTATACCTATCTAAACATATGGGTAATAGTCTGGGCCGAACCCATTATGAGCGATATGTCTGGACATATTGACACCTATCTGAATGTGGTGAATGTGAACCAACCATATTACAATGGGGCCATATGGCGAATATGTAACTACATATTACCAAATTACTTGATGGTAGAATCGTGCAAAAGCAGTAGTACATATTCAGTTATATACAGCTATATGTAAAAAAAATGATTACAAACCGAGAACTAAGATTCTAATACTGAATATAGTAAATTGTTGGCATTTGACAACTGCCCGTGGCTACTAAATTGAATATTACGAAATTATTACCTGTTAGAAATCTCAAGATTCATTAGCGTATTCATATCCCTATCTAACCATATGGGTGAAATTATGTAGCCACACATATTGCAGATGGTAGGGTAGTGAAAACCACAGATCTGCCAACATTGGAACAAATTTATGCGATGAAATCGCATACTACGAAAATACTTTACGTTCGAATTCTTTTAAATTCCCAATGTAACTAGCATATTCAAATTCCTATACGTCTATGTGAGCGAGGTTCTTGAACCGACCATATTACGGAAAGTAGGCCACCGAAAACCACGAATACACCATCATTTAAGCTATATTTTGCGTATTAAAATTACTTCATCTAGAATTTGTTAGATTCGGAATATAACTAGCTTATTAAAGCTCAAGTCTATGTGGGGTAAATTATGGGGCTGAACATACTACATACATTAGGGCACTGAAAACTGTGGTGGTTTATTAATACAATGCACGTTTCCAGTTTAGCTATGCCCTGCCCATCTCTAGCTAAACTTCACCCAAACCACTCTCGAGTTGAGATCGACAGATTTCCGAACTACTAGATGATAAATTTCAAGAAAACTATACAGGTAAGCCGTGGAATATTTTGACACTAAATTGACTGGGTCCTGTTGCTGCCTATGGCATCAACAGCGGCCAGTCAAATTACTTTAAAAATATTCAACAGCATTTTTATTAAATAACAAAAAACATACAATTCGTACAACGTGTCAGATTATTAAGCATTTAAGATGGACTAAATCGAGTCAGTCATGACGTCATTATTATGACGTTATCCTACGCGTCAAATAATTAATTACAACGTGATATGACGTAATATGATGGATAGACAACCTGAAAAGGCCCATTAGCAAGTGATATTAATTGCCCTCGCTCCATCAGAGGATGAGTGTATTGTATTCGGGTCTATGTGCGTTCGGGATGGCAAGGGTCTACAATCTATGATTGGCCTTGTTAAAATATGTGACCTATAAATACGGGTGCTCTCTTAATACAAGTGGTCCATATTGTGTGGACCACGCATTAACAAGTGGTATTAGCCCTGTAATGCTCAATTTGCTCATGCCAATTTCAACCTATCTAAACATATGGGTGACATTCTGGGGCCGAACCCATTATGAGCGATATACCAACACCTATCTGAATGTGGTGAATGTGAACCAACCATATTATAATATGGCCATACGGCGAATATGTAACTACCTACGATGAGATTACTTGATGGTAGAATTGTGCAAAATATTGAGTTATATACATCCATATATAAAAAAAAGTATTGCAAATCAAGGACAGACATTCTGATAACGAATATAGTAAATTGTTGGCATTTGGCAACTGTCCGTGGCTACTAAATTGAATATTACGAAATTACTACGTGGTAGAAAACTCAAGATTCATTAGCGTATTCATATCGCTATCTAACCATATCGGTGAAATTATGTGGCCAAACCTATTGCAGACAGGTAATGGTAGGGCATTGAAAACCCGCAGATCTGCCAAAATTGAAACGAATTTACGCGATGAAATCGTATACTACGAAATTACTTGACGGTCGAATTTTTTTCTATTCCCAATATAACTATCGTATTCAAATCCTCTCTACGTCTATGTGAGCGAAGTTCTGGAGCCGACCACATTACATACAGACAGTAGGGAACCGAAAAGCACGAAAAACCCAACATTTAAGCCAATTTCTGCCTAATAAAATTATTTCATCTAAAATTACGAATACAGATGAAAGATATTTCCTTCTGATATATGCTAAGCTGTCCTCGCTTCCATTAAAAATAGTCTTATTGTAGGCGAGCACGCGAATCAATTGTAGACAATTCGAGATTGGGGGCGTAGTGCAATCGTCAATCAATATTTCATGCCGGAATTGTCAACACCATTATTGACTGACAAACAAATCACTGGCCGCTTCTTTCTGCACTACCACTGTCACAAGAGCATGCTCTTCGCTGCATTACAAATAGTGCGGACACAAGAACACCAACAGAAAAAATCAATTACACAATTCGAATTGACGGATACTATTCTAAGCGCAGTACGGATCATTGTTTTAAGTAGCAGTCTCGATTCCCCGCAAATACACATGAACTCACTGTGCAAATAATGTCTATCGAATGTTGTATTGAATGGTAGTTTTCTCGGTAAGTACGTTATGTGTTTGAACTATTTATGATATACACCATAGGTGGAATTGACACGTGCTGCATAAATACTACATCGGTACATGCATTGAAAACAGCAAAGACTAAAATATGCTGCGCGTGTAGAATGATAAATCTGTTTAATGCTGATTTAGTTAGGCAGCTTAGGACATGATTTTTGTGAAATGGGGCCAGAGCGGATAAAAGCATAATTTTTTTTACCAAGTCTTACCTATGTCAAATGCTTCACAATCGTACTAGGATCTACACACAGAAGTCAATATGACAGTTTTACAAGCTAAAGTGTTATTTCTCACTTCTTCTCTTTCTGAAAATTCTAAAATGACATGTTTGGGCAAAAAGATGAACATGGAGTTGACCAAAATAGTAAAGATTTGCAAATCTACCTTGTAATTGATAAAACGAGTAAAAGGAGGGAGTAGTGTTGTAATAGTATCCCATATTTAATCAAAATCTTGTCCTAAACTATCTGACTATTGTAACGAGTTATGATGATCCGGCGTGCGGTAGTGTGGGCGAGTCTGTGGTCCCATGCGTATCATTGTAACTAAGTGCTTGACTGTGTGATTCAGAGAACAGCATGATGTCAATATTTCTTCACAGGCTCAGAATGTGTATTACGTATTGGCATATACATTTGTTTATCTGATGAATTACTAATCTTAGCAGCCACCTCTTAAGCGATGCGAAGAGCCAAGCTAAAGTGCACATGCATGGGAAACTAACTACACAGAAGATAGATGTTGATGATGAGGCCATTATTCATACCCCTGGCATAATTAGGAAATGACCGTGATAAATGTTAACGGTCGGAAGTGGTTCGGAAGTGAGCACTCTTTTCGGAAGCTACATCCATAAAGAAGATGCTAACCTGTTAACATTCCTTAGATCACGTTTGACCTTGCATTTCCTTGACTAACGCGGCTACACGTATCTTCATCCTTACCATACACAAGCCTTACAATAAGAGATACTTACAGTAACTGTGCAATATGAAATTGGTTTTTTTTCTAAGAGAGCGCGCGCGCGCGAGAGAGAGAGAGAGAGAGAGAGAGAGAGAGAGAGAGATAGAGAGAGAGAGAGAGCGCGAGAGGGAGAGAGGCATAGCTTTTATTTGCAACGTTTCTCATTGGCATGATACAATAGAGATATAAAGTCCTAAATGCAGTGCCATCTCTATCTATGTCATGCCCATTTCTAGCTAAGCTCCGCCCAGTTTTTTACGTGTGCTTGAGAGTTATGGTATTTAATGTTTTGCAAACTATGACAACAACACCTCCAAGTCAAATTATTTTCAAAATAGTGTGGTCAGTAAATAGTAAATCCCAGAAGACATACGAAGTACTTCAGACGAGTAATGTTGATCACGTTTGTGTCACGTCGTGAATAGACGTACGGGATTTGATTGTGAAGTCTAAAGCTAACAAATGATATATTATTATTATTATTATTATTATTATTATTATTATTATTATTACTATTATTATTATTATTATTATTATTATTATTATTATTATTTTTTTTTTTTTATGGTGACAACTACTTGAGTGTGCCAGATCGGATCCCTCAAGTTGAAGGCAGCGCTACATAAAATCCATATCCCCAATATACGCTATGCCACTAAACGCATCTTTCAAGTACCATTTCTAAATTGATAAATCCGGAGTGAGTGCACGGGAATGCGAGAGAAATATTTGACAACGAGCTGTGGTGGGTGGCTGGCTGGTGGGTGAGTGGGTGCATGGGTGGGTGAGTGGGCTGGTGAGTTGGTGAGTGGGTGGGTGGTTGAGAGGGTCGGTGGGTGGGTGGCTTCAGCGATTAACCTAAGAGGTTAAGTGCAGTATGTATTATTAATATTGTTGCGACTATGGTAAAAGGAATCCCATATATTTGCAATTAGTCCTTCTACGCTTTTGACCACTGTGACATGTCCTTAGACAAAATATTTAGCTTCTTCATGTCCATTCTTGATCTGAGTGTCCCGAGTCCTGTGTTAGGTAACCTCATAGCACGCTTAACATATTTATACAATGGCGTCCACTTCTCTCTGGGCTGATGTGTCTTCTGGCATCATTAGCACATGGCCAAACATTGCCCAACGTTGCTGGGCGACTTTTACCGACAGAAGCGATGTATTACACATCTTGTATAGTACGTCGTTGGAAATAATGCTATATGGCCATACGTCGAGTGATGGTGTGGAAGGGGGCGCGGTGGCAGGCAACAAGTTTGTCTAGAGCTGCCCAGCTTTTACAGTTATACAGCATCATGGATAGGCATATGCCGTGGTAAAACGTGGTCTTATTGTCACGGTTATCTTTGATCTCCGAATCCATATCTTCCAGAAAGACTGGTTAGGTATGCTCCCCATGAAGCAGAGTGCAGCAATGGCAGCAGTACCGCAGAGCAGTGAGCCCCGAATTTTGTTTTTACTTCGATTGTTCGCTGCCACGAAGTGGATCGTCATTTTCTTTAGCATTGTCAATAGGATCTCACTATTTAGTTTGCTTGCAGCTATTGGGAGTAGTTTGTCAAGGGGTTTCCTCAGTCTCTGAAGCCCACATCGCCGACATGTTCCATCTCCAGTTACATACCCAACATGGACACTGGTGGCTTGGTCTTGTATAATTTTCCCACAGAGATGCCAATGCAGCAGTAAGGTAACGGATGAATCTGCAATTAGTCGTCTCATTAGTCGCACCCCATCTTCATTGCAATTGGTCTAGCATAGTACAGCTGAGATCTTTGAGCGTTTAATTTTATGTTTGATCACATACAATGTCTGCGCAGCTGCGTCTCCGTTTAAAGCCCCTTTATCATGAGCCAGGGAAGTCATCGATCTTGTCTTGGATGCAGCATAGAGTAACATTGGATAGACTTTTCGTATCCTAGTGTGGATCGCAATGGACCGCAGGTAGGTCGGGTGGTTTCTTAGGCGTGGGTAGCGCGATGCGGGTGACTTTGCCTACAGCATCGATGAGAAAGTGGTGTAAAAATACCCAAATGGATTATGTGCGTGATCGCTTTTGAGATAATTTTTTCTTGCGCATTTGAATAGGTCATTGCTCCTGCCCTCAGGTCCGGATGCACGCCCATTTTTCAGGGTTTTGAGCCTCTTCTCAACTTGCGGAGAGACATGAAATATATGGCATTACTGGAGAATCAGAAGCGAACAGCTGTATCTTAGAGATTAGCTATATAGATAGATGAGTGGATCGATGCCTTGATGGATTAGCGTATGGACTGATAGTGAGTCGGCAGAACGTGTAATCTATTGCATAGATGAATGGGTAACAGGTGGATCTGTAGATGGACGTAGGACAAGCTATGTGCGTGGGTGGACTGAGGAGTGGATGGGTGGGTGGATGTTCTTATGAATAAAGGGTTGGCACATCACAAAGGATCGCTTTTTCGTAATTTTGCCTATGAGTACCTTGGTACTATTGATACTCCCAACGCATCCTCATTTCACTTACCATGTGTACATTGAATAGGTCAAGCACATCCCATGTTTACAGAAAGAGAAATGCCGTCCAATACAACATTCAATGGACGCTGTTTGCACTGTGATTAAACATATATTTGCATTCCATTGAGGTTCATAGTTTAATTCGATTCTTGAAATATGATCCGTAGTCTTCAAAGTGATTCCATTAGTGCTTGCTGTTGTTGCTCATTGCCTAGCGATGGGAAGCATCTTGTCATTTACCACGACAATGAGATAGGACATTGGAAAAAGCTCGAAGACACTACTTTGTCCGTCAGTAAACAATGGCGTTGACATTTCTATCGTGGATTATAGATCATCGATAATACTATGATGGTACTACGTACCACCCAACTCAACCCCACATCCTATTGCCAATTATCAATTCCGTCATACTGAAGTATGACGTTATTTTTTATTAACTCTCCAATGAGAACACGGCATGAGATACAGTACTCTGTCAAGGAGCGGCGTCTATCTAAGCCCATGTTCACACTAGAGAGCTAATCCGAAGTAAGTCCAATCGATCACACAATTGTGCTTTACTTATATAAGTGTTTACCGCCTGAGGCGTGTTCCCATTCGATTAGCTAATCCGAAGGAAGTCCAATAGATTATAAATTTTCTCATTACTCGCTCAAGCGTTCACACTTACAAAATTATGACAAGTAAACGAAAGTTTGCGCTCGATCTGACTTGCTTCTGTCTTACTTCGGATTAGTACTCTCGTGTGAACACCGCCTTAGACAGCAACATATTACAGAAATATAGTGTTTTGCACGCGCATCTTATCCATCCATGCCCAATTCTTGTGCGCGCAGGTACATGATTTACCACTGTTTAAGATTTTTCCAAACCGAGTAATTCCTTTATTATTTCATTTCTATGTTTTGCCTGCTGCAAACATTAATTTGAAGATACATCATTCTTATACTATGAACATGAATAACAATGCTTGCAACTTATCGTCAGCACAAAGCGGATTATGAAACGTGCAATCTCGTATCGAAAAGTAGTACTAAATTGAATTGATAGGACTTGGTAATCCATCATTATAATGGGTATAACTGACCTAAGAAGATTGTGTATTTAGTACACGCGAAGGAAATGGCAGTGATCGTAGCGAACAGTGAAGAAATAGCCCCTGTTGTTAACGGAGACATTTTACGACTTCAGTCCCGCACTCGAAGATGAATCTGACACCAAATTACACAATTAGATTCCACGTGATGCTCAACAAAATGCAATTGAAGGGCTCATTGCTAATTGGCACTTCTCAAACAGCTCTGTTATTCAGCCAATTACTTACCGCATCGAAACGACACACTAAAAGCGACAAAAAGCATTTCGACATAATGATTGTTTTATGGGTGCGTAGTGTCATCAATCCAGAAACCCTTGCATGATACACACACTCACATGCATACCGCCCGCACGCACGCACGTACTACCCATGCGCGCGCGCACATACACCCACACACGCACGCACTCACTCACTCACTCACTCACTCACTCACTCACTCACTCACTCACTCACTCACTCACTCACTCACTCACTCACTCACTCACTCACTCACTCACTCACTCACTCACTCACTCACTCACGCAAGCATGCGCGCACACGCACAACGCGTACACTCGCTCATTCACACGCACTCACGCTCACACTCACATACGCGTACGCTACATACAAATGTGTATCAAAGGGTCTGTTCACCATGATATAGATAAAATTTCTAAAATCTGAACAATTTGTTCGTGATGACAGAGCTACGCAGGGAATACATATTGGGTTAGGATGTATGTTGTAAACGTAATATAGCTTCAAAGGTAACACGATATATTATAGCGCGTATCTTATCAGCCTCGCGGTATTTGTAGTGTTTTGCCATAAAATTTAAATAAAGGTTCATGCAGCTGTCTGCTTTTAGTATGAAATCACCATCAGAGAGAAGATACTGGGTTTCGCATGGCCAGCAATAAACTGGTTATTCACCCCTACATTCGACATTCGTTAGTGCGATGAGAAGAGATACCAGTTCGCCATTTGTAGGCAGTCTCAGTATTATAAAATAAGAAAAAAAGCGCAAAGATATTCGGTTTTAGTGCCTCTATAATTGGATGTTTGACGATAAACATTTTCACAGATGGTACTAATAAATTATAACATATTTATTACAATTTCATTCTGAACGTATAGGAACGTGTTGCAATAAAGACACCTTTTGGACTGTTGCTTATTTTGCCAACAATGCGGTGAACAGAGCTGCGGTATATTGCAGAATGTATGCCATTCTTAGATAGACGCTCTTGCAACATTGATTTGAGATTAAATCTTCTTGTGTCAATTTGTCGCTATAATAGTAACACAGCCCTTGCAGTCATTCCAGTGGTAAATTTTGAAAAAAATATTCTTCTCTACGCCTGCAAATGGACATTGCCTGAGCATAAATTTAGATTTCCTAGACGAGTAACCCAATAATCGCCAAGTCGGTCAAAAGACCAATTCTTTAAAAAATATTTTCCTAAATTCCAGTTGCAAATTTACAAAAAACCAGTTCTCTTGGCCAGCAAATAAATGGCCATTCACTGAGCAAATATTTGAATTTTCTTTTAAAATCTTGACAAATGAAAGGGTTCATTGATAAAAGTAGCCTTTTGAGCGTTTTGAGGCGCTGCTGGCACCAAGGAGTTAATGTCTACAGAAGGTATTCTCCGGCAAGGGGAAGTCAAAGAATCGTTCAGTAGTATAAAACTATCTTACGTGTGTAGAAGCAAATGACGAGATGTGATATTACCGCTAAACACAATCTGAGTCTTTAATGTTACGGTATTTCCACAACATTGACAGTTTTTCAGCGCAGAATATTATCTACAAAATAGTGATTTGTTATTATTAATAAAATATTGAAGCGTTAGAAATCTGCCTGGGCATCTGGACTTATGCAACCCTCCTTTCTGATTTCAGTTATTTCCCGCCAATCTCTAGCTACGCTCCACCTACACCTCGCTTGTATTGAGATCGATCGATCCATGCAACATTACGTTGACTATTTTGAAACTAATTTGTCCGGAAACTGTTAAATTAATATTAAAATATTCAACATGTTACATGTACAGTTACCTGAAAATTGGGATTCTGCGCATTCGTGGTTTAAAGTATAGAAATCGATTCTAAGACATACAAATCGGACTGACCTTAGCTAGAAACAGACTGGCACAGCTAGAAACGTCCTGGCATAGGTGGAAATTGGCTGACATAACTAGAAACTGGCTGGCATAGCTAGAAATGGGCTGACATAACTAGAAATGGGCTGATATAATTAGAAATGGGCTGACATAGCTAGAAATGGGCTGACATAACTAGAAATGGGCTGATATAACTAGAAATGGGCTGATATAACTAGAAATGGGCTGACATATCTGGAAATGGGCTGGCATAAATAGAAATGGGCTGACTAGTGTTTTCATAAATAGATATGGCTTTGACCGACACCGATTAGCAAAAGAGGAGACACTTTCGCTAACGTGGGTCCATGGGAGAACTACATATAGGCCTACATTCAGTGATGTGAGTAGGATATCTATGCGTAGCGAGCATTAAATACATATCATTACAATACAGGTTATAGTAGATGGCAATATCAGCCAATGACAGCCAGTCTATCAAATACATACATTGATTATGATCTCAAATTTGAAAATGTCGGGCTGAGTGGCGAGGAAGGAGAGGTAAAAATTGGCAACGGTTCTACTTTGGGTCAGTCACGTGAAATTAGTTCATGGGTGAACGGTTATTTCCAATCACTGAACATCGGTTAAATTAAAAAGTTATTGGAGAAATGTTAACTCCAAATCAATTCCCAAAGATCGCGCATGCCACTGTACGTGGCTAAGTATACAAGGATTTGATTGAGAGCGGCAATTTGAAAATGGAATTTTATAAGATCAGTGGACAATATTTGTTTTAATCAATGCACCCCATGATACGTTTTGCTTTTAAGAGATTGTCTTGATGAAAAGCTACTGTGGCTACACTTTCCTCAATGTTTCTACCGATTTAGTTGCATCATCGTATTGGTTGAGCATAATATCAAAGTGTGTTCCAATAATATTGGTCAAATGTTAGGTGTAATATGACCTACAATCAGAGTTTAATTCAGTTCTCGAAATATGATCCATAATCTCCAACGTAATGGACGTTCCCAGTTTTAGCTGTACCCCGCCCATTTCTAGCAAAACTCAACCCACGCCTCGCACGTGTTGGGATCGATTGATTTCCGAAAATTTCCAGAAAGTATATAGGTAGCCAGTCAAATTAGTTTTAAAAATATCCAACATAAAATGTATTAAATAGTAAAGACATACAATTCATACAACGTTGCGGACTATTGAGCCTTTACTTTCATGGCGTGGTGATTATGACGTCAGCCCACACGCCAGATAGTTGATTATGATGTCATACGGTTGGCTGAGGAAATGGATTCACGAATTCAATTATACATTGCTATATGTGCTCACTACAAAAGTGCTCACTCAGAAGTACCTTGTCATTTACTAAGATAATGTGAGAGGGCCATTGAGAATGCGCGAGGACAATTCTGTGTTTGTCAGTCAACAACGGTGTTGACATTCCTGTCGTGAAATATAGACCGACATTGGTACTGCGCCCCCCCCCCCCCCCGCCCCCCACCGCCCCGCATACACTTGTCAATATACGACGCCAGGCGAGTATGATTTGCAGAGTTTGTGTGAATACAAAATAACATTATCAGTAAAACGTGCTTTGCGTAGGAAACAGCATGATTCGGAAAGTGTGAAACGCTATTATCGAAACTACCCTTCAGTTCAAAGTTCATTGTCCACCATGAGTTGGCGTGCTGACTTTCCAGGGATTATCCTATTAAACTAATACGTGGCCACATGAGGAAAGAACGAACGATATAAAGACCTCCAGCGCTCTAACCTGTTTGACCAACAACTTACGCAAGTGGATTTCTTAAGAAACATATAATAGGACATCATCCATGCTTAAGAAATAATGGCAAAAGGCAGCCGTGAAATGTATTACGTATGCTATCCATCAACAATCATCGTGATTATGCAGGTCCAAATGCAGTGGATGCTGAGACCTCGGACCTAAATTAGTCAACTCCGCTGCTGACACATAGATACTGTTGCCAATTAATGGATTCGATCTATCTGCCAAGTATATGACGCCATAATCAACTACGCCACATGTATCCTGGCGTCACAATTAACATTTGTATGAATGATATATCTAGGTCTGTCATTAACATTGAATAGTCCGTCAAGTGTACGAATTGTATGCATTTACTATTTTATAATCATTCTGTTGAATATTTTGAAACTAATTTGACTGGACGCTGTTGCTGCATTGGTACCCAGTCATATTAGTCTCATATATACAACAGGTTATTTGTATAATAGCTTCCTTGAAATCGGGATTTTGGTAATTAAGGAGTCAAAGTATATAAACATATCCCAAATTGCGCAAAGCATCGGCGGAACTTAGCTAGAAATGGGCAGGGCATAGTTAGAAATGGGCGCCTCTATTGCAATGCATCAATGCATTTATTCTATTAATAACCACCATCTGCTGTCAACTCCATTTACTTCAATAATCCATGTAATCCAATCAAATCTAAAACTTCCTTTATGTTCTGACCGTATCTCAGACGTAGAATCCGAGCATCGACCCGAAGTCACTTGACGAATACACCCCAGTTATTTTCGATATACTGCAATATGTTTTACTCTGATAAGAGAATTCATGTGGATATCAAGGTCACACATGGCATGTGATGATTAATCGTGTCTTAGCTCCTAATCCGATCATTGAAAACATTGTGCCTTTTCCCGAATGTGTATCAGAAATAAAATGTACGTAAGAGTTTTGTGTTAGAGAGGGCTATGGTTATCGCATGTGCGTGACAGGCAAAGATCATCAATCTCGTCCTCTTCGTTGTCATCTTCTTCATCGTCTTCATCATAACATTGCTACTTTAGTTTCATCATCATGGTGGATGGTGTAGAGAAAGTAAAATGCGTTTTTTTCACAACCCTATAACTATTGCCAATTGTACAATTGGATTTCCCATCTGATGCCAAAATTAGATTACATTAACACAAAGAGTAATAGTTGAAATTTAACAACATCATTGGATTTTCTCCTGTAATTTTGGGGATGGTCTCTGCCAATACACTATCCTAGCAACCGATATTTTCAATACATGCGGACACGTGGCTGCACAAGGAAATGTACTAGCAGGTGAATGTGATTTACTCATAAAAATGTCGAACCTGTATAACTCCTTCTTACCTGATATTGTATTAGTGAATATTGATTATTGATCGCAGTTTCACCAGTTAGATACGAATACTATAATTGCATGGCTGCGTTCACTGTTTGTGTTTATCTGTTTTAGCTGTTGCGCATTTCGGAAAAAATGCTCTGAATGTGGTAGCCGGTTGATGTCTGGGATAGCAATATTGTATAACAACCCGTTTTGAACAATGCACCACAAAGGTCAGGCCGAATTATCTTATCTCTCAGCAGTAAATTAAATAATAAGAGAACATGAAATACGATACTCAATGAATATTGCGGTGTAATTAATCCTAGAATAGATTATAGCGGCATTAATTTGATATAACTGCCTAACGCGATTAAGATAGCTATATCAATATTGTACTAGTGATTTACTATGAGCCTTACCTAATGCTAGACGAATACTGTAAACTTGGAATAGCAGATGTGAACGTTACACTGATCGATAGTATAGCGATTTGGTTCAGTTACCAACAATTAGCAATATTAATGAGCCTTTCCAGTTTTAGATATGCCCCACACATCCCAATGGCAGCAACAGCGCACAGCCGAATTTGTTTCAAAATATTCAAAATAATGTTTATTAAATAGTAAAGACATACATATAATTCATGCAACAACGCTTAGTTCGTCTTAAATTGATCCTTCGAGACGTACTTATCTACTTCATTCGTGAGTTATTGATTATAAGATCATCTTACACGTGACATACTTAATGTTCACGTCATATGACGGATGTATATACTGGAAGGGTATATTGCCTAGAATCGTGTGTTATCACAGTGACAGATAATGATTCAAAGTGGATTATTTGCTCACATTTGTATGGCTACCATTGTGCAATAGCACTAAGGCAGGCGAATAAGTGTACTTCTTCTTTAGAACAAATAAAATATACAGGTAAATTGGCTGTACCCCTCTGTCACAGTACTCATCGTTATCGCTGATTATATCATTGCCATGGTAGTAATCATATTACAACAGTGGATTAGAAATTGGAGTTAAAAACTTAGAAGGCCAGTCAAGTTGGAGTCTGTCGTTAAATGCAAATACTGTGCCAACTGTTATCACGTTCTCACATTGGAAAACTACCAAGAAGTGCGATGAACTGGAAACACCTCAGATACAATATCACTTGTAGATAACAGTAAGCACTATACCAGTTTTATGTTAACCCACACAGAAACAGATTGCTAGCTAGAAAGCAACTTATTACACATCAAATATAGTGCTAAAGACATGCAGTCATTGGCCAAGACGAAAGACTGAGAAAGGTCACTTCAATCAAACGTAGTATTAGTAAAGAAGGACATAATGAATATAAGTTATACTGCTGGATGTGACTGGTCAGGTTTAACTGATACTTCACAAGCGATTGGTTCACTTGATCAAAGCATTATGGGCTTGTTAAGTATGACATCATTGCGCGTGATTCGCAACCCGTAAGAGTGTATTTTGCTTTATTACGTCAAAAGTACGTGTTTATGACGTCATTATTTGTTGCTAAACAAAAACACTGTTTTGTGCATTTGACAATTGAGCGGAAACCGGAAATACGTCATCACTTATCAGGCCCATAGCAAAAATAGAGAATCGTAAACGTACCCTATTTTCCTATTAAGAAAAAAAGGGATCTGATCGGCATGTCATCAAGTAGACAATGTCGTAATCAATTACATCTCCAGTGTGATGATATCATAATCATAATGATGTCATGAAGAGAGAAAAGTATGTTAAGTGGTCAAATTGCATGTCCCTGATGGATTTGCAGTTTACTACAGATTATGTTGAATATTTTGAGACCAATTTTCCTGGGAGCCGTTATTGGTCTATACGTCTGTTACCCGCCTGCATGTATGGTTGTAAAAATATCCAAAATGTCCGACTTGTGTGTTCAAATTTTTGGTTAATTAAGCAATAGGAGGTGCTCACCTTCAACACTGTAAGTAACTGGAAGATCTGGACACAGCATCGCTGTTTACTTTGAAGAAGATTCTGCCTTTATGGGATATGGCTGAGTTTAAATATCAGGCTATTTTGACAGTGATGAATGGCAGTTATTTGATCACCCATAAGATAATACTTTTACGTCAATAAAGATGGTCGCACGTTATATTGTACACCTCTTCTATATTCCTTCTCGATGGTATTTCGGTGTATTTGAACGTAAATATCATATTCCTAAAGCCCATTGATCTGCCAAAAGGTACATTGTTTCTGTGTTTGCACATGCTGAATTACATTTTACAAGTCTCTGAATAAAACGAGGCTTGTCAGTAAATATGCACGAGGTAAAAGCTATACACGTTTGGAACACTATGACAATAACATCACCGACATCCATATTTACACCGTAACTCTGGAATTACCTGTTCGTCTTAAAAGAAATTGTAATGCATTACTGATGACATATATTGAACACATACTGTGAAAGAAAAGATCCTCTTTGGGACAGATGCCAAAAGAAATATGACGGACTACTCTGTTTTGCATCGACGTCATTCCCATATCGATACGTTATCCTCATCCCATAGAGGTATGTAGTCATAGATCGCCAGTTAACTAAATACACCTTTATCACATGCTGATACGATCGCAATGTTGCTAGTATGGAATGTAGTAGTAATAGTAGTAGTAGTAGTAGTAGTAGTAGTAGTAGTAGTAGTAGTAGTAGTAGTAGTGTCGGTGTCAAAATGAAACCACCTCCCTCAACTGGCCGCCGTTCGGCGATCCGTGGCCCCCACCGCCCTCTCAATCGCTGGGGCATAGGTTGGTGAGACATTTGGTTGGTGTATGCCTCTAGATGGAGGCCCAGGGTTGTTGAGACAGGTGGTTGGTATGCCTCTAGATGGAGGCCCCAGGGATTGAAAGGGCGGTGGGGGCCAGGGATCGCCGAACGGCGGCCAGTTGAGGGAGTTTGTATCATTTTAATCCCGATACTACTACTAATGATACCATCACCCTAACAATCCCTGGGGCATAGGTTGCGGGGGCCAGGTGCGGGGTCACCACGTGCCCAGACAGGCAACCACAGGGATATACACCACCCACAGGTACTGATCGCCAGCACCACACATACTAGGCCTGAACGCCCAGACAGGGGATATACACCACCCACAGGTACTGATCGCCACACATAATATGGTCTGAACGCCCATTTAGAGACAGGCATCAACAGGGATATACACCACCAACAGGTACCGCTCGCCAGCACCACACATAATAGGTTTGAACGCCCATACAGGGATATACAACACCCCAGGTACTGATCGCCACACATAATAGGGTCTGAACGCCAATTTAGAGACAGGCATCCACAGGGCATCCACAGAGAGACACACCACCCACAGGTACTGATCGCCAGCACTACACATCATAGGTCTGAACGTCCAGACAGGGGATATACACCACCAACAGGTACTGATCGCCACACATAACAGGGTCTGAAAGCCCATTTAGGGACAGGCATCCACAGGGATATGCACCATCCACAGGTACTGATCGCCAGCACCACACATAATAGGGGCTGAACGCCCAGACAGGCATCCACATGGATATACACCACCAACAGGTACTGATCGCCACACATAATAGGGTCTGAACGCCCATTTAGAGACAGGCATCCACAGGGATATACAACATGAGTACTGTTGCACAGCTTCACGGTATTGCAAAGCAATTCGGCCTTAGATGCTACTCTAAGGCCAAGAAAGCCGACCTGCCCCAGATGATTGGACAGGTCCGTGCCGAGGAGGGGCGACCATCCACAGGGATATACACCATGAGTACTGTTGCACAGCTCCGTGCTCTTGCAAAGCAATTCGGCCTTAAAGGCTACTCTAAGGCCAAGAAAGCCGACCTGCTCCAGATGATTGGACAGGTCCGTGCCGAGGAGAGGCAGAAGTGACTCTCCCGAGCAATGCAGACGGGAAGGTGTCCAGTGCTTACCAAAGATGATCCTTTGAATCCCCACAAGAAAGCGCAGCGGATCCGTGAGCGATTACCTCCCCTACGCAGGATCACTAAGTGACTGATGAGGGGGCCGAGGTCTGAACCCTTAACCCGGAGCATGAGGCGAGAAGGTGAACACATTCTCGACCAGCGTCTCGGCAAAATGGAGCCAGAGGAGAGAGGACGCCGGTCAGTACGCTGGACATTCTTCTGAGGTCTAGAAGGAGACCTCACAGGCAAGATCATGCAAAAGATCCAGCAGACTGTCCAGAATGCCTTCTATCTCCGATTCACCCATACCTATCACATCCGTCACATCGAAGACGGTAGGGTGATGCTCTTCCACAAGAATGCTCCAGGGAGCCCGTGGCTGAACCCGATAGGAGCAGCTCAGGACTGGGTGGCATCAAGAGAGCAAGCCCGCCTCGACACAGACAATAACGATCGACCCAACACCAAGTGGGCTTTCGTTCGATCAATCAACGTTGGGGTCGGGGCTGTCATCGCCCGCCAACCTCTGCTTGGGACAGGCCCCGCTCACAGACAGGCTACGACAGAAGAAGAGTATGACTGCCCTCGACACCTACAGGGACAACATGTGTCTCTGGAGATGTCTAGCAGTCCACCGAGGAGCGAGAGCTGATAGAAGTACAGCTCCTGCACGAGAGCTTGCCACACAGTTCTACGGCAAGACAGTACCTGATGTCTGCAAGGCCTGGCTGGATCAGCTGGACAAGGTAGAGTTCTTCGCCAAGATCGGGATTCGCGTGTATGAACCAACCGAAGAGGGCACCTCGCACATGATCAGGCAAGCGGCTCACTACCGTGACATCATGACCATCGGAGTGTGGGACCACCACGCCTTCTACAATAAGAACATCTCCAAGCTGGCACATACACTAGTCTGCAGTCACTGTCAGCAGAGGTTTACAAAGGCATGCCATCTTCAATGACACGCTGATCACTGTACAGGCGGCAAAACAAAAACCGTGTCCTGGCGAGAAGCTTGAGGCGCCAGAGTCTGCGTATGAGAGTGCCTTCTACCCGCCCCAACCCTCCAGTTCAGCGGCTACTCGATGGATCGAGTATGAGTCGAGAAACAGAGGCGTACACATACACCATGTAGAGTGTGGGCCCGGTGGCGAACGTTGGATCGAGGGCGCTCCCATAGATGATTGTGATCCGACCACCAACACCGTTTGCCAGTTCCATGGCTGTCACTGGCACAGGTGTCCACAACACCAGCGAGATGAGGATGCCAGCCAAAGATACAGCAAGACAGTCCTGAGATAGGTGAAGCTGAGAGCCTCTGGATGCACGCATGTGCTACAGTGGGAGTGCTGTATAAAATGCTGCCCAAGCGTCCATAAACGAGTTCGGACTGTCCCATACCCACACTTCAGAGTTTACACCTTCGAAGCACTCCTAGATGGTATCAAGACTCATCCTATGGAGACGCTCACGATCGAGAGTACTCACATACCTATCTCTGTGTCAGTTGGCCGCTCCTTAGAGGCCACCATGAGTGAGCCCACTCACCTCTGCAATCCTGACCCCAAAGAACTGATCAGAGAGTTCATGCTGGAGATCCAATGGCGAGCATCTCTAATCCGGACAAGGGTTAGGGCACAGTACATACTGACAGACCTGGACACGCTCCCAAAGCAACAGCAGCGACTGATCAACGAGTGGTGTGACAAAGTGCCTGTACTGGGGTTCAAATCTTGACGGTATGACCTGAACCTCATCAAGAAGTACTTTATCGATGAGCTGACTGACAGTACAGGTACAGTGAAAGTCTCCAAGAAGGCTAGTCAGACCATGTTCCTCATAACACCTGCACTACGGTTTCTCGATGTGCTGAACTACCTCGGCCCAGGAGTCTCGTACGAGGTATGGATCAAAGCTTACGAGTGTACACAGCAGAAGAGCTGGCTCCCATATGAATGGTTTGACACACATGAGAAGCTCAACTATCCAGGGCTTCCTGACTACTCAGCATGGGCATCAAAGCTCAAGGGTGGCTATCTCTTGACGCAAGCATAGGGGGGACAGTGTAACCAGACATTCAGCGAGCATGGAATGCGGACATTCGCCGACAGGCCGTGATACTCCAACAACCTGGACGTCAGTCCATTCATCGAAGCCCTAGAGTGGATGCGGGAGTTCTACACAGTACGAGAAATAGACACCCTCAAAGATGCAGTGTCTCTCCCAGGTGTGTTACTGCAGTACCTCCTACGTGGAACCGCCCAGCACATGCCGGATGTTAGCCTCTATTCACTGGACAAGAAAGCCTACGAGATGCTGAAGGGTGCTGTGTTTGGCGGTCCCAGCATGGTGCTCACCAGATACCATGAGGCCGGTGTGACTCGAATCTGCCAGAGTGAGCGTATCTGCCAATGTCTACTCGGCTATGACGCAAATGCTCTGTACCTGTCAACGATGGCCAAAGAGATGCCATGTGGTAAGGAAAAAGTGCACCATTGGTCTGGTGCCAGTGGGATAGCTAGCTTTAAGGAGGCTCTCCTAGCAGACAGCTGGTTTGGGTTTGCTGAGGTGGATATAGAGGTCCCCAAGGCTCTGTGGGCAAAGTTCGAGGAAATGCCTCGTCTCTTCTATAACCGCGAGATCCCGGTAGATGCAATCTCGTCTGAGATGCTGGCATATCTAGGGCGAACATGGAGGCAGTGGCACACCTCCAAGAAGCTGGTCGGTGCCCTCTCTGGCAAGAAGCGACTGCTGTACATCCTGACCCTCAAGTGGTATATAACCCATGGCTTGGAGATCACTGCTATATACCGCACCATAGACTATGAGGCCAAGCGCCCATTCAAGTGGTTCATGGAGAATGTTATGGAGGCCCGCCGCTCGGAAGATGTAGGTAAGAGCAAAGTGCTCTTGGCAGATCTCTTCAAACTCCTCGGCAACAGTGCCTACGGGAAGCTCATCGAGGCCCTAGAACTTCATAGCAACACCAGCTTCATGAAGGATGAACGTGTGGTAGACAGGACCCTGCATAGTGCATGGTTCGAAGATCTCGAGGAGAGCAGTAAGTCATACGAGCTCCAGAGTCACAAGCTGTGAATCACAATTCGAAGGCCTTCCAGGTGGAGATAGCCGTTTATGAGCTTGCGAAGATGCGAATGCTGGAGTTCTACCACGACTTCCTCGATCGCTACGTAGTTTGTGACAGCTTTGAGTAGCTGCAGATGCCCACTGCCTCCGCGTATATCACTATATCAGGCGCCAACCTCGACGACGTCATTCACCCTGAGATGCAAGAAGAGTACCAGGCTCATAAGCCGGACTGGCTAGCTTGGGAGAATTGGTCTGGAGGGACTATGGGACTGTTCAAGCTCGAGTTCAAAGGCTCTAGTGGCATCGCTTTCTGCTCCAAATGCTACTACGTAGAGAGTGCAGCTGCAAGTAAGTGCTCAGCTAAGAGAAAGCCAAAGCAGCAGAATCATGTCTCTTAGCAGAGGTTCTACAGCATCCTACATGGAGGGTGGGCAGAGGCCTACGCATGCGCAGCCAGGGTATGGTGACATATGAGCAGGAAAAAGTCGGACTTAGATAAGCGCCATGTGCTGCCAGATTGGGTCCATACCGAGCCCATCGAGTATCATGTTAGCACCCTAGGGGATTGTAGCTGTGTGTCTTCAGGGACTAGCTGAAGCTCATCTACGACAAATGGTCGCCTAGGCACTCCATGCTGGCATGCCAGGTAGTACAGTGTAGGCCGCCCCTCCGCCTCCACATACCTGTCAAGCCTGTGAACATCTGTCGACCAGTTAGGATCTGTTGCACGCCGTTGACCACCTTCCAGCTCACCAGGCTCATACAGGTACCGAGCCAGAGCATCAGGTGGTAGGCACTCCTCTCTCTTGTTCGCTCCTCTAGAGCTGTGACCAGCACAGTGTCTGATAGCCTCTACCGGCTTCTTCCCGATTAGCCTAGTGAACCACGTTCACTCGACGCGCCCATTTCCTGGGTGTATTGGTATGGGAACAGTCTCTCTGCCAGTGTCCAATTCCACCGCTCAACGATAGCCTGGGCACGGTGATGCCGTCCCTCGCCTCGCCTAACTGCCACACCATGTTTCCGCATGAGAGCTGCAGTCTCCCCTTTGAACTCATTACCCTCATCCACCTGCAACAATTCCGGCCATTGGAGGGGATTTTCCGAAGCCCCCTAGACACCCTGAAATGCCTGGGCCACCGGGCCAGCCAACTTTTCTGTGAGCGGTACTGCCACTTGCTGGCGACATCGACGATGGTGAGGGCATACTTGTAGGTCTTACGACTAACCGAGTCATGTGGAAGGAATAGAACATCTGCCTGGTGAACTCTGTTCGGGACAGTTTCCTCGAAATGGGCATGGCTGATGTGCCGTGGACGAGGTCTGTATATCTGCCACATCGCCTGGTGGCTGAGCCACTGGCTAACTGTCTCCAATGTGAAGTTGTGGCCGTTGCGACGTGCAGCCTCGAGTAGTTGAGGGGGATTATGATAATATCCACCAGGCTGATAGTAGAGTTCCTCAAGATAGACGATTGATAAACTCCCGGATTTCATCACTGACGCCCACTCCCGTCCTGTCACGCACGGCCTGGGCGAACTCTAAACAGACGAACAGACGGCCGATAATCAATCGACCATCACTGAAGACCTCCTTAAACACCTCCATACACTGGCATCTAATCTCTGCGGGATCCTCACTGAACAGTAGTTTACCGACCAACCCTCGGAAGTTAAGTGACTTCATCAGGTCGTACAGAGATGCTATCCTTATATGGTATGGCTTAAATGTTAGGCGGCCCAGATGGCCGCGAGTGATATGGCAACATAGGGTAGCCAAGGGCCTGCGACTCTGAAAAACGTACCTATTCCTGAGGCGATGCCTGGTATGGCTTCAGTAATCTTCTCCACCCCACGGAGAGCATTGTTCGCGATCTTGTGGACCGTCTCGTCAGCCTTCGTTGTGAACAGAGTGATCAGAGCCCCAATTACTGCCGGTGGACCGATATAACCTTTTCTGTAAGTGCGATAGATTCCTTTCACTCTGTGTACTAGCTTGCGGGATTCAGGTGCGGTCTCTGCTACATCATCATACTCACCCACGGTCTCCGCTACATTGTAGTCGTCTGCATCAAAATCCTCCTCATCATAGTCCTCCTCATAGTCCGCATCATCTATATCCTCGACTGGATCTTCATACGGCTCTGGTTCATACATATCCGTCGCTGGGGGACAGCTATATAGTAGCTTTACACTGTAGTCTATAGCATCGCATCTGCAATCTTGAATGCGGGCTTGTTTACCTTAGCGAACTGGGGACTCAGCTACGCCGAGAAGAAGGCGGCACAGGTCTGGCGTGAGTGTCATAACCAGGCGATGGCGAAGCTGAATAAGGAGAAGTTTGAGTATAGCAAAGCACTCGAGCATATGCGCCAGAGGGAGGCACGCCGACGACAACTCCGAGGTCGTCGCTTCCACTGGTTAGTCGCAGAAGTGCATATGACTTAGTTTTCTGTCTGTAGAGTTGGCAAGTAGCCAGCTCGCGTACCTCACCAAGAACATTGGTCCCAGCAACCACAAGCTTGAAGTCGTCTAGCTTATCCACCTGCTGAATGGCTCCTCCCTTCTGAACCAGGACCGCAACAGCAACACAGTCCAATGCACCACAATGCAATGCCATCTCTACCCGTTGGTTAGCTGTGGCTTGGACATGCTGGTGTTCTCGCTCCACATGCACGATCCGCTGTTTGGAACCAGTTTGCTTCAACTCCTGGTCATTCTCGTCATGCCAGACATGAAGTCTTGGAGCATTCATCATCGGATCTGCGAGCTGCTCATTGTACACCCGGAGGAACAGCCTATCCTGCACGGCAGACGGATTCACGTGTGTGATCCCGAGGAGGGTTAAGAGTGGAACTGCCACAAGCTTCTCGACACCTGCCCGTAGTTTGAATTCCGTGAACCCCTCATTGCACCCCGCAGCGTAGTACCCATTTCCCTTCGCCCAGACGAGCCAGCCGACCTAGGACTATGTACTCTTCTTTCACATATGTGCTGTCCATGGTGCTGTTGCTCTGCACGATCTCCCACTTGTTCATAACCGCAGGAGCTCTACCGTCCGTTCTATTGTGCTCTGAAGCTTGAACTCGAGTGTCGTGCTCTTGATCTCGTGGATCTGTGCCGAGATTGCAAAGGCGATGTACTTCCCAGCAGCGGACACCGGGTTCTCATCGTGTATACTGGGTCGACTGATCATCAAGCAGTCCTTCCGTGGATCAGTGCGGTGCGATGTCGCGGGTTCAATGGCCCATCTGGATGTGCACATACTGCAGCATGTTTAAGCTCTGGGTATATAGAGGGGTTAAACAGCTGCCATGTTTGGCATGTTCTCCAGCAGATTGTCTATAGGCAGCAGGACAAGTCGGCATGACAGTCAGCATGGCAGCCACGGCGTGCACTGTCCCACTGTGACAGGGTCCGAGGACTGCTTCATGACATCAATATTATCCACGAGCGAGCCAAGGTCACACCTCCGTCTGATGCTGAGATACTGGCCACCATAGAGAAAGGTGCGCCAGCTCGTAGTACAAAATAACTCCTGACTCGGATACTCTACCGGAAGTTTGACAGCACCCAGGGCAAGGCACTCATCAACCTACCTGTGGCCCCAACCAACAGTCCTCTTATTCTAGCTCTCCACATGGCGTGGTCGAGCCCACAGATCTACTAATGGTCGGGAAGTGGGCTGACATATTTAGACTCCATAGCCAGGAAGAGCGAGTTTGGCTGGATCGAATCCAGTCCAGAGCAAATAATGCCCTCAGGGAGGCGGTCGGTGACGCTGTAGCAGAAGGTACTTAGGAGGGGGGGGGGGAGGCTGTTGGCCACAAGGTGGCTGTTGAGAACATCTTCAATGCAAAAGGGCGCTGGAGAGTGGTCATTGCTCTGGATGCATTTGTGAAATTCCCAGAAAAGGACTACAAGGACTACCTCATCAACGCCCCTAACAAGTCAAATGCTAAGGCCTCATGGGGAAGTTGGGTTTTCCGTGAGATACACCAGTTTAACAAAATCCGAGACAACGACCCTCAGTGGCTAGAGCTTGAGTGAATGTAACATCTTGAGAAGAAGAAGAAGAAGCCACAGGCTTCTGCCAAAACTGTCGGAGTAGCTTCTGATGAAGTAGCTTCTGCCAAAACTTCCGAAGTAGCTTCTGATGAAGTAGCTTCTGACGAAGTAGCTTCTGCCGAAGTAGCATCTGACAAAGGTCGTTAAGCCTGTTACGAAGGAGCGGAGACCGTGGACGAAGTAGCGGAGACTGTGCAGCCTTCTGATGAATGAAAAGAAGTTGCTGTGGAGACCACCACGGTCTCTGCTCAGTCTGTTAGGGAGGACGCGTAGAGCAGGCTAGTTTCCTGGCTGGATTCAGCTTGTAGGTGAAGGTATGCGCCTTTTCCAGAGATGGCTTGAAGTGTGACAGTTCACCCGTCTCCTTGTTGCTGAAGATGAAGATGTACAGCTCAGCTGCCCTCTATACACCAGCGATAAAGTCCCCTCTGGTCTCGTTGAGGGTTAGGCTGTCGTATATGGTCTCGAGCAGGGCACGGCCACACTTGGAGCTGAAGTAGAGCAACCGGGCATTGTGGCGAATGTCTGCTGAGATCTTGCGGGTGTACTTCTAAAAGAGGATGAAGACAGTTATCTGTGTGTGCCGGATGCACCTGGTGATGTTGCTGAGGTAGGGGACTGTCTTCTGGTCTATTGCAGGGTCATTGATAACTAGAACAAGTGGTTCTGTCAGTCGGGCTGCCAGAAGCTTCTCCATCAGGGTTTGCAGGTTCTGCATCTTGGTGATTGAGCCATTGTACCATTGATCATTACTGTCAACTGCCTCAGCGGTGGAGTCAGATACCAGAAGGATGTATTGAGAGTGTAGATGCTCGGCCAGGAGAGCCCGCAGCATGATGTTTTTCCCGTGTCCTGACGGGCAATGATGAGCACCACCTGGCCAGCATCGGCCAGCCTACTGTCGAATGGTACAGACATGTGTGCGGAGGATGGTTAGCATTTGGTCGGCGGTAGGCTGGTCTATATCAGTGCAATCTTCCTGCACCAACTCTTTCGCCTGCAGAGCAGGGAATCCTGCACCTCCGGCGGATACGAAGGCTGCGATGGAGGCATCAAGCATGAAATCCCAGTAGCAGCTGAGAAGATAGCGTAGAGGGCCTGTGTCAGCACCCACAGTGTATTCTAGTACATCCAGTATCTGTATGATATATGCACGAGAAGCCATGACTATCCTGTGGTCTTAAACGGCAAACCAAAGAAGCCTGCCTTCTTCACCTCTGGTAGCCGGAGGCTGGCGGTAGCACCTGTTTGACCGTCGACAGTGATATGGCTTAGGCCGAGGGTGCCTATCTTGAGATTCTCTCCATCCTGACGGAATGAGCTCCGCGGTTGCAGGGGATCCTTATCCAGGTCCTGTGCATAGGACTCAGCCATAACCTTGATGGCTTCAGCCTCATCGACTCCGAGCATACATCGCATCATCGCCCTCTCCTTGATGCACATCTCCTTGTAGTCGGCCAAGGGAATATGTAGCAGTGCTCAGGGTACTGGTCCTCTCTGCAGGGGCATACCTTGTGGGCGATCCACCATTCCCCGGCATTGGCGATCCTCAGTCCGTGTGCTTGACTATGGGCTACACAGCGCCCTCCGGCACGCCATGCCTCATATGCTGCAGGGGTCTCGTGATCCATCTCTCACTATTCAGAGGGGTTGAACATTGGCGACGATGATCTCAGCCCTTGTACTCGTTTCTAGCCCTAGAACCGCGGCCTCCATTAGTGTAACATGTTCACCAATGATCTTGGCAGCAACAGTGTAGGAGGCACCACTGAAGGCGATCTTTGGGATTGTGTGAGTTATTCTGAGACAGTGCCCGGCCAGCCCACTCACCACTGTAGCGAGGACAGCCACAGTGGTAGCAGGAAGAACCTCATTTCCCCCTGTCATCTTGACCATGGCCACATTCGCCGCCACGTTACTGGCGACATGGACTGCCAGAGGTTTTGCTTTGGTCAGTAACTTCTGTGTCTTGGCTCGCAGCAGGTTCTCCAACTTCTGAAGACTCGCATGGCTCTCGGGAAGAGCTAATAAGATCTTCCCAGTCTGCATCTGCAAGGTGGCCGGGTTGGTACTCAGGAATATGCATCTCTCTATTGAGACATCTTAAACATGCCCTGGCTCACGCTATGCGAGCAGTACTATGATGTCTTCTGGAGGGAGTTGAAGGACTACAAGAAGAAGACACCAGATGAGCTCGCTCAGCTCTCTGGCGCTGAGCTGACAGATGAGCTGCCAGTTGTGAAGCTCTATCTAGGATTTGGCAAGGGACAGGCCTGCTTCCTCGAATACCTTATCATGGGCGGGAGTATCGTCGAGCAGCTCCTGAAAGCTAACGGTTTCTACAAGGATCCGGAGTATCTGTCAGATGTGTTCCAGCAGTTGCAGACCGCCATGACCTCACCGGACTCAGAGCTGAACAAGGCTCTGCGATACTACAAGCTTGAAAAAGGATGCACTGCCGAACCCTCCAGCCCATGGATGTGCATGTTGGCAGCGGGTATAGGGGCTGTAGGGCATGCCAAGCTGGTTCAGTGTCTCACCATGGATAGTCTTATAGCTGATTTGCTAGCGGCAGAGTAGGCTGATCCCGAGCACCATGATAGCTAGACCTGACACCACACATAGAGCTACCACGGACAGCCGCGTTGTGTCGACTGGCTGCAGTGTCGGGGCGCCTGGAGCTGCCATGTCGACTGGCTGCAGTTCAGGGTCGGAACGACTGTATGGCTCGTACTACACGTAGGTGCGTTGATGGCAGTGTTGAAGCCGAAGTGACCACTGGGAGAACTGGTCTCGACTATCATGTTGTTATAGCCCCTGACTTGGAGGTCCTCGATGTTCACGATCATATTGCTCAGAATCAACCGTAGGTGTGGCGAAATAGCAAAGTCAAGTTGGCGACGGGCCTTCTGCAACCCCTGCTGGAACTTAGCAATAAGACTACTGGGGACTGCCACGATGATCATATCCTCAACGAGACTGATGAACATGGCCTAGACCTCTGCTCTGCTGACACCATCAATGGAATGCCGCAGCTAGGTATGTGCCTTAAGGAGGCAGTAGCACAGTGCTTCCAGGGACTGGTTGATCCGAATGATCCCTGCTGGTGTGAGGACTGAGGTGGTGTGTGGGACAAAGTACCTCCACACATCTGGATAGTCCTGCCACAAGCCAGTGATGTGCATATTTTGCACCAGTGCTCCAGGATAGGAATCTGGATCGAACGAGAATGGGGGGGGGGGGGTTGATAAGGCAATCCTGAGTAGTCACGTCTCTTGCCACCGTACATAACCCCTAGACCGCTGTTATCACCGCCATGCCACCGATAGTCTGGGTGAGCACTGAACTCTCTCTATGGTCTGATGGCCGCTGAGACGCTATGACTGTGGAGCTGTGCGTCGAAGGCGTTTGTATCAGGGAGGCTTGCACCCAGCTCATGGAGTATTCGTCGCACCATGATGTACACATGAAATCTGAGATAGCTGGCGATGAGCACAGCTTCAGGAGTACCAGATTAGGAGTGAAGCAGGGTGGAACTTACTCCACATCCTGCCGTGGCACATCACATGGCAAAGTTCAGCTGCTGATTCCAGTATGAGAGGCTTGGAGCAGCCATACAAGTATGAGCTTGCTTCACATCCTTGATGGTGATGAGGCAGTTGGTCAGAGGTCGTGGGTTGATGGAGAAGCTGGTTCGGGACCGTCCATCCACTGTGATGGAGAATGGTGTTAGCTCTGGTATATCATCCAGCAGACCTCTCAGTCCAGTCAAGGGTGTACCCAGGAGGGGCGGTTGGCTCCGGATGACTGCCGTGAGGTTCAGTGGGAAGGACATCTATACTGGTGTTCTTAAATCTATCATACAGGCAGCACACTATTTGTAGTCGTCTCAACTCCAGAGACCAGCGGGGCGACATCGCCATAACATCTCGTTTTTTAACTCCTCTGTATCAACCCGCCAGCTAGAGCCTTTGAGGTATTGCTGTCGCACTTTAGGTTTCTCCTTTTGGTACAGGGCTTGGACCTTCAATATATGGTGGTACTCCTCATCAGTGACCTGGCCATCCTCGAGAGCTTTGCTGACAGACTCGTCGATAGTCCGTAGCATACTCTGTGCCAGTGCCACGTACTTAGCATGCTTCTCCAGCCTCCTTGTGATCTGCCGCTGCCTCACCCCCAAGCCCGTGGCCAAGACAGTGGTGGCTAGTGTCACGCCACCCAGCGGGATGGTGACAATGCCCCCACCCCTGTAGCGAGAGTGGCCACAGCTGCCACCCCAGCACTGGCTCCAATCACACCCGCAGCAGTGGTTGTATGCGCGAGGACGTTGAAGGCTGTCTTATATCGCCTGTGCGTTCTGCTGTACATTTCTGCCTCATGGTCGAGATTCCGTCTGATGGTATCTATCCGCTGGAGTCCCCAGCCGTGCATGGTACCGCCCTCGTCACCCGTCAGGGAGGGGTATATTTCTGGTTGCTTCTGCCACTCTGGTTTTGCCATAGTATACCTGGAGATTGAACCTGCATCACCTGCAGAATCTGCTCATGAGTGCTAGAAGGGTACATTTTGGAGAGCCTGGCTACCCTGCCAGCTTGCTGGTTTCGAGACAGACGTCACATAGACAGAGGTCATCCAGCACTATGTCGGGTGCCAGTAGCTTTCTGAGACGTGACATCTGGAACGTCACCATATGACCAAGATAGTAGGTACGCCGCTGGATGGCTTTCTTGGTCTTACACTTCTGCGCCATCTCCTCTTTCCAGTGTATGACATCTGGCTCATCCTCGTCTGTGAAGACACCTGTCTCATCTTCATATGTGAAGACATCGTCCTTCTTACTCTCCTCCAGGAGGACCTGCCAGTATCGGGAACGTTCACTGTTCATTCGCCTCCTTACAAGTCTCGCATTCCGTTGATACCAGCTCTCCCGCTGTAGTCGCTCTCCTTGTTGTTGCAGTGCGAGCATGTGTTCGTTTAAGGCCTTTATCTGTGCAGGGGTCATGAAAGGGCAACCCTGTAGCAGGCTCTTCATCATCTCGGCAAAGGGCAGATATTCCTGTGTGATATCATGTTGTCGTCAGGTCAATGAGTAATAATAGTGTAAACTTTAAATGGATGTCCGATATCCCATCCATTCTGGCATATATGTTAATGGAGGGGCTGTCAAACAGGTGAGTTACAGGTGTGAACAGGCTGGGACTGATATCTTTCCATAGGTTGCTGTTGGCACCTGGGAGATACTCTGTGACGTCCTGGCCAACTTCTACAAGTGAGCTGCTGTGTGCACTGCCCGGAGGTTGCTGTAGCACATCGGCGTGTATGTATGTTGTGCCCTGCTGGGGCACCTCGAAGAGGACCCATTCTACACGGCACTGTACCACCCGTCTCCCCTCTAGAGAGTGTGAGATTACGTTCTCACCACCGGAGAGCAGCAGTCAGAGAATCGGCATGGTTATATGTCTTATTTAAACCCCTCCTATAGCGTGCTATGGAACCCATATTTGCTCACTCGACTGGTCTTGCTGACCTGGCAGATGTGTACGCAGTTGATGCTGCCAAGGTAGAAGAGAGCGATGGCAAATCATTCACCCTACAGTACTAAGCAAACTCAAAGGCATTCTCCCTCCACCCCATTGGTAGGGATGTGGTGGATCTGCTCACAGACCTCAAGGATGTGTCGAAGGAGTGCCTGGGTCGCAACATGGATGGCCCTAAGATCGTGTTTCGGTACGATTTCCCGAAGAGGAAGTACATCCTCGAGCCATTGATTAAGCTCTCGGATACAGAGGTGGCAGACATCAACACCCTAATTAACGACCTCAGCTTTCATCTGGTCAAACCCTATTCCAGCGGTGCCCATGATGGCCTGCTATTGACCCTGGCAAAAAACCTGCAGTTCGTATTTCAGAAGAATGAAGTGTGGTACCGCGCTGGAGCTGGGGTTGACTGGCTAACATGGCTGCCCCTATTAGGCCTCCCACAGTCATTGGCATAGAGGTTACTCCCCTCTCCACTGTTGTGAAAAAGGATGGGACAGTTCGAAAGCTCTACAATCGGGGATCATCCTTCCTCACCTACATGGGTGAAGGTGTCTCCCTGACGGGGGGGGGGGGGGGGTGTCATCGGATCGGGGTTACAGGTGGAAAGCTCCTGCTGCGTCGTCCATTCGATGGACCAGAAGAAGCTGTTAACCTCCAGGAGGGCACCCTACGGGTAGATTGTGTGTGACATGTCTCCAAAGTCAAGGGTGCTGTTAAACTGCTTCAGCGAGTCGGACTCCCTAGCCCGCAAATGACTCATATAGTCCTAGAGCTACGTTTCTAAGCCAGCAGCAAAGTGAAGCAGCTAGCCCCTGCCCCTGAGGTGATGAAGATTACCATCGATCCGGATGGAACAGGGCTCGATCTGGCACTGATATTTCTCGAGGAGTTCACTCTGTTCAGTTTAACTCTTCATATATAGCCATGATTCTCATCATACTGCTCGTGCTGGCGTCTACAGCGGTGGCACAGGGCGCTGAGACTGCCATGATAGTGGATGCCAAGTGGGACCACTTCCGGGATGAACCCCAGTACAATCCTTGTGTCGACCCCTTGCGGAGAAAGATTTACGACCGCTTTCACCCACGTGAAGAGATCAAGTCTGTCTGCTTCTTCTATGGGGTGGAGAAGGTAGGCGGTGGTTGTCTGCTAGGAACCCTTCTCAGCACCATATTCTCTGCGTAACATGTGAACATGCGAGAGTCTGCGGTGGTTCACATGCTAATCACGTTAGCCTCCTCCCAGGTGAGCGTTGTCAAGGTAGATGGAAGCCCCTATGGGTGGTCCCATCATGCCGATGCGACTCTGGCAGAGACTACGTGTTTGTCTGAGCCTACTCAGAATAGAGAGAGAGAGAGAGAGAGAGAGAGAGAGAGAGAGAGAGAGATAGAGAGGCCGGCCCTGTGGTTGATGGCGGTCAGTGGTGTATATCACTGTGGAGGCTTGTCTCTAAATGGGCGTTCATCCCATGTTAGTTGTAGTGTCGGGATGATCCTACCTCCCTGGCAGCCGTTCAGCGATCCGTGGTGGCCCCCGAAATCTATGCCTCAGGGATAGTAGTGGTATCATTAGTAGTAGTGTCGGGATTAAAATGATACAACCTCCCTCAACTCCCTCAACTGCCAGCCGTTCGGCGATCCATGGCCCCCACTACCCTCTCAATCCCTGGGCCTCCATCTAGAGTCATACACTAACCACCTGTCTCAACAACCCTGAGCCTTCATCTAGAGGCATACACTAACCACATGTCTCACCAACCTATTCCCCAGGGATTGAGTGGGCGGTGGGGGCCACGGATCGCCGAACGGCGGCCAGTTGAGGGAGGTGGTATCATTTTGACCCCGACAACACTACTAATGTTCATGGTTATTGCGATTGACGTTCTAGGCCAACAAACTGTGTAAATTACCCAAAAGAACCTTCTGCAATGATGTGCCCAGAATGAATATTAAACGTATTATAGACACGTCAACAGCAATTTAACTTCCATCAGCGAAAATAAGAGAGAAGCCTAAATTCGCTAAATTGGACTTACCAAATTTATAATATACACTTATTGCAACCTCATCTTAATGGACATTGCCATCTTCTAAACTTGGATGGGTGTTTACTGGATCTCGATTTACCTTATTTAATTTGTTTTGTAGATAGTCTAAATGGATAAATCCGATCTGTCACTCAAGTGTATGAGGTCATAATCAATTACGTTGCATATGCTGACGTCACAGACATTGGTAGAGAATACTCCGCCATACAGCTGGAATACTTCGTCAAGCGCATTAATTCACCTTTCCAGAGTACCCACCCATCATATGACGTCATAATCAACTACGTGATATGTAGAATGACGTCATAATGAATTACGTCATGAGCGACGTCGATAAGTACGTCACGAACGCATATTTGAAGACGGTCTATGCGTTGTTGTACAAATTGTATGTGTTTACTATTTAGTAAATATTCTGTTGAATATTTTGAAACTAATTTGACTGGGCGCTGTTGCTGCCATAGGCAGCAACAGCGCCCAGTCAACTTAGTTACAAAATATTCAACAGCTTCCCTGTATAGTTTTCAGTAAATTGATAGTTAGGGCATTCGGGGATCGATCAATCCCTACACGGCGAGGTGGGGTGGAGCTTATGCTGTAGATTTAGAAATTATTTGACTGGGCGCTGTTGCTTCCATATGCATTAACAAAACCAAGTGAAATGGATACATGCATTAAAATACTAAGATGGCAGACATCAATCTAAAACACTGGCACAGTGACGTGTATCTTTTCGACGAAGGTATGGTGGGGATTACAAACTAGAATCCAAGAACACGTAGCTGATGTAACATAGACGATCTGAATCTGATATCGCAAGACCTACGCGTATCTCTTGAGTACCCGTTTAAATATAACATGGGATATACACTCATGGTGTGATATTAGGGACTTAACCTGATGCCTAAAATTGTGTTGCGTTGCAATGTGCTCAGACATATCACTTTGAGTCTTTCAAAGACTCATTGGAATTAATATGGACATGTTGTGAATATCTGATCCTAGGATTAGCTACCCTCAGATCCGCCGAGTACGATATTGTATGATATTTAGTACTTGAACAATATTGGCATATGAGCTTCAACACTGTGCGTCTGAAATCGAAACGTTAATTTCTCAATGGTAAATGTTTCTTACAGTATCGTCATGTTACGTCATTTGCGGATTCCAATGCACCTGGAAACATAAGCCGTTATAGACAGGGCGGATGCGAAGCATGTATAAGCATGAATAATGTATTATAGTATTATTACATCGCGGGGTGGGGGGGGGGGGGCGATGGCTGTTTTGGTAATGACCTATAACGAGTACACACATGTAGACTGAATGTTAGGATGACTGTTTCAATATTTTGTAGAAAATTGTTTTGTAAGCGATAGGCTGGTAATTACGATCACTAAGGACCGACAAATTATGCTGTTCATATTTGAAATCAGTTTCATTGAGTTGGGTGTGATTATCACCAACCATTCTAGTTTTGTCATTTCCCATATTTGTAAAAGCAGTTTTGAGTTTGTGTTTAAACACAGCTATAAATTACTAGAAATAAGGAGGCATAGTTTACCCGCGTTAGACCGTAGAACTGGGTCTGGCATTTTAATTTAAGAACGGCACGGCGTGACGGTAAGACAGTGATGGATTAAATACTGAGAAGGTTTAAGGAGATGTTCTCGATAGTTAATGCAACATAGTCTTACGGGACCACTGCGTAAGATAAGATTATGATGGTGGCCAAGGAAGATTGTTGAATAACGGGAACGGCCATAACAGAGTGCTAAAGAAACCAGTTCTATGATTCACTGCCGCGTGGTGCTTGATGCTGATTGCACAACTTGTGTTCATCCCGGAATAACCCTACTGGGTTAAGGATCAGGCACTAGTACGTCATACCGAGTGGTAACCATCCGTTGTCGTAACTAAATAGAAACTGTCCCATTGTGAAAGTAATTACAGCAGTATCCTACTTGGTTGGTTAACGCTCCTGTCACAATAAACCAAAAGGAGTGGGAGCACAAAGTGTGCGAGTTATGGCTGTTGATGAGTCTTGTCAAAGCAAGCAACGTTTACATTATCTGTCAGGAGCTATCACTCCCAAACTGGTTCCCATAAGTTCCAAGATTGCACAACAAGGGAGCAAGGGACCAATCCCTGGGATACCTGGGATAGCCCAAAATGACGTCAGAGCAGAGGAACCACTTTATTTGTATATACGTTGATTTCTGCTCTGTTTTCAGTTATCTTTATCTTTATCTCTATCAGTGGATCCGAGTGGTTATCTCGATATTAGTAGTAATAATCTGTATTCCATCTGGAGATCAGAGCGGTAATATCTTTATACAATTATTTGATGAGTTGTCTTTGTTAGAGGGTGTAATTATACTATATATGTTTGCAAGTATTATATTTGAAAGTTATCTTATTGCACAAGCCTTCAATGCGGCTTTTCTAAAGCTATAGCAATAGAATAAAGAGTCACGAGATTTATATTAACTTTTACAACGTGTTTGAGTATTATCTGTAAAAAGGAATGCAGACCCCCTTTCCCGAAGCCGCGAGAAGTTAGAAAAGGTTAGTTTAGGGATTAGATTAATTCAGTTAGACATCGTGAATTCTTCAATGTGATGATGTGAGCGTGAATCAACACATATTGCACGAAGAGACCGATCGTCTGCCAACGCACAATCAACCAGTCTAACCAACATGACAAACGTACCATTTCGTTCAAAGGTAATTGTTGGGCCAATGACATATGTTTTTTTATTTCTCGGCACACGGTCACGTCGTTTGATTAATCAATACAAATGTAGTTGTTACCTAAGCCAATGGACGAATCCAATCTGTCACAATGTCAATCATATCACGACATAATCAATTGAGCCACCTGTAGGCTGGCTATTTCAGTTTCATGACACTCATAATTGACAGAAAGAGTCCGTCGTGAAAGTGAAGTTTTTAAAAAACATATTTAGTGTATCGTGTGCACAAAGGGATTGGGCACACGCTCTAACAACGTATTGCCGCCCTCTCCCAACTGAATAATTATATGGCAGCAAAATGTAAAGTATTATGCCAAATAATATAACTATTTTTACATATATCGAATTAATTTGTCTAAACGAGAGAGAGAGAGAGAGAGAGAGAGAGAGAGAGAGAGAGAGAGAGAGAGAGAAAGAGAAAGAGAGAGAAAGAGAAAGAGAGAGAGAGAGAGGTGGGGGTGGGAGATGGCGAGAGAGAGTGAGAGAGAGAGAGAGAGAGAAAGAGAGAGAGAGAGAGAGAGAGAGAGAGAGAGGTGGGGGTGGGAGAGGGCGAGAGAGAGAGAGAGAGAGACGGATAGAGAGATGAGTTAAACAGACATTAATACTTGACATAACATTAATTATATTATACACTATTTTAGAAAAATAAATCACTGAAAATTAAATCTTGCCATTGCATCTTCCTTTAAAATATTCTGTGAGCAAAGAGTTACAAGCGCGTGTTAAAAAATTGTCAACTTCATAGCATCATAGGCAGTATCCAATATATAACAGTGCAATTCTCATTGAGGAAGAAAAAATAAATAAATAAAAAGAAAAAATAATATTTCTGGCAGACGATAGATTAAGCATTTCTCTTGTGCCAATTTATCACTTTAATCGTCAAGCCGACAGCGACTACTTCTACAGAGCTTTTAAAGAATGTTCGGTTGTGTCTGTCTTAGGCTGCAACCGATTATAGCAATATGGTATGCTACACGCGCCACCGATCCATCTTGACCAATGGATGAACCCACTTTAAGTTCTGCTCGTCCCATTTCCACTTAAGCTCCTTTCACACTTTGCCCACATTTGGATCGATCGACCCTGAATTCCCAGAATACCAATATAATGGTTACTATACAGGTAAGCTGTTAAATAGTTTGAAACTAATTTGACATAGCGTTGCTGTTGCCATAGGAAGCAACAGCACTCAGTCAGATCAATTTCAAAGTATGCAAAAGAATGCTTATTGAATGGCAAAGGCATACATTTCGCACACCCGACGGACTATTAAGCGACCATGTAGGATTTAAATACATCATTCATTACGTGTTTTGATTCTGGCGTCAGCTTACATGTGGAGTATGATGCCATATACTTGAATGACAAATTGGATTCATCCATTCTCGTGCGTACATCTACATGATTTACTAATGTTTGAGATTTTCCAAAACTTAGTAATTCCTTTGTTATTCGGTTTCTATGCTTTGCCTATTAGAAACATAAACACTAGAGCATTGTTGTATTACGAACATAATACTGCGCGCAAAATGTGGCCCCTGCAAAGGGGTTTGTATATTTGAAACAAAAAATCTCACAACGAAAGGTAGCGCTGAATGGAAGCGACGGGGATGGGTAATCAAGCCATTATAATGCGTTTTATTGACTCAGACAATTCACCTTTCCAGAGTACCCACCCATCATATGACGTCATAATGAACTGTGTGATGTGTACAAAGACATCATAATGAATGACGTCATGAATGACGTCGATAAGTACGTCACGAACGCATATTTGAAGACGGTGTATGCGTTGTTGTACACATTGTTTGCTTTTACTATTTAATAAATATTCTGTTGAATATTTTGAAACTAATTTGACTGGGCGCTGTTGCTGCCATAGGCAGCAACATCACCCAGTCAAATTAGTTACAAAATATTCAACAGCTTCCCTGTATAGTTTTCAGGAAATTGATAGCTAGGGCATTTGGGGATCGATCAATCCCAACACGGCGAGATGTGGGTAGAGCTTAGCTAGTGATGGGTGGGGCATAGCTAAAATGGAAAGGACCATTTGCGAATTTAGTTCACGTGAAGGAAATGGCAGCGACCGTATCGAACAGTTGAGAAATAGCCTGAGGTTGTTAACAGATTTTGCGACATTTTATTACCTCAGACCCTTAGTCGAAGACGACACTGACAACAAATTACACAATTGGATTTCATGCGATGCTCGACCAAACGTAATTGAAGGACGTACTGCTAATTGACACTTCTCAAACAACTCCGTTATTTAGCCATTTAGTTACCGCATCGAAACGACATACTGAAGGTGACACAATATATTTCGGCATAATGATTGTTTTGTGTGCGTGATGTCATCAAATCAGATAGGCGTATTTGATTCTCACACTCCCATGTACACGCACGCACGTATGCCCAGCACCACACATGCATACACTAGCACACGCGTAACCTACATACACAAGCACGCGTATCAAAGTGCCTGTTCGCTATGATATAGATAACAATCTATAAAATATAATAAGTTATTTGTGAGTACAGACCCTCTAGGAAATGGAATATGTATTAGCAAAGGTGTTTGCCGAAAACCTAATACAACTTTAAATGTAACAAGATATAGTACTTATCTTATTAGCACTGCGGTAGCTGTAGTGTTTTACAATAAAACAGAACTGAAGTACATTCGTATGTCTGCGATTTATTATGAAACACGCCTTCGAGAATAGATAATGTATTTCACATGGCGAACAGTAAAACAACTTATTTATTCTGCATTCGTCATTTTTAGTGCAATAAAAAGAGATAATATTGGGCTGTTATTTTTTTTGCAAACAATTCCTCGTGCAGAAGATCTTGCGGACGCCGAGGCAAACTCGATGTGAGTAGTCAAGGGGGTTGCTGTGCGCTATTGTTATGCAAACGAGCTCTTGCCTTATTTAAATACTGCGTTCTGATTGGTTGTACTAAATGAGTGTGTAGACACTATTGTTCTAAATGAGCGGGTAGACATTATTATTCTATATGAGTGGGTAGACGCTATTGTTCTAAATGAGTGGGTAGACGCTATTGTTCTAAATGAGCGTGTCCACGTTATTGTTCAAAAGTGTAGGGTACACCCTATTGTTCTAAATGTGCGTCTGCACACTATTGTTCTAAATGTATGTTCACTATTTAAATGACACATGCGTGTTAGTGCATAATTAGATTAATGTGTTTTTTAAAATAGGTATTGACATGTGTAAATCTGCATAATGATGAGCGTGTGCTGTCTGAACTATGAACGTCTAGTTTAACGTATTAATTAGGTGGGTGGCGGGGGAGAGATATTTTCAAACTAAGTGGCTTCCTATGTCAAATTGTCGCATTGAACATGGCTTTTGAATAATGGCATACTGTACGAACGATAGTGCTCAGTAGTCACATATGAATTGCAGGTGACCCGATGTGTGCTATTGTTCTCGTGTCAAAATGATTGATGGTTTTTAATGTGACATTTAACCCTATCTCGACCAATCAGGATTTAGAACAATAGCATCCAGCAGTCACCTGCATGAACAATAGTGCACAGCCAGTCATTTAGAACAATAGTGTGCAGCGCCCACTTATGAACAATAGCGCACAGCTGGTTGGTATCTGGTGAATATTTTGAAACTAGGGCAAATTGTAGCTTCCTATGTAAAATTAGTATCTGAAAATATTCATTCCTTAGTCGTATATCTGTTGAATATATTGAAACTAGCATGAATTGAAACTTCCTATGTCAAATTAGTATAAAAATATATTTGCTTAAACTACCACTGTGGCATGATTTAGGTTTGAAAATATCAGAATATAACATTTTATGACTTTTGTAAGTTATATGGTATTAAATTCAAATAGCGAAACTCAGCTAAACCCAGCGAAATACTGGCTAAATAATAGAAAACTTTATAACATACAATATGTATCACTATATAAATAATATATGCGTAGCCCATATATTTAAGGACATACAGGCTTTTAAAGTTAAACGCCATAAATTCTGTCAGTAGACCAGCGTAACTCGGTTAAACTGAGACACCCTTTTTGAAGAAATAGTGTTTATGTGCATGAACGATGGCACCTGCATGAACAATAGTGCACAATGACCATTTAGAACAATAGCGCACATACAACCATTTAGAACAATAGCGTGTACCTAACACTTTTGAACAATAGCATGTACACACTCATTTAGAACAATAGCATCAATCCACCCATTTAGAACAATAGCGTGCAACGGACACCTGCATGAACAAAATGTGTTTTAGTTAGTATAAAAGTGATATGATTTAACATAAACACATGTATCGACAACTACATGCTAGAAAATTGATTAATAGAATTGTGTTAAAATAAATAATGCAAGTTTAATGTGCAAAGAAGTTGTCAATATATAGTGAACATATTCTCACAATAGTAATCTTGTTTCTTAAAGAAAGTAGTGAACTATAGTTGACCAATTAGTGTTAGGATATCGATATATTTACACAATTATGGATTATACACTAAGCGAATAAGATAATGCTATTAATGCGATCTTACAGCAGATGGCTGATGAGGATCACATGACATTAAACATTGACGCTACACAATGCGTGTATCAGACCCCATTTGAAAGCATACATGAGCCTACATGCTAAGTGTCTATCTTCGATCAAACAGAACAATGTGTTGTGCAAAACGAGACTAGTGACTACATGGCGAACTTTATGCAGCAAATATCATCATGTATTCCGCTCAATAATGACGATCTTAATCAATATTTGCAGCATGTTGACACTGAGCTATTGAGCAATAATGAACAATTTCTATTAGATCTGTTGGATGATGACAGCGTACACACTCCTATTGCCATCACAGTGGATGTGAATATTATGCAGCAAATATCCGATTGTTTACCACCCACTGATGTAACTTCTGAATGAATCATGCAAAATGTGACTAGGACCAATGTAACGAACATTATGCATCAAATATCTGCACACATTCCACTCACTAATAATGATCATAATCAAGATTTGTTACGTGATAACCATGATCTATCGATCAATAATGATCAATTCCTCTTATATAATGATGTTGCATCTGCTCCTATCCAACCTCAGGTAGGTGGTGGTCTGATCGATTATTCAGACTATATAATATCGAAGACTATATGTAAGTTCCATAGTAAAAAATATCCTATTGACGGTACTGAATATAGCATATCATTTAAGACATATCCTATTGCCGATTCGCCATTAACTCATTCAGAGTTTATATCAGGCACAGTTGAAACTCTGCTCGATACTTATAGTGCCTTATAACAATGTTAAACCAAATGCCCACGTAAGAATTGAGATCATTCAATCGGCATTGGATATGCCTATCATGATGGATTTTATCACATGGAATAAAATTAAAATGGATACAATTTTGGATTCGATTGAAAAAGTACTTCCGTCAAACACTAACTGCAAGCTATCAGATGGCTTTGAGTTTCACGTTTTTCGTGTTGAGGACTACAACTCTGGCGGTCAGCATGATATTCACCATGGTGCTATCGAGCATAAGCATTTAAATCTGCTACATATAAATTGTGATGATAAAGATGAGTACATGCTCATCAAAAATGTATTATACCTGTCCGTGCAGATTATCCATTCTGTATCGCAGCCGGTATATATTTAGGCATAACATTTATCGAGAAAACAAAAAATCAGATCACTAGCAACGAATGTAACAATTTGATTCAAAATAAAACATCAGATGCACTTGGCACGTGAGTATCATTCAGCATGTTGCATTCCTGAATGCGAATTTAATAGTACTGCCTGGTTGAAATTTCAACAATATTTCGGCAATGAATTTATTATCCGTGTCTACTCCGAGTCAATACACGAATGTCTATTTGGCAGTGACTTTACTACTAATCTTCCATCAATATATCTTTTACATTTGATTGCGATATTCACATGTCATTAATCACGTCTATCGCAGCATTACTTATGGTGTGCAATTACTGTCCCCATTGTGATGTATCATATAATAATACTTACGATTGCACAGAACTCTGTCACCAATGTTTTGTCTGCTAAATCAGGTATCGATGCATGTAATTCTACAGTCGCATCTCATATGATAATATGTAATGATTGTCATCATAAGTTTTATAATGAGCGATGTATGACAAATCCTCGCACAAATGGGACATGTGAAATTGTAAAGGCCTGTCTCCTCTGCTTCATACATATACCTAAGGTGGGTGATGAACACCTATGTGGAATGACTAAATGTCATGCATGTAAAGACAAGTTTAATGATAATGAAGAACATATTAGTTTTCATAAAATAAATGAAGAAACTGCAATGTCATTATCACATGTGCATGCCATGAACATGGATGATGAGGATCTAACATACGAATCTTATCAAAAATACATTATTTACGATACTGGAACATATTTAGAACCTGGTAAGAATATCGACACTACTATTGCCAGGGAGCATAAAGTTAATCTCGGGTAGCGAGCGTATGCTGTGACACATGCATTGAGCAGCCACTTGAAGCTGAGTGTGCGCTAAGTGCAGCCAAGGCATGAATAATGGATATGTTCGCTTTCACGGGTTAGACGCTATGGATCAGTTTTCTAAATGGTTAACGTGCATAAAATATAAGCGTGGTAATAAATGTATCCAGCGAAAATATATGTTTTCTCTGACCACCTCGTTATTGTGCATGTGCATGCATATGAATCACTTTTAAACATTCAATGCATATGCAAGCACAATAACCTTCATCTAAAACCCTCAAACATCATCATGTGTGGCTGTTCTATTCTCTCATTTGAAATAGAAACAATTCATTTCATCGATTCCATTAACTTCTTTCCTTTTTCATTACATAAGGTCAGCGATGCGTTTAATCTTCCTGTGCGCAAGGGAATATTTCCCCATCAGCTGAACTCGCCTCAGTATTGGGTAAGGTAATACCCTTTCCAGAGAGGGAGCTTTTCGGCATACAAAATATGAAAGCAAATGAACTGTTCGAATTTGGTCAATGGTACAGTGAGAAGATATCAAGAGATGCACACTACGATGTTGATAAAAATCTCATCGAATATTGTAACGATAACGTAACCATCTTACGTTTAGCCATGTTTAGATTTAAGTCCTTATTTTCTGAATCAACGGCTGGACAAAATCCATTTGTATCAGTGATAACACTAGCAGGAGCATGTAATGTGGCATATCACACTATGTCTATGCCATGATAGTATTCAGACTTTACCCTACTACTCGCTAAGAGCAAAACGTGCATATAGGATGATCGCTGTTGAATGGATGGAATGGGTTAGGCTAAGCGAGGGTTACCAAATCTTATGTGTGCTAATATAAACCAGGGTGAGCAAAAGGTTTGCGGGCACTATGTAGATGGCTTCACTGCACACGAAAATATTATTTTCAAGTGTTGCGGGTATACATTTCACGGGCACGAGTCTGATTGCTGTAGCAATAAACGTGAGAAGACATATACACCATACGATGATCAGACATATGAAGAATTATATTCTGCTCTTCAATATCACATTTCATTATTCATATCATATGGATATATGGTGAGAATTATGTGAGCATGCAGGTTTAAACAACTAATCGCTAATGCTGATGGACTGAATGATTGTATCACCTAATTGGACTTAGCACACCCCATAGCTCCATGTGATGCACTATTAGGTGGGCGTACATCCGCAATTTGATTATTTCTGGAAGCTGATGAACACACTAAGCTAGAATATTTAGACTGCGTTTCCATGTACCCATTAGTGATGAAACAATGTTATTTTCCAGAAGTTGCATAGGAGGTAATAAGAGGCAACGATTTGAATGATAATATGGTACATGACCTCTTCAGTCTTATTAAATGCAAAGTCCTCCCTCCTCGTGATATATACTTTCTAGTATTAGCAACTAGAATAAGTAAGTGGTTTATGCTTGTATTATGCGTCGAATGCGCAAGAATCGGTCAATCTACCATATGTGAACATGCAGGCGAACAACACTCCTTATGCGGGACGTGGACCACACCTGAGCTACAGTTAGCTATTCACCATGGTTATACTATTAAAAAGATGTACGAAGTCTGGCATTATCCTGAGTCATCGCAATATGAACAACATGGTGATAAGGGACTACTTTCTGAATACATTAACTGCTTCCTCAAAATTAAGCCGGAAAGTAGCAGGTATCCAGACTGTGTCTGTGGTGAAAGCGATAAAGAGTAATATGCAAGAGTACTATGTGCATGAGGCTATGCAACTCGAGCCAGCGAAAATATTAAATAATCTGGATCTACGTTTTGTAGCTAAATCCGGATTGAATATTTTGTGGGGCCGTTTTTCACTATGTGACCACACCATAAATAGGATGATATCAACGCGAAAAGAGCTACTAGAGCTTTTGAGGGATAAAAGTAAATCTGTCAGCGGCATTTCATTCCTCAATGATAATCTTTTAATGGTGGCGTACTCAGTCAATGGAGAGTATGTTGAGTCCCCATTAAATACCAATTGTATTCTAGCATCATTCATGACAGAATGTGGGCGAGTAAAACTGTATGAAGTCTTGTACTTACTCGGTCACCATGTAGCCCATCATGATGCAGATTCTGTGGTATTCAGTACCCGTGAAGGTGAGCCAAACATTCGAAAGATCGAAGCGGGTATCTAGGATCTTGGATGAGTGAAATTCCCTCCAACTACAAGTTTTTGCGCACTTGGTAAAAAAACTGTAGTCTTGAAATGAAGCGATGTGATGATCCATCAATTGTTAAACAGGTATCAAAGGTTAAAAGTTTAATGCAGGGTACTGAACAATCAAAACAAGTAAATTTTGATGTGATGAAAAACTCCATCGATCAAATTATAACTGATGGTGAAATTACGGATAGTAATAGTGTACTACTAAACTATCCATCTAAGATCACATGTACATCTCAATTTGGAATTGTTGCAGTCAATAGTAGTAAGATCTTCAGACCCGTCTTCCAAAAACGAATTTTGAAACTGGTCGATTTATCTTCTATTCCATATAGTTACACTAGCGTATTATAAATATAAATAGTAATGTTGTACATTATCAATCAGTTCGTAAACAATGTCAGGGTAACCCATAGACGACGAAGCCGCACTCAGTTCCTGCTCTATGATAGCATATGTCGCTACTCGGTGTAACGATGATAAGAACAAGATGCATGTATTGATTATGAGGAGTATGCAATGGTTTTAAGCGATAGTATAATTAACTCCGGGAGGATTTTGATTATGACGCAAATTAGTACATCATTATTAACAGAATACGGAATAGACATTGTCCAATGGCTGCGAGTATTATTATTATTACAAAACCTCATTATAAACCTCATTAGAAACCTTATTAGTTGACAATTTCTAACATTTGTAATATCATCTTCATAATGTACTACTGAACCACGGTCACTATTGGCAACATGGACAATGTTCTCAGACACGTGAGAACGTTGGTACACATTTGCCATGTTCATGCAGGTGCACACTATTGTTCATAAGTGACCCCTGCATGCTATTGTTCAAAGGTGTTAGGTACACACTATTGTTCATAAGTGGCCTCAGCGTGCTATTGTTCTAAATTGGGCACTGGATGCAATTGTTTTCAATGGGATATAAATGAGTGTCTCGCATGTCGCATCTATCACTTTCAATCATACATAATGACGTCTGATCAAAGTTCGAAGTATTTAAAGCAATCACTATATTGGTGTGCTCTCAGAAATTGTGTAAAGCCAGAACGATTCAATTTGGCGAAAAGTGGTGTATCGATCTATGACAGTTTCATCCTGATTATTCTCCTACTAAATGTGTTGTATATATATGCATAAATGTGTTTAGACAACTGGTGCATATCATTCCTGATCTTGAAGAGAAAGTCTGGACTCTTCAGTTCGCATACCTATCAGCAGCGATTTTCCCTGCAGCGACATACGTTACTTTTTCTGCACTGATGTAGCTCCGTGAGCTATGCATAATGGATTGTACCAGTCAGACGCTGAGTGGGAAATTTTGAAACTGAACACTGGCTCATTGGTATCCACAATGCCTAACTTGGATGTTAATCAAGAACAGAACTCGATAGAGGTGTTTTCTGCATTACCGCTGCACTTTTATGGTAATCAGTAATCTGAACATGTCTAACTTTCTACCTACTATGTCAACTAGCGATACATATGATCCAGTATTGTCAATGGACGTTTCACCGGATACTATAGATGCTATATACCTCAATGACATGTGTGTCGATGATGAACTAAATCTTGATGCCATGGATATTGATGATGATGAACTAAATCATGATGATATGAAATTATGCCAGTATTGTAAGATTATGTATCACACATGACAGTATTGCCCTTCGCCCAATGAGTGCAAGAACAGCCAGAGATTATTCGCACACATGTTGTCCACAAGGATACAAAAGCTAGAGGTACAAAATTGTTATGGTTGCAATGTGAATCATCCAAGTCAGCATTACCATTCATGTTTAGGTATTGATTTTACCTTTAACCCGATTGGCAATTTCGAACTGTATATTGAAGATGCATTACAAGAAATGTGCGAAGATGAATATATCTACGAACTTAAAAACCATTACAATTTATATGAACATAGTTCCGATCTGTACCGTTTGTATATGACGTCATGGTTACGGTACATCGTCAATATAATATACGATAAACAATTGTTAATGTCCTAATATTGATGCCTTTAATTAATATATCATGCTTAACCCCTTAATGGCAGAACCATCAATGGCTGCCCTCCTTAGCGGTCTGTCAACTATATATGTATGCCATTGAATATTGCGAATCTAAAATGAATACGAGTTTGTAGCTTCCTATGTCAACGCCCAGTCAAATTAGTTTCAAAATATTCAACAGCCTTAAATAACCATTGCGCCATGACTTAGATACATGTGGCAGTCATTCCGGTGGTAATTTTCAGAATTTCTCTTCTCTTGGTCTGCAAATGGGTCTTCCTCTAGCTCACTAATGACGATGGCTATGTACGTTTTCGCCATTAAAGGGTTATTCCTGATATATTAATTTTCAGGAACAAATTTAGTCATTAAAGAGTTAAATACTGATTGTACCGGTTGTGTATGATGCCATGGTTTAGGCGCATCACCGATGTAATATACGTTAAACAACTGATACCATCATAATATCAGTGCCTTTAATTAATATATTGTCTTAATATTGTAGTATTATTAAATGTATCGCAGATGTATCGCAGTTTGATGTTGTGTACTAGAATCATATCGATGTAAAAATATGTTGTGTCATTTATGATGACAGTATTAATAAAATTGTAAAATGATTTAATTTGTTTACTCGTTGCCAATCATGCCATTGAATGGCGCATGTTAAGGCAGCACTTCAAAACACATCTGCACTCTCCAAAAAATACACATCGAAATGCAGCTGAATAGAACGTGGTGGCTGCGATCATGTCAAAACATAGCCATAGCACTCAGCTCTTTACAACTGTCACTACATGACATTGTCTAAGAATCCACGTGGTGCCTCCTCTATATGTTCTTTATCCAATCAGATGTATCCTTGTCATACAAAGTGGTTAATATAAGCATATAACGATGCTACACGCACACCTCACTCATATCTACTTTTGGATTTGAAACAGTCAACACCAGACACTATTCGACTCCATTCAACTGTTCATGCAAAGGACGCCTGTTATGTGTACATATCAGAGAAGTGAAAAATGGCACCACATAATATAGGACAGCATTTACCTATGCTACAATATCTGGCCAAAGTAAAACCAAAGATCAGAAATGATGTACTCAAACAATGTTCAAATGAATTGATAGATGTGCTATGCAAGTCATGCCTTAATGTATTATGCGGAAATGTCCAGCTTACTAAATCACGATATAATCAACTGAGTAAATATAAATGCCATATGCATGCGCTGACCAGTTGTGGAGTGCCATGCGCACGTAAAAGACATCTGTTACATCTGTTACAGACAGGTGGGTTTTTGGAAGCCATATTGCCTGCAGTGATTGGCACACTAGCACCATTAATTGATAAACTGTTCATGTGAGAAGATGGAACATGTACGTAAGATGGCTTTGGTACTGCATGAATTGATAGCCACTTTAAATGAACAAAGTAAAATATCTCTGCTACAGACAGACCCAGCGATATGTAAAGCCATTAGTCTCGACAACGAGATATCCATATATTATCACAACACGATATGTCTGAGCATGAAAAGTCAACATCGTATTCGCAAGTATTGGATACATATAGGTGCTACTATAAGCAATCAATAGGGCAGCAATATCTTCAACCCATACCTACGTCAGATGCACTTCCTACACAAATACATGATCATACACTGAGGGGAATACCAAATACATATAAGACAAAAGCAAGCAGAATAATTGACATTTTGTGCTCAGTTCCTGAACATTTTAATGTTAATGATCTAGGAGAAGTAAAATAGAGGGTATGTTTTACTCGAAAAGTAATATACTCGATCTGCTTACAAACGTTGTTGCCAATGGGTGCAAACTTCGACATAGCGGTATGCTCAATGTCGCAGAGGGCAAGTTTCTTAATCTGCTATGCAAATTAAACATACCATGCAGATTTGTCGGACAAGAGAAAACATTGCAGCATATATATAATGTCAATGATAACGATGATAGCATCAGTGAGTACACACCATCTGCCGCGAGTAAAAGGATGTGTAGAAAAGGTACAGGTACACCATCTGTTAGTGAGTGCATGCCTTCTCTAGCAGGTAACAGCAACAAAAGAGCAAAGCAAAGAGGTATACTACACCAGTGTGGGTGAATTTAGTGAAGTAATGGATGATGCTAAATTGGCGAAAGTAAATTATGATCTGAAGCATTCTGCCTCCTTTAGTGGAAAGGAAAAGCTATACAATGCATTTAAAGGTAAAATACCATGTGTCTATATTGAAGAATAGTTAAAACGTCAGGATGGGTACACCCTTCACAGACTTTGGAGAACAACGTTTACCAGATGTAAGATAATAGTAACGGCTGTTGACGAGTTATGGCAGGCAGATCTGTGCTTGATGGGAATGCTAGTAAAAGAAAATGATGTCATGTTATACCTACTCTGTGTAGTTGATCGGATCTTGAAGTATGCATGGGTGGAAGAGCTGTATAGCAAAACGTCTGCATCAGTCAGGAAAGGATTAGAAGCTATTCTGTCATGTACTATGTGATGCCCACATGGTATTCAAACCGCCAAACGTGTTGAGTTCGTCAATGGAGTAGTCAAGAAATATTTGACTGAGAATGAAATACATTTCTATATCTCACAGAATGAGCCACACACTGCTATGGTGGAACGTTTTCAGCGGACATTAAAGTGCTGAATATATAGATACATGACTCATAAGAATATGAGAAGGTATATCGATGTATTAGCTAGTTTAGTCACATCATACAATAACACTGTGCACACCAGCACTCGTATGCCACCAATACATGTTGATCATAGTACTGAGCTAATCACATGGAAAAATATATATGTAGGGAAGAACAAGCAAAGGAACACTAAACTAAAGAAAAATACACCGAAATCTGGTGATCATGTGAGAATCTCGCAAGCAAGAATGCCATTTGAGAAGCTGTATCGTGGGAGGTGGAGCCGTGAATTGTTTAAGGTGAACGATGTTTTCTTCTGACAAACATCCAATTTTATATAAATTGAAAGATTATTTGGGTGATCCAATAATGAGAATCAGAAAATTGGTGGCATGAAAGAAGATAGAGAATATGCAGTGGAACAGATAATTAAAAGGTGGAAGGGAGCTAAGGGAGTACATGAATATTACGTCAAGTGGCTCGGCTATCCCTCCAAGTTTAACTCATGGGTTACTGCGCTCAACACTATGCACCATTAATAATGGACGAGTATATAGAGACGTTCAAATCAGGGAATGTGGCGCGTAATGGGTTCACCTGTACCAAAGGAGGAGATAGTATACCTAGCGCAAGTCATAATCATTTATATTGGGATCATTACATGTGTTGTGAATCTGAGTATACCGAATGGTCAGCCATGTATCTGGATATCACTTCTGAGTGGTAGCTTAGGGATTATATTACCCAGTCCATGCATTAAGACGTTAAAGCTACCGCAACCATCTTTGGAGAATGAACAAAGACCAGGTTTACTTGACTCTTCCGAGCAATAGTAATGTGCAGTACTATCCTAACAATAATATATCTGAGTTTAGAATGCAGCTACAGATGCCATTGACAGTAGATGGCGAGTGGGAAGTGGGAATCTCAAGCTTACTATATCCCAGGAGCTAGCTTACTATTACTAGAGAAAGTTATGTACACATATACATGTGGAGTTAGACAAATATGAAGAAGGATGAGAAGCATAATTCCAAATCTGGTATTGTAGTAGATGTTGGTAAAGCAACACCTGTTGATCTGGACAAACTCAAAAGAGGGCCACAGAATGATCAAGCTAGTGCTCAGGGAATAAAGTGTATTTTCTCGAACTTAGTGAATCACATATTATAGAAGTACCAAAGGGATACTATGGGGTGAAGAATATGGGAGACTATATAAATGGACAGATAGAAAATTATCAGAAATTTAAGAATAACAAAATCTTTCTCAATTTGTATTTACATCACGGGAATCTTGTATCCCTTACGATTAGACGTAATTATGGTATTAAGTTTGGCCTAGAAGTATCTAATTTAATTGGCTCAATGAAAAAATACATACAGGATCAGTAGAAGTATTAAAATCATTTCGAAAGAGTCGCCAGGGCATGACAGCATATATATACTGTGACATTGTCTCTCACAGCATAGTAGGTGACACGTCAGGACCACTACTCAAAGTGATTCCACTGTCTAGTACTGATGGCAGGAAAGATATATGCCAGTGGCCATTTCCAGATATTCAGTATTGCACCATGTCAAAGAACTACATCCATGCAATAGGAATACTTATAACTGATAGGTCAGGCTTAAATATACCATTCAAGGATGGAGCATCACCGAGTGTACTCTGTCTACATTTCAGACAACGAAGATGAGAAGATTGAGTAATGCTAGTGCCTTGGGGCGGTATTATGCCAGTCAGGCGGGTTATGGTCGTATTCCAGTATTTGTAGGTGCACGATACCAGGCAGGCCATGGGTTGGGGTAATATCCTAGGTGGACTACTATGCTCAGCAATACCTTTCACGAAAACTGTTGTCAAGGCAGGAGTTGGGATAGCAGAGGATGTAATGGCTGGAAAGAATGTTAAATCCTCATTGAAATCAAGAACCTATGGTGCACCCAGGACTCTGATAACAGAGGCTGTAACAGCATAATGCAGAAGATTAACCAAACCTAAACCAAAACATAAAATGAGGAGTAATGTACATAATGCTCAGTCAGCGCACATGCCACTGATGAGGAAGGGTCGCAATAAACATCAGAGCAAACACGCTGATATCTTCAATTGACTAAAACATGGAAGTCAGTCATGCATGTGAGTGTTCAAAGGGCGAGCTGGACATTTTTCAGACACGTCCCATAGTAACAACGTTGGAGTCGGCAAAATGGGAACAGCTTCAACTTGTATCAAGCTTATCAGATTCTGGATTGATTGAGTTTTACATCAGCAGGTCTTCAGATAGATATTTAGATCTTACCCAGTCTTACATCTCGATTAAAGTTAAGTTAGTAAAGCTAAATGCAGCAGGTACTAAGACACGGCTCACAGTTGATGAAAAGAAGGGTCCTGTGAATAATCTCCTTCATACGATGTTCTCACAAGTGGATGTTTTTTTAATGGAAAACGTATCAGTGAGTCAAATGTAAATTATGCTTACTGCAGTTATTTTGAAACATTGCTTAATTATGGAAGTGGTGCCGCATCCTCGCATTTTTAACTTGCTGGATGGCGAATGGATGATGCTGGTGAATTTGATAATGTTGCCGATACTAACTTAGGACTTCAAGCACGCAGAATAATGATGGCTGAAAGTAAGACAGTGCAATCAATTGGTCACAAACACACTGCTATGTGTCTGTAGGATCGATTTCTGATTGGATCCATTGATTTCAGAGTACGTCTGTAGCGGAGTAAAGATGCTTTTACCATTATGTCTACAGATGGTCTCAAAACTAAGCTGAAGTTATTGTCAGCTAGCTTATTTGTACGTAAAGTTATACCATCCTCTGATCTGTTAGTATCGCATGCGGTTACTCTAAGAAAGAGAAGTGCTAAATACCTTATTCATTGTGTTGTATGTAAAGCTTTTACGGTACCGAGTGGAGTAATGAGCGTGGTTAGAGATAAATATATTTATCGGGAAGCTTCCTACAAGAGTATTATTTGGTTTTGTACCAAATTACGCTTATAATGGTGTTGTTACTAAAAACCCATTCAGGTTTTAAAATAATAAAACTACCTATGCCACATGTTGTATTAATGGGGAAATGGTAACAGCATCCCCAATACGCCCATCTTTTAGTGACGACATTTACTCTGATGTCTACTTTTCATTGTTCAGTGGTACTGGAGCACTATTTAAAGACGGCGGGTACCAGATTGATAAGGCATACTTCAGATATGGCCCGACTCTATTTGCATGGGATTTTACTCCTGATTTAGCTGATTCAGAGCAGCGATACCCTACACATACTGGATCATTATGAGTCATCTTCCACTTTAGTGAAGCACTACCTGATACAACAAACGTGAGTGGCTATGCTGAATTTGATAATACGTTGGAAATTGGAACCAACTTTAATGTATTAACAGATTATTAAAAAATGCTGAATACATTTGAAATAGAGCCTCTATTATTCGCTGATGACAAAATGCACGAACACTTCCTCAGAGTTTTTCCAATTGACAATGTACCCATTCATGTTAAATATCATCCCTCTTCATTAGTGATAAACACGCATCTCAGTAATAAAGGCGGGCAGCATGGGGCCACGGTTTATGTGATCAACCAGCACTGACAACAACATGCAGATATTATTGTGTATGTTTCTTATATTATTGTTCGAGAGGTGTAGCCATGACGCATATACTATGGATGCTAGGAAACCGTGACAGAAACGATGTGAAAGTGAAACGTTTAGCTCTAACAATGAGAATGGATAATTAATACTAATTATTGTTTCTCAAGTATTTATAGGAAAATTGATGTCATTAAATGTGGTCGCTAATTTAGTTTATTATTTTATTTTCTTATTTTGCTTCAGTGTGTCAATGAAATAAAAAAAAAGTATATTATTTGATCACCGCCACTTATACTGTTGCCCCAATATTGCATTGCAATATGCACATATTCAAATGGAATGATACTGTGTGTACCACATGCATATGGGGCACACGGGGCATGCATGTACATGCACACAGGGGCATGCATGCATGTGCACAGGGGGCTCACACAGGGACATGCATGTACGCACACAGGGGCGCACACAGGGGCATGCACACACATGGGGGCATATATATATATATATATATTGTATGTTATAGCGTTTTCTGTTATTTAGCCTGAAAACCTAAATCGTGGCACAGTGGTAGCTTAAGTGAATATTTTTTGATACAAATTTGATTTCAAAATATTCCACAAATATACAACTAAGGAATTCATATCTTAAGATACTAATTTGACATAGGAAGCTACAATTCACACTAGTTTCAAAATAATCTATACTAACTAGAACACATTTTGTTCATGCAGGTGTCCGTTGCGCGCTATTGTTCTAAATGAGCGGGTAGACGCTATTGTTCTAAATGAGCATGTACACACTATTGTTTAAAAGTGTTAGGTACACGCTATTGTTCTAAATGGTCGTCTGTGTGCTATTGTTCATGCAGGTGCCGCCGTTCAAACAGTGTTTCTCAGTTTAACCAAGTTACGCTGGTTTACAGATACAATTTATAGCGTTTAACTTTAAAAGCTTATATCGCCTTAAATATACGGCCTACACATATATTATTTATACACTGATGACTATTGTATGTTATAGAGTTTTCTATTATTTAGCCCGTATTTCGCTGGGTTTAGCTGAGTTTAGCTATTTCAATTTAATATAATATAACTTACAAAAGTAATAAAATGTTATTTTCTTATTTTTTCAAATATAAGTCGTGCCGTAGTGATAGTTTTAGCAAATATTATTTGATACTAATTTGACATAGAAAGTTTCAATTCACGCTAGTTTCAAAATATTCAACAGATATATGACTAAGTAAGGAAAATTTTTAGATACTAATTTTACATAGGAAGCTGCAATTCATGATAGTTTCAAAATATTCACCAGATACCAACCAGCTGTGCACTACTGTTCATAAGTGGGTGCTGCACACTATTGTCTTAAATGATGGGCTGTGCGTTGTTGTCCATGAAGATGGCTGCTGGATGCTATTGTTCCAAATCCGGATTGGTCGAGATATGGTCAAATATCACATTACAAACCCATTAATCATTTTGCCAGGAGAACATGGCGCACAGATGGTCACCTGCGATTCATATGTGACTGTTGGATGCTATCATTCGTTCAGTATGCCATTATTCAAAAGTCATGTTCAATGTGACAATTTGACATAGGAAGCCTCTTAGTTTCAAAATATCTTTTAACCACGAGGGCATCAGGAGGGGGGTGGGGTTGGGTGGGTGTGCGGTGTGTGCGCCACACACCCAATTAATACATTAAACTATGCGTTCATAGTTCAGACAGCACATACTCATCATTACGCAGAGTTACACATGGCAATACTTATTTAAAAAACCACATTCATCTAATTGCTATTGTTATCGATGTGTCATTTAAATAGGGAACAACCATTTAGAACACTAGTGTGCAGACGCACATTTAGAACAATAGTGTGTACCCTACACTTTTGAACAATAGCATGTACACGCTCATTTAGAGCAATAGCGTGTCCATGCTCATTTAGAACAATAGAGTCCACCTGCTCATTTAGAACAATAGCATCTACCCGCTCATTTAGAACAATAGCATCTACCCACTCATTTAGAACAACCAATCAGAACGCGGTATTTAAATAAGTCAAGAATTCATTTGCATAAAACAATAGCGCACAGCGTCCCCCTTGACTACTGATGTGAAATAACAACAGCACACAATTGGATTTTGAATGCTATTGTATTCACCATATAGAGATGCGTTATATGAACATTTACTATTGCGCAACACACAATATGATCAAGAATAGTGTGGATCTATCTATTATTCGGAAGATGCTGAAGGATCAGGACACCGTGTGTGTATGCGAACGTACACGCATGGAAAGAAAAAGATGGGTCAATCACTTTGAACATCAATGTTTAGCTGACATCACAATTAAAAGTATTCAGGTCCAACATGAAACTGGAAAAGCCCGCCACGAAAGTGTCAGAATTGCATGTCTTTGATGGATTTACAATTTAATTAATATTCTGTTGACTATTTTAAAACTAAGTGGACAGCGAGCTGTAAATGTACATTTATCTGGACATTGGGATTCTGTGGCTACAGGCTTAAATGTACAGCACTCGATTCCAAAACAGATATAAAGTGTCGACCCAGAAAACATTGTCTTTGCCAGTAAAACAATTAGAAAATGTTGGCAATACATGTTACTGGTTGGAAATTATGCAGAGGTGATCATTGTTGTAACACTCCAAATACATACAGAATATATTAAACTGTTAAGTTTTAGCGCTCGGTATCCCATTGCTTCTAAGGTGAGAGCTATATACAACATTGGCCTTATATTGTGACACAATATGGCCCAAACTGTGTTATATTACTCAACCTATGGACTGTGAAATTAATGTTTACATAGACAGAGATGTGTTTGATCGGCACCGACTAACAAAAGAGCAGACACTTTCGCTAACGTGGTTCTACGAGAGAACTATAGATAAGCCCATATTTAGTGATGTGAGTACGATATCTGTGTTCAGCGAGCATTACATACATATCATTAAAATACATCCCCTAGTATATTACGATAGCATCCAGTCTATCAAATACAAAAGTTGATTGTGATCTCGAATTGTAAAAAGTTCTACCTGGGTGCATCGGAAGGCGAAAAAGAAAAAGATATTGGCAAAGTTTCTACCGTGGACCAGCAACATGAAATTATAACATGAGTGAGCTGTAATTTTCAACCACTTATCATTGGTTAAATAAAGCACTTATTGGAGAAGTGTTTGTTCAAAATCAAATCCCAAAGATCGCACAAGCCACTATACTAGGACAGTAAATTCATGGATTTGATTGAGAGAACCAGACTGAAAAGGAATTTCATAAGCTCCATGAGCAATAGATGATTTAATCAATGCACCCTATACTAATTTTGGTTCTTATGATGTGGCAGAAGGGTACCGTGGTTACCATTTCCCCAAGGTTGCTACTGAGTTAGTTGCATCATCGTATTTGGTGAGCACAATTTCAAAGATTGGCCGACTGTTAAGAGTAATATGATCTGAAAGGCGCAATAAAATACTGGCTCAACTGTACGTAAAGTGATCAATACAATAAAGTGTAAGCGACAGTTATCAAGTACGACAGAAGCACTGAAGTGAAAACATAATGTTGCATTAAACACCAAATTTAGCAGCTGTGTAGTATACATTAATAGCCAGCACAATGAGTAGCGACACAAATGAATTGATCCGCATTAATAAAGTGCAGATTATCTTTCTCCTAAAAATACAATCTTTGTTCTGCACAATGTTATTGGTTGCAGATGTACCAGTGGATGAACGACTGGAGAATGTACATACACTTTGATAGATAGGTTGATTGACATACTGAGAATGGTACAGGTTAAGCATGTCCGGCTTGGCAGCTCTACAGCTGGATGGATTTATGTGCAGACGAACAGATAAATATATCGTTTTCTATATTTGTTTCTAATGTTCCGATGTAGTATTCCAACTACAAATTAACGCTTGTTCCATTTAGTGTGCATACACTGAATAATTCATACATAACGCACGCTTACTGAAAGAGAACTACCGTTCAATACTACATTCCATAAATCCAATTTGCAGAATGAGTACATCGATATTTGCATTTCCATTGAGTCTCAGAGTATAATTCAGTTCTCAAGATATGACCCATAATCTTCAATGTAATATCATTATAGATTGGTCTAGATACACTCAACATAGTACCCACTCAGAACTACCTTGGCATTTACCAAGATAATGCGATAGGGGCATTAAGAATGCATGAGAACAATTCTTTGTTTGTTAGCCAACAACGATGTTGACATTCTTGTCGAGAATTATAGATCGACATTAGTACTACGCCCCCGCACACACGTACCAATAATCGATTCTACGTGTGTGCCCGTCACACTAGTTATGCGATTATGAGACAATGGTTTGATTAGAATGACTAAATCATATCTATTAGATGATTTCCTAATGATTGATCAAATGCTAGGGCTTCATGATGTGCCACAATTATGTAAAGTGAAATAAATGAGTATATAATCAACATTCCTCAGACCAAATATAAGGCTATCGGTTAAAAGCAGTGAGCAAATACTGTAATATAAGTAGATTACACTATGCAATGACGTATCTAGGAGACTTGCTTAGGAATCAGCACCATTTACTTCAAAGGCCCTTGTCAATCGCGAGTTGGCTTACTGCTTATTCTGGAAGTATCCTATTAAACTGATATGTGGCCACGTGAGAAATGACTGAATGATCTACAGTTATCCCAAATGCTAAAATATTTTACCAAAAACGTATCCAATTAGATTCTTAGTAAACATACATAAGACTTCCATGCTTAAGAAATACTTGCAAATGGCAGCTGTGCTTTAATTTTCTAATCATTTTGTATAAGTATGGATCATTTTGCGAAATTGATCATGTTAAACGAGGTCATATATAACATAATATTGTGCATGGTATCCTGTCATATTCAGCATGCTTATGCATGCCCCTATGCAGTGAACAGTGACATATAGGATTGAATTAGTCAAATCCGTTGACACATACAAACTGTTGCCAATTGATGGATCCGATATACAGCTCGCGTATATGAGGTCACACTGGGCATGCAGCTAGAGATGGAATATGCCGACGACGTGGACTTCATAGACGACGAAAAAAAATCCCTTGACGAACTTCTCCAAAATAGCTGTAAGCAAACTAAAAATTGAGAATTTGTGTATGAATGAATCCAAAACAGAGTTCAGCCACATATACCTAACGATAAAGCATGAAACTAAAGACAATGACGGCCCACTTCGTCGCGGCGAACCGTGGAGGATGCATACAATTCTGGGCTCGATATTTGTCCTACTGAGAGCCAGCAAATACAAAGCAAGGAAAGGACGTTATTATATACATCTGTTAAGCATGCTACGAGGTGACCTCAAGAAAGCAGGACTTGGTACAGTCAAATTAAGTATGGACAGGGTGACGTTAACGATTTTGCCAAGGACAAGAGACAAGGAGTCATAAGCGAAGAATTGCTTATTGCAGCGTTATGATGTTTCTAATACTACATCCGCAGAACAAAGTAATAATCATCGGATGAGGTCAAAGTCAACCATGCCACTTGACGTCGCAATTAAAATATGTATGGATGATATACCTAGGTCTGTTAGGAAACATTGATTACTCCGTCAAATGTCGTCAAGTGTACGAATTGTATGCCTTCACTATTTAGTAAACAATCTGTTGAACATTTTGAATCTAAATTGAGTGGGCGGTATTACTACCATTGCCACTAACAGCACACCCCCCCCCCCCACCCCAATCAAATTAGTTTCAGAACAGATCACTTGCATAGTTACAATGAAATTGAGATTCTGGGAATTCAGATTTCAAAAAATATAAATCTCAAAATGCGCAGAGCTTAGCTAGAAATGGGTGGCTTATAGCAAGAAACTTAGTAATCTCGTCAAATCTAAAATTTCCTTAATGTTCGCAAGGCATCGCAGACCTAGAATCCGTGCATCGACCTGAAGTCACTTGAGGAATACACCCCAGTTATTTTCGACATACTGCAATATGTTTGACTCTGATAAGAGAATTCAGTTGGATATCAAGGTCAGACATGACATGCGATGATCAATTGGGTCTTAGCTCCTAATCCGTTCCTTGGAAACACTCTGTTTTTTCTCAAATGTGTATAAGACATACAATGTACATAGTAATCTTGCATTTTATTAATAGCGAGGGCTATGGCTATCGTATGCGCGTGATAGGAAAAGATCCCCGACCACTTACTCTCCTTCATCTTCCTCATCTTCTTCTTCTTCTTTTTCATTACCTTCGGCATCTTTATGCCATTCTTCGTGACATTGCCACTCCCGTTTCGCCCACACGATGGATAGTGCAGAGAAAGCAAAATGCCTTTCTTCAAAAGCCTATAACGATTTCTTCAGCAGCGATTGTACAGTTGCATTTTCAAATTGATGTCACGATTTCATTAACATAAATAGAAATTGTTGAAATTTAACAATAGTGTTCGAGATGGATAAATAACGTTTAGTAAATGGTGTCTGCCGATGCATTATCCCAGCAACCGATATTTCCAATACATACGGACACATGGCTGCATGCGGCAACGTATTAGCAAGCGGAGGTGATTTGCTCAGAAAAATGGCAATACCTGTATAACACCCTAATACCTGATATTGTATAAGTGAATAGCGATCACAATGCCATCAGTTAGATAGTCAACTGGAAACAATAAATGCATGGCCTCGTTCTCTGTTTGTGAGTATCCGTGTTAGCTGTTTCCCTGGACTAAATTAAATTCTAAGAGAACAGGAAATGCGATGCTCAATGTATATTGCAATATAATTGAGCCTAGAATAGAGTATAGTGATATTAATTTGATATATCTGCCTAACAAGATTAAGATACTTTTACCAATATCATAGTTGTAATTACTATGCACTATGAACCTTAGCTGATGCCATAATTCAGCTAGATAATGGTGTAAATTTGGAATAGCAAATCTGGTCTTTTACGCTGATCGAGAACACAGCGATTTGGTCCAGTTACCAACATAGTAATTGGCCTTTCCAGCTTTAGCTATGCCCCACCTGTCCTAAGTTAAGCTTCACCCACATAACGCTCATGTTGGGATCTATCGATCCCCGAACGCCCTGTCTATCAATTTCCAGAAAACTATACCGGTAAGCTGTTCAATATTTAGAAACTAATTTCAATGCAGGGTGCTGTTGCTCCCTGCGACAGCAACAATGCCCAGTCAAATTAATTTCAAATTATTCAACATAATGTTTATTAAATAGTAAAGACATACAATTCGCATAGCAACGCATAGCCCGTCTTCAATTATGGGTTCGTGGAGTACTTATCTAAACCATTAATGACGTCATTAAGTATGACGTCATCATACAAGTCACATACTACATATGATGGATTGCTAAGCTAGAAAGTTAAATTGTCTAGAATCATGGGTTATCACATTGATCGATAATGCTCCGAAGTGGATGATTTGCTCACATTTATGTCTTTCATTGTGCTATATCATTAAAGCATTATGCCACAGGTAGGTAATGTTACGTCTTCTTTAGACCAATGTACATATACAGTTAAATTGTGTCACCATCCTCATCCTTGTCGCTGATTATATTATTGGCATGCTAACAATCATGTTACAGCAGTGGATGTAGAAAACGGAGTTAAGAATAGACGACTGGTCACGTTGGAGTTTGTCTTTAAATGCAAATTTTGTGCCAACTGTTATCATGTTCTCAGATTGGAACGCTTCCAAGAAGTATGATGAATTGAAGAAAAATCAAAAGATGCAATATCACTTGCAGATAACAGTAAGCAATAGAACAGTTTCATGTTAACCCACACAGAAACAGATGGCTAGAAAGCAATGCATTACACATCAATGATAGACATGCCGCCATTGAAAAGAAAAGAGGCTGGTAAAGGTAATTCAAATTAAAGCACATTATTGATAACAACCGACATATGTGACATAGTGAACGGACTGGTTAATTGAGCAATAGAAGGTACTCACCTACCACACTAACTAACTGTACGATCTTGCATGTGATTTTGCCCTTAGGGGGTATCGGTAAGTTTAAATATCAGGCTATTTTGACAATTCCCTAGAGCGATATATGGTAGTTATTTGATCACCCTTATGATAATAAGTTTAGGCCAATACAGTTGGTCGGACGTTAAATTGTCCACCTCTTCTGCTCCCGTCTCGATGATATTTCGGTATATTTGAACGCAAATACCATGTTCCACAAGAGCATTGATCTGCCACGGGGTACATTGTGTCGGCATTTACACATGCTGGCTGGCATTTTACAAGACTTTGAATAACGCGACGTTTGTCAGTAAATATGGGCGAGGTAGAAAAGCTATGAAAGTTTTGAATACTATTACAATAACATCACCGAAATCGATATTTACCGTAACACTGGAATTGTTTGCTCTTCTTAAAAGGAAGTATTAATGAATTACCGATAACAGATATTGAACACATGCTTTGAAAGAACACATCTTCTTTGGGGCATGTGTCAAAGCAATTCCGACGGACTACACTTTTTTGTATTAACGCCATTCCCATATTGATAAGTTATCCTCATTCCAGGCTGATTACGATGGGGTTTGTGATATTGTAGTCACATATCGCCATTTAACTACATATTCCCTTTATACATACTGATACGATCACCATGTTGCTACTGTGGAATGTTGATCATGATTATGATTGACATTCTAGGCCAACAAATCCTGTAAATTACCAGAACGAACTTTATGCAATGATGATTCCAGAATGAATACTAAACGTATCATAAACACATCAACCACAATTTAACGTAATAAAATAATAGAGAATTCTTAATTCGCTACATTGGTCATTTCAACTTTATAATATTCACTTATTGGAATCTCAGCTTAATGGTCATTGCGGTCTTACTAATCTTGCATGGGTGGTCAGTAGATCTTGATTTACTTTATTTAATTTACTTAGTGGATGGGCTAAATGGATAAATCCGATCTGGCACTCAAGTGTATGAAGTCATAGGCAATTGAGTTATATGTAGGCTGACGTCACAATCATAATTGGCAGGGAATAATCCGTTATGATGCTGGAATAGTTCGTCTGGTGCACGAAGTATGTCTTGTCTTGTCTTTGCTATTTACTGTACAGTATGCTGTAGATTTGAACATTATTTTACTCGGCACTGTTGCTGCCATATGCATTAACATTACCAAGTCAAATTACTTTGAAAATATTCAACATGTTTTCTGCAGCTACTTTGAAAATGAGATTCTGGGAAGTCGGCATTTAAGGTATATAAATCGATCTCAACATGTGTAATGCGTGGGCGGAGCTTAGGTAGAAATGGGCGGGCCATGGATATAAATAGATGCATCCATTACAATACTATGGTGACAGACATCAATCTAAATACTAGTGTAGTGAGACTATCTCTTCGACAAACGTGTGGTGATGAAATTACAAACTAGAATCCAAGAACAACGTAGTTAATATAGCGTAGCCAATCTGATTCTGATATCACAAAGCCTATGCACATCGCCTGGTTACGTGTTTAAACAAAACACGAGATATACAAGCATCGTGCGATATTAGGACAATAAAAGGATGCCTAAAATTGTGTTGCGTTGTATTGTATACGCAAGGACCATTGCCATCGCTATAGACATGTGATGATGTTAGCATGCACGTGTGGTGTAGTAAGCAAATGTTTCCACAGTTATCCTTTCGTATTTGTAGGCCAAACTGGTATTGATTCTAAAAGATATAATCGTATGCATGTGCTTGATTAAGCAATGGCTTTCAAACGTAGAACTGAACCATTGAAGCATGGGATGCCGCAGCCACACAGAGTAATAAATAAAACAGCTGTGTTAATTCGATGCAACCAACATCGCACGAAGAGAGCAATCGGATGTCAATGGCAGTTATTCACGGGCAATCAACCAGTCTAACCAATATGGCAAACGCATAATTTCTTTCGAAGGTAATTGTCGGGGCAATGCCATATTTTGCATTTATTTCGATGCACACGGCCGCCTCGTTTGATTAATCAATAAAAACGTAGCTGTGGCTTAACACAATGGATGCATCCAATATGTAACATTGTCAAGTATATCCAGTTTTAGCAATTAGCTCACGTATAGGCTGACGCCAAAATCATAATTGACAGAAGTACTCACTCATGAAGATGTAATAGCCCGTCAAGTATAGGAATTGTATGTCTTTGAAAGAGTTACTAGTTAATAACCATCCTGTTAAAAATGTTAAATCTAATTTGATTAGGCGCTGCTGCTGGCATAGGCAGCAACAGTACCATCTGAAATTGGTTTCAAAATATTCCCCAGTATACTTTGAAATTGGATTCTGGGTATTCAGGGTTCGATCAATTCTAACACGGGCACGGTGTAAGCGGAGCAGAGATAGAAATGGGTGTGGCATAGATAAACGTGGATTCATCCATTATCTTCAAGGCGTATATTTGGTGAGCTGATACCCCTGTGGGTGGCATCTCTTTCTACAATACTATAGGCGCTATGATGGTGGTTGAGGTGCGGTGTTGCTAAAATACATGAAACTACTTCATCTGTGGGGCTTTCCAAACATTCACCAGCTGAAGCCAAACGACCAAATATGATGAATCAGGTGCACTGTAAAGACTAAGACTATCAAGTTGATTATTTGTCACTTATTTATCAGGAAGCTGTTGCAGTTTATTAGTCTAGTAGGTCAAGTCGAAAACTGACCAAAATCGTTCAAAATGTGAAACCAGCGTGACAATTGGCTTACTTATCGATATTTTATGCTCTATTCAATAAGAGCAGGACACACATGATCAGACACATATTTTATCCGCCATTTTGAATTTCATCATGGCTTCTTTCGAAACTTATTTATATAATACCCGACCTTCTAAGACACATATATAGATGAATAAGGTGACTTTTTATATGTTTTACTATCCGAAGAAGCTGATGCGATTATTTACGAAATACATAGCTTATTTCCTTATATCAATATTCTATATGGCACAAACAAAAAGCAGGATTTACAATGAAATTGTTATATTTTGAATGTCATTTTCGGGATCACATATTTCAATTGATCTGTCTACGCGTTGAGTATTAATACCACTCTATCCATAGCATGAGCCACCACAAGTGCAAGGTTCAGTGCATGAAAAAGAAGAATTAATGCATTTACAAGGGGGCTTGCAAGCTTTTTTTTGCAGCCACATTTGATTAATTATTTGCAAAACTTTGCAGCCTCGGGAAGGGCTGACCAGTAAGGTACCAAGTGTTCATTTGCATCCTTTGTCCATCCCCGATCACATAAGTTTGGTAACTGCTGTTGAGCCTTGAGAGCCTGTCCCCAACAGTGTCCTCCTTGATATGCCGATCTTCTGATATGCTCAGTAAGTGCAGCCTTAGTTGGGGTTATGTGATCTAGCTGTCTTCCCTTTGCAAATAGGTGTTTTATTGCCTGGTTTACCTGGTTGCACTCACTAGTTCTGTCATAGGGTAGAATAACAAAACGTTGAAGCTTGTCAATCATATCATTAGAGATAGTAACGAGTGAGGCTGGCAAGATGACAAATGCTTCCGTGATTTCATGAAATGATGTCCATGTGTCCCAAGCCATTTTCTTCCCAATTCCCAATGCTGAAGGAGGATGAGGTATCACAGCCACTGAAGGCATGGAAGAATGCTAATGCCCTAGCCTTCTGCTCCCCGTATGTGGTTGCAATGGTATGGTATGGTATCACCTTATAATCGCTCTTCACACCAAAAGCGATCCATAATTCATCAAGTGTTAGGGAATGAAATGTAGCAATAGCGAGGACAACCACATCTGTGTAGACTGTTCTGATCAAAACTTTGCGGTAGCCATTGTTGTGCACAATGTAGTACGTGTAACAGTATTTTTGTGTCCGCTTCCTCATGAGTGCATGGTGCAAGATTAAGTGCATTGTCACACTCATGAGAAGACAAAACTGCATTTTCGAATGTGCTATTCAGCTGTTTTCCTGGAGTAACCAGCCGCAACACATTTTGCTATGAAATTGTGCAGCTCTTTCTTATTTTCATCAACACGAAGGAAACTTTGCCAGTTCTTCGGGATCAGCGTGGATACATTAGCAACAATTTGGGTTCCTGAACCTCTTTCCCGCCTTGTACATCCTTTCAAACTGTTATCAGTGTACTGCTCCCATATCACGTCCAGACGCTTTGAAGATTCAAGATTCCTCACTAGATATGGAATGAATACGTTCTCGGCATAGTCACTAACAGTAGAACAGGATTTGGGGAGCAGCATATTGATGACAACAAAATCATCAAAAATCTTTGCATCAACTTCAAGGTTACGACCACTGGTAGCAGGGACCACTCTTTCAAAGCATGCAATAATGTCTTACTTGGTGCATGCCCTCAGTTGTCCCACATCTGATAACGAAGGTGGAGCTGCTTGGTTCTCGTGCTTGAAAAATTCATCCATATCTCCATTTCTTGATTGGCACGATATATACATTTTGGAGAACAATTCACAATTACTCCTTAGAGTGCTCATTTGATATGGCGTCTTTGATTGTCTTTTGGGAGGTGTCTTCTGGAAAAGAGGCATGCTGTCAGAAATGGTGGTTGAACATTTGACCAGTCTTTCATCAACATACTGTTCATACTGTGACTGTCCTACTTGTCTGATGCTTTGAAGAGTGGATATTGACTTCTCTCCCATTACCTCTTTGGTGTGGAACACTATCAAATATTTGCTCTACTCACTGAAGGGGCTACCATATTCTTCGAACTTCGCAACCACAGCTTGGCATGTTCTACAAACTGAGACTGAATTGGGACACTCTGATCATGGTGTTGTGTTCTTATCTTAGTAGGCAGCTGAAATGAATTTTCAAACTCATGAACAATTCTAGCCACTTCTGGACCAGCTGTGATCCATCTTATCAAGGCAGATGGATTACCTCTTATTCCTATTATGCCACCATCACCGTTGATCTTCTCATTCATCTGTTCATGGGCAAAATGTCCTCTTATGAACTCTGCATGAACTGATGTTGCTTGCTGCTGTAGCTGAACCATATCTTTTATGTGAACTGGCACCCACCTGCCATAATTTGTGTGGCTCAAAGAGAACATCCATGGTACTATTTTCCCAAGGCACTGAACATAGAGATTAAAATTGCGCTCACGCACTGGCCGAATAAACTGAATAGCGAGTAGTTCAAGTTCCAACACCTTAGCCTGGTAATGGAATTCTGGAATCTCCCTAGTATTCAAACTACACCATGTGCTGAAATCAATGGCTTGGCCAGGACAAGGAAGAGTCTTCGTATGTGTACCATATGCAGAAAGTTGCAACAAATGTAAGGCTGCTGCTGTTACCTGATGAACGTATCTTGATCTAGTTACATGGGACCCTTTCGGTATTGTGTCAGCTCGACTTAGGGTGGTGACATCTGATTCTACAACAATAGTTGTCCATCCACTGCCATTTAGGAAGTCACCAAGAAGTTTCATCAAATTTATTTCTATGTGGAGACCACCCATTATCACCAAATTCTGAGTAGCTTTGTCCACAAGCTTCATTGCGTGTAGTATCATGGCTACTGTGTTTGCTGGTTCTACAAAGAGGCATAAGTGCAATTTGTGAGACACAGCCAATGTTATCTGGCTGCCACTTAGCATGGTATGCTGCCCATGACACAAGGTATCCAGGGTTTAATGTCTCCTTTTAAGTAGGGTTTCAGCTATGAAATCCAATCAGGAATATTTATCTTCTTTAGATGTGGCTAATACAGTAGTCTATGCTGTAACGTGTCCCTCTGTTACAGGTGCAATAATATATTGTGTTGATAGTTCCACAGAAATCACTTCTGAATGTTCAGCTGGTAGTGGAGATAATGTTTTCTGGTGGTTAACATTTGAATCTATCATTATCTGGTCTTGATCAGTTCCAGGATTTTCCTGACATGGGAACTTAATCAGGGATATTGCAGTTCCATGAAACGAGCCCATAGCATTCCATGCAGATGGATTATCGTCGATATTATCGACTGCTCCAACAGTGAAGACATCTTTTTCAGAGTAGAGGGGCAGACACAACCATCTCTTTCAAACTGTGCACAGCCATTATCTGCAAAGGTTGTAGAAATGTCCTTTGTTCTATCATATGATATACACAAGCCACGGCTTGACAACCTATTAATTAGCTCTCTTTGTCTTGTTTTGGCATGAATAACCAGTCCAGTGTATATAGCAAGGGGTGTCTCTCGTGACTTAGCATGACGTATATGAGTTCAATATTGTTCACTGGGCGTTTTCATGGTATTAAACACTGACAACTGTGAGCGTGCTAATGCTACCTCTGTTACAGCATCTGGTGACTCCTTTCGCTCGTGAATACGTGAGCCTCGCAAAATCATTCTCACAAGAGCGAGAACACTTTCCGGGACAGCTTCAACCTCACCTCCCTCTTCGAGGTTACGATTAAAGGAATGGTCATGTTGTAGGAATTTTTGCCTCAATATTTGCGCAGCGCGTACCATGTGAATTGCGGCATCATCAGAATTATATGAACACACAATTGTGTTGGCTTCACCAATGCCTGCATTAAACATCATAATGACATCTCGCCCTTTAGGTTGCGCTCTCAAATCTGGTATTAGACATAGCAATATTTCTTTCAGTCTACTACTGTTCAATTTCCCTGAAAAACAAGGATCTATTTCACTCAGTCATGTTTCATATAGTTTTACTAAATCACAGAGTTATTTGTCCTGTCGTAATTCTTCTATGTATGAAACTATTTCTGCCAATACTAGACTATCAGTCTTCATATTTAGGTCAGCATTGGTGCTTTCTGTGTGGTGCTGTCTGACACGATTGTGCAGAGCAGTCAGGCACATGAGATGGTATCTTGCATTTAAAGCAGGCATATCCCCTTCTGAAAGCTTGGCTAGAAGTTTTCTATCCTGTAGGCATGGTCTCAAACACGGAGATCAACTGCTAATGTTAATGCACGGAGAAGGTGTTTAGTAGTGCCATCTTCATCACAGAAGAAACAATTTTTTGTCCTTTCCATTGAACTTGCTACAGAAGTATGTCTGGTTTTAACAGAACTTTGTTCCGGTCCCTCATCTTCTTTGGCTTTTCTTTCTGATCACGCAGAACCTGTTGCTTATCAATTTTATTTCAACAGCCTTTATTTCATCGTGCTTTGTTTATCCGAAGAGTTGCCTCAATACCTTCCCCAGTGTCCATTCTGGAAATCTCTATTTTCATTGGTAAGCAATTGAGATTGTGGAACTGATACAGGTTTTCAGCAATACATTTATAGCTACAGTCCTTATCACTCCCCTTATATATGCATAGTCCGGGAGCAACTAATCTCTCATCTTTTCTGTCTGGCAGAGAACACAAAGCTGCCAGCATGTTACATTTAACGAGTCCAGACTTTCTAAACACTGAGAGGTACTTGCACTAGGATCTACAAACTTACACGATTTAGACATTACGTATGCCGACAAAGACTCACAAACTATCAAACACTATAAAGCATAAGACTGTTTGTTAACTATGGCAATGGCATGTGCTGCCGATGTGCAGTGCAAGGTGCGAATTATTTCAAAATGACAATGAATTGCTTGTCTTGTAGAGTATATTTAGTAGTTGTTGCGCTAAATCTGCAATATATCTTACAGATACATATTTATTTAGACGTTTAAAGACTCTTGAATCAATTATCTGTGTATAATTGAAGCCGAGAAATTTTCGTTTCCAATTTTCAAATTCAAATTTACTTTAAATGTAACTTTATAATATTACCCCGGGCACTTTATTACAAGATTACAAGATGACGGCTGCCGATGTTCCCAATCGTGTATGTCCTGCTTTTATATGAAAGAGTATACCTAAAACTTCTTACAAGCCAAATTTGGTAATTGTTTCACAATTTGAACGATTTTTACTTAATCTACTAGACTATTTGGCGATTTCGATATAGATATTCACATCTATATAACCGCGAAACCGTTATTGCATTGGTGTGGTTGGACGATTATACATGGCTAATTACTGATCTACTGACCAGCTCTCAATAATGTAAATAACTAGGCGCAAACTGTATCATCTCCTAGCTTGTTTTATATGCCCCTCCTCTGCCGCATCCTGTCTCGATAGTATGTCAGTTTATATGAACGTAAATATCCTGTTCCAAACGCAGGACTTGAGAATTGGAAAAATACTTTGCTGCCCTTGGGGGCAAGCATGCCATTTAAATTAGGTTGCCCGCCTGTACTTCCAGGTTGCCCCATGTATGTAAATTGTGTTGAGAATATGTATTGTTGTAAGCTATACAAACTACAGACTCATTGTAAAATGTAAATACCAAACTCGAGCATTATAGTAAGACTTTATCCCTTATATCAACTAAACCGGCTTCTGTGGAGGTCTTCAGAAATATCCATTTGCAGGCCAATATATTGAATACATACTTTGAAAGAAAAGATCTTTTGTGACGCAGATGTCAATGGGAATCTGAGACTACACTATTTTGCATCAACGCCATTCTCAAATGGACCTTTCCAATTTATCTCATCCATCATATGACGTCAAAATCAACCACGTGACGAGAAAGATGACGTCATAATCATTATGTCATGAGTTAATCGACCCGTCTTTAACGCTTAATAGTCCAACACCTTGTACGAATTGTATGTCTTTACCATTTAATACACATTCTGTTGAATATTTTCAAACTAATTTGACTGGGTGCCGTTACTGCTATAGTCAAATTAGTTTCAAAATATTTAACAGCTTACCTGTATAGTTTTCTGGAAATTTATAGTCAGGAGGTTCGGGGTTCGATCGATCCCAACACGAACGAAGTGTGGGTGGAGCTTATCTACAGATGGGCGGGGAATATCTAAAACTGGACAGGCCAGTTGATAAGTTGCCTCGATCACATGGTATAGTCTGAGAGGTGTGTGGTGAGATTATGGTCACCTATTTCCAGCTAAGTGAATGTACCCTTTATATATTCTGAGATGGTCACCATGTTGTTAGCGTGGAATGGTTGATCGTGATTACGATTGCCGTTTTAGGCCAACAAAACTGGGAAATTACCAGAAAGTACTTTCCGCAATGATTGTTCCCGAATGAATAGCAAACCGATTATTAAAGGGATGCCAATCTCATCTGAAATGTTGTTTTGCACGGATAGATTATGGTTTATAAATTCAATATCATTCATTTTCCTGTAACATTCCCTTATCTGTTTGGAAATTTATCTGATTTGTAATATCGCATAAATGTTGAACAGGGAGCACCACCATTTTGTATCCGCAAGCGATAGCGTGTGATGTCCTGTAAGTGCCAAAACAGTACTTTCTTTATTATGTAATAATACATTCAAAATATTCAACATCTTACCTGCATGATTGCTTTTATACCACATTGCCAAACTATAGATGGCGCCTCTACGAATGAGCGTATATACCAAGGCGAGCACGCTAGGTTTTTTCTGATTGGTTGAAAAGTAAATCATGACAGCCATCATAGGCTGTAGAAATGTATCAACATTTAGCAATTAAAGCCTGAATATCTTTCTTTAACGGCTTGATAAAAAGCTTAAAATACCACGCATAGTTTATGAGCGGCACATTATAACACCTGAATATCTATTATGAGATAAGGTTAGTTGTCCTTTAGCTTATCAAAACACGCCAACGAAAATAAGAGGGCATCTTAGATTCATCACATTTGTCACATGTATCGTGTACGATGGGTAGAGCCGATCTGTCACTCACGTATATGACGCCATGATCAATTACGTCATGAAGGCTGGCGTCACACTCAGAATGCGTATTGATTCATATATCTAGGCCCTCCATGAACATTTAATAGTCCGTCAAGACACACATTTTAACATTATGTTGAATATTTTGAAACCAATTTGCCGGGGAGGGGGGGGGGATGTTGTTTCCAAAGGCAGCATCACTATGCAGTAAAAATAGTTTCAAAATATTCAACACGTTACCTGTGTAATTACCTTGAAATTGGTGTTCTCGGTAGCTAGGATTCAAAGTAAATAACTCAATCCTCGCACATCCTAACGGTGTTTTCTATAATAACGGCTTCCAGGCTAATTAATGTCAATATATTCAGCAACGTGCTTAAACTCTAGTTCTAAAATGATGCGTCGGGATTGAGACTTAAGATGTTGAAATGGGTTTTATGTTCTCCACTCAAAATTGTACTAGTGAAAACCCGACAGCCATTGCATTTATCGAGACATCTATTATAATAGCTTTCTATGCGTCCATACTGGGGCAGCGAAAGTTCGATACTAAAGGCAGTGACGTCGTTTGGCAACTACCTTCCTAGAATCTACACAATATCAATTAGTGCAAACTGATGATAATATTTCTGATTGCAATAACATGGTAATGTGATAAATAATAATAATAATAATAATGCTAATAATAATAATAATAATAATAATAACAATAATAATAATAATAATCATACTAATAATAATAAAAATAATAATAATAATAATAATAATAATAATATTATTATTATTATTATTATTATTATTATTATTAACATTATTTTAAATGTTTAAAAAATGTTTAACTCATATGCTGTTGAAAAATTGCCTGAGAGAATAAAGAAAAACTGAAACTAAATTGCAAAGCATTAGTGGTCGTTATCTAGTATTACAATTTCAGCTGAATGAACATTGTGATCTTACTTTAGATGTATATGTGTTTATTAGGTCTCATTTTACTCTGTGTAATGTGATTTATGTCTGTGTTATATTACAATACCATGTTGACAGTATCGTCAGACATTAATCTGAAACACAGATCTAGTGACGCGTATCACTACGGCTAAGGTCTGGTGCTGGACTGCAAGCTATACTTCAAGAATAAACTAACTGGATGATCTGAATATTACATCACAATGCGTATACGTGTATGAAGAAAACAGGTGATATACCATTGCCGTGTGATTTCAGGAAAAACCCACTAATGCCTAGGACTATATGGACATATGTAATTAAAACCTATGATTTACACGAATTTGTAGTGAAATAAACAAAGAAGCATTGGAATCGTTATAGACATGATGATGATGTTAGCATGAACTTATGTGGAGTAACGATATTTCTCAAATTCATCGTTTCGAGTTTGTATTCAAAGCTCTATTCTGAATCATACTGAATGATATGGTTGCATGCATGCGATTGATTAAGCAATACCTCCAGACGTGGAACTGTACTATTGAGGCAAATACAATCTCGGACCCACACTGGGTAATAAATAAAATAGTTGTATCTAATCGAAGCAACTGACATCGCACGAATAAAGCAATCGTCTGGCAATGGCAGTTATCCGGAAACAATCAGTCTAACCAATATGACAAAGACGTCGTTTCTTTCGAGAGCAATTGTTCGGCCAGTGGCATGCTCTGTTATTTCTCTTCACACGTTCATGTCATTTGGTTAATGGCTATAAAGTAACTGTGTCCTAACTCCAATCTGTCTGTCAAGTATATAACGTCATAATGAATTATGTCAGGCTGGCGTTACACTCAATATATGTAGTGAATGACGTGGCTAATCCCTCATGAATTTTTAAAAGTCAGCCGGCTGTACGGAGTGTATGTATTCAATCTTAAATAAACATTAGTTTTGAATCTAATTTTACTATGTGCTGGCAGCAACAGCAGCCAGTTAAATTAGTTTCAAAATGTTCAACATGTTAGCTGCATAGTTAGCCTGGAATTGGGATTCGAGGAATTCAGAGTTCGCAGTATATAAATCGATCCTGATATGCGCAAAACATGGGTGGTGCTTTGCTAGAGATTGTCGAGGAATAACTAAAAGCAGACTTATCTGTTATCGTCTCAGATTACATTGGCGAGCTGTGGACCTCGGCCCGCCCTCTACAGTACACTACGCACTGTGATGGTAGTTGGGGTGCGGTGATGCTAAGATGAATAAGACCTCTATCTCTGCGATGCTTTCCAAACGCGAACCAGCTGACGCTGAAATGTCATATACGATAAACCATGTACAATGTAAAGAAATATTATTTTGAATATTTCCAAACTAATTCTACTGGAAGCTGTTGCAGCCTATGGCAGCAACAGGTTCCTGTGCAATTTGTTTCATATATACAGGCCGCGATTTTGAGATACATGGGTTCTAACATTAAAATAGTTACATACCGTATAATACCATTTCACTATTTATTGGATGGGTGCTGCGGATCACACTTTGATTCGTTATGCATGCCAACTTGTCGAGAAGTCTAATAAGGAGATGCTACCATGTAAGCACACAGAGGGAAAATTTAATTTCGTATAACATCAAAAATTATGTTTCACATATTGCGATTCCTCTCATTTCTAGCTCTTATATTTATATAGCCAGAAAATAAGTAGTTTCCAAGTGTATGGTTGTGCGGTCAGTCAAGTATATTGCTCGCCAATCGATAAGCATATTAAATGAAAGCGCGTGCCATCTAGATAACTTAATGCCATCGATCCAGAATGCCTTTCCAAAGAACCGATATAACTAAATTCTAAGTACAATCAAGAGATTCCACAATCAAGATCCGTTTTATAAATGATAGTCAGATGACCAACCCAGTGAAATGTGCTTAGGAGGCATTTGCTTGAGTTTCTGGTTTTCCATAAATAATTCTTCTTATTCCTGTCTCATTTTGTGAGGAGCGGTAATAAATACGTTGAGAAATATTGACGGTTGCCAGAGGAACGCACGCGCAATACATAGCTGTGCTCCGGGTATGAAATAACAACCAATCTGTTGTCTTCCCTGTCTATTTCATTCCGCAGACTAAGTTCCTTTAAACAACGGAGTGTCCATATTAAATCAAATTCTATTCGCCACGATATGTTTCTTTGGAAACCCTTGCAAATGTGGCTAATTGGTGTAAAATTCCATTAATACAAATAGTAAGTGTTACGATCTCAGCGGAATGATTGCGATCTTACTAAACATCTATGGTGTTCATTGAATTTCACTTTACTCAATTTAATGTGATTTATATTACAATATGAGCTTGACGGTATCGTCAGATATCAATCTGAAACACTGTTATGATGACGTGTATATCTTCAAAGGAGGGATGGTGGTGGGATGACAAACTAGAATCCAAGAACAACGTAGCTGAGTAGTGCAGACAATCTGAATACGTTATCACAAGTCGTATGCATATCTCTTGAGTACATGTTTAAACAAAACATGGGGTATACAAGCATCACGTGATATTAGCAAAATAAACTAATGCCTAAATTGCGTTGCGCTGTATTCTATACTCAAATGGCATTGGAGACGTGATGATGTTAAAATGAACGTGCAGTGGAGTAAGAAATCTTTCCACAGTTATCCATTCGTATTTGTAGGCGAAGCTGCTAGTATTGATTCAAAATGATATGATGTCATGAAATTACTTGATTAAGCAATAACTTTCAGAAGTAGAACTGAACTATTGAGGCATGGGCTCCCGCTGTCACACAAAGTAATAAATAAAACATCTGTGATTCGAAGAATCAAACATCGCATGAAAACAGCAATCGTCTGCCAATGGCAGTTATCCACAGATAATCAACCCGTCTAAGCAATATGGCAAGTACACCATTTCTTTCGAAGGCAATTGTTGGGTCAATGACATATTTTTTGTATGTGGTCCCGTCGTTTGAAACCATATCTTTCACATATTGCCATTCCACGCAATCATATCTCTTATTTGCATATATAAAACACATCTGTGGTAGTGATTGTAAGTTTTATGTGAGTAGTCAAGTTTATTTCTGGCCAATAGAGGCATGTAACATATTAAATGAAAGCGCGTGTCATCTCTATTACACATAACGTAATGTCTTCTATACAGCACGCCGTGCCAAGGAAGAGGTCCAAATAAATACTAAGTACTATCGAGGGATTCAATAGCCAAAATATGTTTTATATGTATTCGTCAGATAGCTAACATGGTGATACAGATTCTTAGGATACATTTATTTGAATTTCCCTAAAGCCTATTACTGAATCTAGATAATTCCTTTGTGGCATCTAGTGCATATTAAACGTTAGTTTTCTATTTAGTTGGTCATGTGACACTGTTACTGGTAATTTAATCGCTCATTTATAGCAGTTCACATAATATTTATATTTACGATATGAGGTGTATTTTGGACCGGGTCAAAATGTGTACCAATGCTCAATTGGCTTATTTACCTTTTACATGACAAAATACGTTAAGTAAATATATTTAAAATTATTTGTGCAAAGGAGTCTTTACAGTTTAAGCTTGCCAGAATATATTATTATTATTATTATTATTATTTTTTTTTTTTTTTTTTTTTAACCAGATTTATATAACGTTCTATTTCTACATTAAGCAGGTTCTAAAACGCTTTCCAGAGTGTATTTTTCAATTAAAGGACAATCACATGTAAGCAGAAGTTAAACACATTATCAATAGTCACCGAAAGGATAACATTAAGGTATACTTCCTTAAAATAATATATTAAAATAAGTAAGAAGCTATATTTAGCAGTTTAAAAGCACCAGACAAAGTAAATTTGATTTAAAATGTATAAAAATGTAGAAGTAGTAATGATGTTGTCAAGTTTCAAAGTGTTTTATAGAATGGCACGTCTTTAGAGATGTTTTAAATGTCATCAGTTAGTTTATATTTCGCAGATACTTTCGGGCAGCTAAGTGGTAATAAGAACATATATGTCTGACTTTGAAAGAACATGACAATTTTCCAAGGAAGCTATGCAAGCGATGGTTAATAATCTACAATATAATGCTAGTAAGTGTGGTGAACTACGCTGATTACAATCCTTATGATTGATCACTTGTTTTTAGGAATATGACCACGTGTGCTTCTGTCCCAGCAATATCTTTTGCAAGACGAATATTTACTCAGGCAAATGAAAAATGCAAATATAATACTAATATATACATACTTTATCACGATAATTGCCTGTGCAAATGCAGACAGGGATTATTCAGACAACAGGAGGCAAAGCACTTATAGTTCGGCAGCCAGGGCCCAAAATTTTAGATCCGTTTACAATTTTTTCAGACAAAGGTTTGACTGTTTTATTTGACAGATATATCACCCTAGGTTATCACCTGGGTGGCAGTAAAAAAAAATAGGTGGGCCTAAGATAGCTAGAGCTTGATAAAAATACATATGCTAATGTGCATAAATTGATTAATTGAAGAAATATGAATGTGGGGTATGAGTACGTTTTTCCTCGTGACGTTGGGTGTTAGGCAAATAGAAATAGAAATAGTGCCTCAATAGTTTCTACTGCGATTGCCTTTTTAAGGCACTAAACACTTCATGACCGTTGACCTTTACCGATGGCCATACAGAGGTCCCTGATTGCATAAACTATGTTGCAATGCTAAACACTAGAGAATGATCACATTTCCTAAATATGTTTTCTTATTAAGCTTGAAACTGAAATTAAAAAATATAATCTTGTTTTTTTAACTTTCTAATCCAAATTGAAATTGTGCACATGTATTTATTAAATTTGTTCATTTATACTAGTTTCTTTCGTTCAAGGTCAGTCTAAGAATGGAATGGCCAATAGGTCGACTGTCCATAATTTGTTGATAGGGGAATCAGTCGTACACAACTCTTACGTAGGAATGATCACGGAAAAATCATACTATCAAATGATTAACCGATTTCTCTCTAGCTCTGTTTATGTGTTATGAAAATATGTCCAATGTGGTATATCAGTCACACTCATGTAATCACTGGCATTCTTCAATGTGGATGATTCATAGCTACTCCATCTGAAGAGTCAGTCACAATTCTGTATTCACCATTGTGTACATATTAAACAATGCTGTGGTATGTACCGCACAAGTCATTACTTCTGACGCAGAAAGAAGGCAATTTATCTGCTGTGTTAAATGTCACCATCCTCGTCATCCTCATCAGCGACCATATTTCTACAGAGGCCATCACACTGGCAAGCACGAGTGCATGGCAACCCGACATAGCTGCAGCTGCAACGCCCCTTACACCCCTTCGTACACTTGCAGATTACCAGCTCAACTGTAGTTTGAGGAGCCGGAGGTCTTATCATAAGTTCAGGCTCAAGTGTACCAGAGTCGCTTATCTTTCACCCATTACCAATGGCTGAGGGCATAGAAAGCGTTGCTTCTCTTGCATGCCTCCATATGTAGCATTTGTAGTTGCAGCGCTTAATATGAAGATTTGCGGCATCATCAGTTGGAGGAAGTTTGCTACTTTCCAAGTTCTTTTTCGTGAATAATGTGTACCTGGTTGCATTCAGGTCTGAAGACCTTTCTCCATAAAATAGACTAATCAGAAGTTTGCATGTTTCCATGCATTCATGCATGACGATTGATGGATCAGCGCCAAGGCCGGTCAGCTATTCTAACGATGAGATGTTGTTGTTTAGGGCCTGCCTTGCTTTTTTCTTTCCAGTGCCAAACAGACTACTAGTTGAGTCACATCCAGAGAGAACATGGAACGCCGGAAGAATTCTGCATATGAATGATCCAAGTTTCTTTATGATGTTGTGAATTGGAATCATTTTCTTTTGTCGTCATGGACTGTGAAACCACAGCTCATCTACACCAAGAGATGCATAGTGATGCCAACAGAGTACTGCGACATCTGTATCAGGAGTGAATATGATAATGCATGTCTGCTGAACTGCACAATTCTTTGCGAAACCTGCAGCATGTACACATATTCTACTATCAGCTTCTTCATGATCGCACTCATACTCTGCACAAAGTCTGTGATCGCCTTCTGGTGTGCCAATATATAATGTCTGATTGTGTGTGAGCTTTGGTTGCATTGTCTGAGACCAATCTTCGATGAAAAAGTTGATAAGATTCATCTTGTTCTTTCTACTGTTGACTGGAGGGAAGTTTTGTCTCTCTGCCTTTGATCCGTATCTTAACAGCTCTGCCGTGTGAACGTCTATCCCTTTCATCACCTTTAATGGAGTCATGTATATCGTAGATGTCAGGAACAACATGGACAGATGCTGCATCATTGAAACGACATAGTATTTGATGCCCAATACTGTCTGCAAATTCACCACATGTTTTCATTGATCCCTTTGGTGTCATCTGCACAACAGCCATAAGGTCAATGATGTATGCCGAACACTTATCAGAATGTGGAAGGACAGATTCACATTCGTCCTCTATTTCCAGCTCTTTCAGTAAAGCGCTTTTTGCTGTCTTCCACAGTGTGCCATCCATGTTTGCCAAAGACAGAGGGACATGGGCTAGCTCATAAGAATGGACTTCCTTGAGGTCAATATTTCGGTTCTCAGACACAACCACCAGTGTGCTGAATATGGCTCGATCTAGATTTACCACTGTCGTCATCTGTTCATCCTTTCCAATTTGCATTGGCTTCCGCAAGCTTGTGAACGTCTTGACATTGCATTTGGTCATTGGATCCCAGAAGTCCTTGGCCCCTTTTACTAACCTTTCCTCTCAAAATTTGTCTCTGACTCTGGTTCCTAGATCATGTGCTGCCTGTAATGAAGATGTAACATCACTGGGAGCCACGACTCTGGTCGCAATGTTTATCAGTGTTAATTTTTCTCCATCATATTTCGAGGTGTCAAATGGGTCTACCATATTATCTTTAATGCATGTCTTAAGTCTCATAACATCTGAACAATCTCTCTCAATCTGTGTTGAGTGAAAATCCTTGTGTATCTGATCCAGTGCTCCCATACCACTCATGGTATTCACAGACCTTGTTACAGCGGCCATTAAACGAGCTGTAAGGGCCCATCTGTCTCTGCCAATTATGCCACCCTTTGTGTCTGTTCAAGTGCCATATCGGGTGGCACTGCATTGAAGGTAGATTTATAGGGTGCTCGTGATATAACATGTAGTCCATACTACACACACGCTTGCTGGACGTCAGGTGATGTGTGTGGAAGCATCTTCATATCAGCCATGTACACAGCTCCCCATCTCAAGTAGTTGATATAAGCAAAAGCATCCGCATATGTCAGCATGTCATTGAATGTCTCCAAATGCAGGTTCCAATTTGAAAGCCTGTACCCTCTGATGAAGTCAAGTAACAACCAAACCATCTGTATATACTTATCCCAGAATTGGAACAGACCAGATTTCTCACGACCATCCAACTTGAATTTGTCAAAGAGAGGCACCAGGTCGGCAAGGCGTTTGGCCAAAGCTTCACACATTACATGTATTGTCTCCTCATCACTACCAATGTCCTGTAATGCAACCAGAAGTTCCTGTTTCTTCTCTACAAAGGAGCTCATCATCTCGCTGTCCAACAGTTGATTATCTCCATGCCACTGTGGGAAGGCATCCCAACGCAAGCTTTCAACGGCCTCACGCATCAACTCATGTGCTCTTACTCCTCTGTTGTATTGCACGCCATTTGTTATCTTAGACACCACAGACCTACCATATGCATCACTTTCCAACCAGATGTCTTCCAGGCTAGAATCAGCCATTCGTTTACCAATAACAGAAAGAAAGTTCTTTGCTATGTGAAACCCACCTAACCTGATGACAATGTGATCGAGTTCTGGTAAAACAGCCCACAGTACCTGCTTTGCTTTGGCATACAAATCCTCATCAAAAGTAATGACAGGATTCTTCTGTGCAAGATCTTTCGTGAAAGCTCTAACCAAACTTGTCTTTCCCAGATGCAGGAATCATTGGAGGAAACCCGATCTGTGTAGGCTCGATGGTTTTGTTGGATACCAATACATTGATTCCACTCAAGCCAGGCACTACTTGCTTATCATTTACTACTGTCACTTCAATTAATTTGACAGGTGTATTTCGTGCAAAGATCCATGCCTTGTCAATTCCATGTAGCAACTCACGTTCCATTGTACAATGTTGGAAGACTTCACTGGTCACTTTCTGGACAACAGTCGGCCTGGCTTTCACTTTTCCCAAGTTAAATTCGATGAGCGTTGTGTCTGCGGCATCCAGCGCCCTCCTTCTTACAACAGACAACTGTTGTGGGGGGGATGCACTAGCTTTTCCGGTGGCAGAGCAAAACCGGATTGATAGAATGCGATGCTCATAACATGAACAGAATCACGACCGCTCGTTGTGTCTGAGAAGAAGGCTGCATTATCTGCAGTACTCTGAGCAAATGTCCCTGGTACACTGTTGCTGGGTACCACTGCTTTATAGTATCCACCTTCATTCTGGAATGTCTCTCTAATGTTGGCATCCCACGTTATATCAATTTCTTCCCACTCCCAATAGTTGATACAATGTCCATTGTGGTTTAGCATTGTTATGATTTCCTTATTTCGCACAAGGTTTCTGATAGCCAGTCCCAGTCCTACATTTTTGGGCATTTTCTTACGACATCCAGAAAACTGGAAAACTATATCCTGAGCAATACTCAACACTTTCCTTTCAGTGCTCTCCTTTAAATTATCATGAGTGATGGGTGGCGTCATGTCTGTTTCCTTAAACCGCTTTTCTGGCTATACAAGCATATAAACAAATGCCTTTAGATTCTGTTGAAATATCAGCAATGTTTAGGGGATGTGTGTCAATTCCATTTACTTCTTTCATGTCAGTTCTCAGAATTGCGGCAGCATGGTACAAGACCTGTGAGATTGTGTCTCTACTTATTTCGTCCATGCCCACGTCTGTGTGCCTCTGCAAGGATGGCATAGCTTCATTCACTTCAGCAACAACATTTATCAGTTGTCTAATATGTAATGAAGCACTGCACACAATTTCACTTCTATTTTTCTCTTTCTGAGGGTAGAATGCAATCTCACTCTGATATTTTACCAATAGCCTCTTTTTAATATGTTGTGCCTTGTATTGGAAAGCTTTTTCTTCACTAACACCTAGCTGGGTCAGCCGTGTCTGACATAGCTCCAGAATGGTGGTCATATCCAATGCTCTGTGCTGCTTGAAGAGTTTACAATCAAGCTACACTAATAGACTGATGATTGCGTTGTCATATGGTACAGCTGCTGCTGACCCACTTGGCTGGCTACACTATGATACAGATGTGTACTTCTTATAGCAGCCTCTATGATATTTTGCTGCTATGGCAATATGATCCTCACCAAGAACGCATCATTAGTTCATCTTTTCTGTGGTTGGCTGCTTTTACTAATGTGTCATGCACCTGCTTTGTGATGACCTGTGACGTTACATTTTCACCACTGCACTTGGCCTGCTGACAGATGAGACATAACGTCCAATTTGTTAATGTATTGGACTTTCTGGTTTGTGGACCGGAAGATGGACCAGCAATGTCTTCATCAGTAGGATCGTTCTTGGTACCCATACTATTTTGAACACTTGTATAGCTTGCATAGCACACTTTATGCCATTTACATTGTGAACCGTAAGGATGTTCTTATTAATTTCCGGCTTGATTCGTTGTAAGATATCGTCATGTCTCAGACCTGAAACTTCAATGAATTTGGAAATGGAATCTTGGGAAGCTGTTTGCAGCTTCTGCCCTTGATGTCTCTTTGACATTTTATACATGTGTTGAAGTTACTCGATAGTCTGCTTTTCTTTAGTCCAAGTTTCATGCCTGGGCTTTTGCTTAGATTACTATCCATCCTGATTAAATGTCTGCATACTACACTCAATACTGAAGCAAGGTAGTACTCGCGAGGCTACATCTACCGAGGTTTTAGGCGTAGGTTAGTCTATCAAAGTACACAGATGAGGCACGGCGTGAGTTAGAGTATCAAAGTACACAGATTGAGGCACGGCGTGAGTTAGTCTATCAAAGTACACAGATGAGGCACGACGTGAGTTAGTCTATCAAAGTACACAGATAAGACACGGCGTGAGTTAGTCTATCAAAGTACATGGAAGAAGCACGGCGTATGTTAGTCTATCAAAGTACACAGATAAGGCACGGCGTGAGTTAGTCTATCAAAGTACACATATGAGGCACGGCGTGAGCAAAGTTATCACAGTACACAGATAATGCACGGCGTGAGTTAGTCTATCCAAGTACATGGATGAAGCACGACGTATGTTAGTCTATCAAAGTACACAGATGAGGCACAGCGTGAGTTAGTCTATCAAAGTACACAGATGAGGCACGGCGTGACGTAGTCCATGAAAGTACACATATTGAGGCACGGCGTGAGTTAGTCTATCAAAGTACACAGATTGAGGCACGACGTGAGTTAGTCTATCAAAGTACATGGATGAAGCACGGCGTGTGTTAGTCTATCAAAGTACACAGATTGAAGCACGGCGTGAGTTAGTCTATCAAAGTAAACAGATATGGCACGGCGTGAGTTGGTCTATCAAAGTACGCAGATACGGCACGGCGTGGGTTAGTCTATCAAAGTACACAGATAAGGAACGGCGTGAGTTAGTCTATCAAAGTACATGGATGAAGCACGACGTATGTTAGTCTATCAAATTACACAGATAAGGCACGGCGTGAGTTAGTCTATCAAGGTACACAGATGAGGCACGGCATGAGTTAGTCTATCAAATTGCACAGATACGGCACGGCGTGAGTTAGTCTATCAAAGTACATGGATGAAGCACGACGTATGCTAGTCTATCAAAGTACACAGATAAGGCACGGCGTGAGTTAGTCTATCAAAGTACGTGGATGAAGCACGACGTATGTTAGTCTATCAAAGTACACAGATAAGGCACGGCGTGAGTTAGTCTATCAAAGTACGTGGATGAAGCACGACGTATGTTAGTCTATTAAAGTACATGGATGAAGCACGACGTATGTTAGTCTATCAAAGTACACAGATTGAGGCACGACGTGAGTTAGTCTCTCAACGTACATGGATGAAGCACATCGTATGTTAATCTATCAAAGTACACATATGAGGCACGGAGTGAGTTAGTCTATCAAAGAACTTGGATGTAGCGTGACGTATGTCTATCAAAGTACACATATGAGGTACGGCGTGAGTTAGTCTATCAAAGTACACAGATACGGCACGGCGTGAGTTAGTCTATCAAAGTACACATATGAGGCACGGCGTGAGCAAGGTTATCAAAGTACACAGGTAAGGCACGGAGTGAGTTAGTCTATCAACGTACATGGATGAAGCACGGAGTATGTTAGTCTATCACAGTACACAGATAAGGCACGGCGTGAGTTAGTCTATCCAAGTACATGGATGAAGCACGACGTATGTTAGTCTATCAAAGTACACAGATGAGGCACAGCGTGAGTTAGTCTATCAAAGTACACAGATGAGGCACGCCGTGAGGTAGTCCATCAAAGTACACAGATTGAGGCACGGCGTGAGTTAATCTATCAAAGTACACAGATTGAGGTACGACGTGAGTTAGTCTATCAAAGTACATGGATGAAGCACGGCGTGTGTTAGTCTATCAAATTACACAGATTGAAGCACGGCGTGAGTTAGTCTATCAAAGTACAAAGATTGAGGCACGACGTGAGTTAGTCTCTCAACGTACATGGATGAAGCACAGCGTATGCTAATCTATCAAAGTACACAGCTAAGGCACGGCGTGAGTTAGTCTATCAAAGTACACAGATAAGGCACCGCGTGAGTTAGTCTATCAAAGTACACAAATAAGGCACGGCGTGAGTTAGTCTATCAAAGTACACAGATGAGGCACGGCATGCGTTAGTCTATCAAAGTACATGGATGAAACACGACGTATGTTAGTCTATCAAAGTACACAGATAAGGCACGGCGTGGGTGAGGTTATTAAAGTACACAGATAAGGCACGGCGTGAGTTAGCCTATCAACGTACATGGGTGAAGCACGACGTATGCTAGTGATTCAAAGCCACAGAGGAGGCACGGCATGAGTTAGTCTATCAAAGTGCACAGATAAGGCACAGCGTGAGTTAGTCTATCAAAGTACATGGATGAAGCACGACGTATGTTAGTCTATCAAAGTACACCGATAAGGCACGGCGTGAGTTAGTCTATAAAAGTAAACAGATATGGCACTGCGTGAGTTAGTCTATCAAAGTACGCAGATAAGGCACGGCGTGGGTTAGTCTATCAAAGTACACAGATAAGGGACGGCGTGAGTTAGTCTATCAAAGTACACAGATAAGGCACGGCATGAGTTAGTCTATCACAGTACATGGATGAAATACGACGTATATTAGTCTATCAAAGTACACAGATAAGGCACGGCGTGAGATAGTTTATCAAAGTACACAGATGAGGCACGGCGTGAGTTAGTCTATCAAAGTACACGGATTGAGGCAGGGCGTGAGTTAGTTTATCAAAGTACACATATTGAGGCACGACGTGAGGTAGTCTATCACAGTACATGGACGAAGCACGGCGCGTGTTAGTCTATCAAAGTACACAGATAAGGCACGGCGTGAGTTAGTTTATGAAAGCACATACAAGGCACGGCGTGAGTTAGTCTATCAACGTACATGGATGAAGCACGACGTATGTTAGTCTATCAAACTACACAGATGAGGCCTGGCGTGAGCTAGTCCATCAAAGTAAACAGATAACGCACGGCGTGAGTTAGTCTATCAAAGTACACCGATAAGTCACGGCGTGAGTTAGTCTATCATAGTACATGGATGAAATACGACGTATGTTAGTCTATCAAAGTACACAGATAAGGCAAGGCGTGAGTTAGTTTATCAAAGTACACAGACAGAGCACGATGTGAGTTAGCCTATCAACTTACATGGATGAAGCACGACGTATGTTAGTCTGTCAAAGCGCACAGATGAGGCACGGCGTGAGTTAGTCTATCAAGGTACACAGATGAGGCACGGCGTGAGTTAGTCTATCAAATTGCACAGATACGGCACGGCGTGAGTTAGTCTATCAAAGTACATGGATGAAGCACGACGTATGCTAGTCTATCAAATTACACAGATAAGTCACAGCGTGAGTTAGTCTATCAAAGTACGTGGATGAAGCACGACGTATGTTAGTCTATCAAAGTACACAGATAAGGCACGGCGTGAGTTAGTCTATCAAAGTACACAGATAAGGCACCGCGTGAGTTAGTCTATCAAAGTACACAAATAAGGCACGGCGTGAGTTAGTCTATCAAAGTACACAGATGAGGCACGGCATGAGTTAGTCTATCAACGTACATGGATGAAGCACAGCGTATGCTAATCTATCAAAGTACACAGCTAAGGCACGGCGTGAGTTAGTCTATCAAAGTACACAGATAAGGCACCGCGTGAGTTAGTCTATCAATGTACACAAATAAGGCACGGCGTGAGTTAGTCTATCAAAGTACACAGATGAGGCACGGCATGAGTTAGTCTATCAAAGTACATGGATGAAGCACGACGTATGCTAGTGATTCAAAGCCACAGATGAGGCACGGCATGAGTTAGTCTATCAAAGTGCACAGATAAGGCACGGCGTGAGTTAGTCTATCAAAGTACATGGATGAAGCACGACGTATGTTAGTCTATCAAAGTACACCGATAAGGCACGGCATGAGTTAGTCTATAAAAGTAAACAGATATGGCACGGCGTGAGTTAGTCTATCAAAGTACGCAGATAAGGCACGGCGTGGGTTAGTCTATCAAAGTACACAGATAAGGGACGGCGTGAGTTAGTCTATCAAAGTACACAGATAAGGCACGGCGTGAGTTAGTTTATCAAAGTACACAGATGAGGCACGGCGTGAGTTAGTCCATCAAAGTACACAGATTGAGGCAGGGCGTGAGTTAGTTTATCAAAGTACACATATTGAGGCACGACGTGAGGTAGTCTATCACAGTACATGGACGAAGCACGGCGCGTGTTAGTCTAGCAAATTACACAGATAAGGCACGGCGTGAGTTAGTTTATCAAAGCACATACAAGGCACGGCGTGAGTTAGTCTATCAACGTACATGGATGAACACGACGTATGTTAGTCTATCAAACTACACAGATGAGGCCTGGCGTGAGCTAGTCCATCAAAGTAAACAGATAACGCACGGCGTGAGTTAGTCTATCAAAGTACACAGATAAGTCACGGCGTGAGTTAGTCTATCATAGTACATGGATGAAATACGACGTATGTTAGTCTATCAAGGTACACAGATAAGGCAAGGCGTGAGTTAGTTTATCAAAGTACACAGACAAAGCACGATGTGAGTTAGCCTATCAACTTACATGGATGAAGCACGACGTATGTTAGTCTGTCAAAGCGCACAGATGAGGCACGGCATGTGTTAGTCTATCAAAGTGCACAGATAAGGCACGGCGTGAGTTAGTCTATCAAAGTACATGGATGAAGCACGACGTATGTTAGTCTATCAAATTACACAGATAAGGCACGGCGTGAGTTAGTCTATCAAGGTACACAGATGAGGCATGGCATGAGTTAGTCTATCAAATTGCACAGATACGGCACGGCGTGAGTTAGTCTATCAAAGTACATGGATGAAGCACGACGTATGCTAGTCTATCAAATTACACAGATAAGCCACAGCGTGAGTTAGTCTATCAAAGTACGTGGATGAAGCACGACGTATGTTAGTCTATCAAAGTACACAGATAAGGCTCGGCGTGATTTAGTCTATCAAAGTACATGGATGAAGCACGACGTATGCTAGTCTATCAAATTACACAGATAAGCCACAGCGTGAGTTAGTCTATCAAAGTACGTGGATGAAGCACGACGTATGTTAGTCTATCAAAGTACACAGATGAGGCCTGGCGTGAGCTAGTCCATCAAAGTAAACAGATAACGCACGGCGTGAGTTAGTCTATCAAAGTACACTGATAAGTCACGGCGTGAGTTAGTCTATCATAGTACATGGATGAAATACGACGTATGTTAGTCTATCAAAGTACACAGATAAGGCAAGGCGTGGGTTAGTTTATCAAAGTACACAGACAGAGCACGATGTGAGTTAGCCTATCAACTTACATGGATGAAGCACGACGTATGTTAGTCTGTCAAAGCGCACAGATGAGGCACGGCGTGAGTTAGTCTATCAAGGTACACAGATGAGGCACGGCGTGAGTTAGTCTATCAAATTGCACAGATACGGCACGGCGTGAGTTAGTCTATCAAAGTACATGGATGAAGCACGACGTATGCTAGTCTATCAAATTACACAGATAAGTCACAGCGTGAGTTAGTCTATCAAAGTACGTGGATGAAGCACGACGTATGTTAGTCTATCAAAGTACACAGATAAGGCACGGCGTGAGTTAGTCTATCAAAGTACACAGATAAGGCACCGCGTGAGTTAGTCTATCAAAGTACACAAATAAGGCACGGCGTGAGTTAGTCTATCAAAGTACACAGATGAGGCACGGCATGAGTTAGTCTATCAACGTACATGGATGAAGCACAGCGTATGCTAATCTATCAAAGTACACAGCTAAGGCACGGCGTGAGTTAGTCTATCAAAGTACACAGATAAGGCACCGCGTGAGTTAGTCTATCAATGTACACAAATAAGGCACGGCGTGAGTTAGTCTATCAAAGTACACAGATGAGGCACGGCATGAGTTAGTCTATCAAAGTACATGGATGAAGCACGACGTATGCTAGTGATTCAAAGCCACAGATGAGGCACGGCATGAGTTAGTCTATCAAAGTGCACAGATAAGGCACGGCGTGAGTTAGTCTATCAAAGTACATGGATGAAGCACGACGTATGTTAGTCTATCAAAGTACACCGATAAGGCACGGCGTGAGTTAGTCTATAAAAGTAAACAGATATGGCACGGCGTGAGTTAGTCTATCAAAGTACGCAGATAAGGCACGGCGTGGGTTAGTCTATCAAAGTACACAGATAAGGGACGGCGTGAGTTAGTCTATCAAAGTACACAGATAAGGCACGGCATGAGTTAGTCTATCACAGTACATGGATGAAATACGACGTATATTAGTCTATCAAAGTACACAGATAAGGCACGGCGTGAGTTAGTTTATCAAAGTACACAGATGAGGCACGGCGTGAGTTAGTCCATCAAAGTACACAGATTGAGGCAGGGCGTGAGTTAGTTTATCAAAGTACACATATTGAGGCACGACGTGAGGTAGTCTATCACAGTACATGGACGAAGCACGGCGCGTGTTAGTCTATCAAAGTACACAGATAAGGCACGGCGTGAGTTAGTTTATCAAAGCACATACAAGGCACGGCGTGAGTTAGTCTATCAACGTACATGGATGAACACGACGTATGTTAGTCTATCAAACTACACAGATGAGGCCTGGCGTGAGCTAGTCCATCAAAGTAAACAGATAACGCACGGCGTGAGTTAGTCTATCAAAGTACACAGATAAGTCACGGCGTGAGTTAGTCTATCATAGTACATGGATGAAATACGACGTATGTTAGTCTATCAAGGTACACAGATAAGGCAAGGCGTGAGTTAGTTTATCAAAGTACACAGACAAAGCACGATGTGAGTTAGCCTATCAACTTACATGGATGTAGCACGACGTATGTTAGTCTGTCAAAGCGCACAGATGAGGCACGGCATGTGTTAGTCTATCAAAGTGCACAGATAAGGCACGGCGTGAGTTAGTCTATCAAAGTACATGGATGAAGCACGACGTATGTTAGTCTATCAAATTACACAGATAAGGCACGGCGTGAGTTAGTCTATCAAGGTACACAGATGAGGCATGGCATGAGTTAGTCTATCAAATTGCACAGATACGGCACGGCGTGAGTTAGTCTATCAAAGTACATGGATGAAGCACGACGTATGCTAGTCTATCAAATTACACAGATAAGCCACAGCGTGAGTTAGTCTATCAAAGTACGTGGATGAAGCACGACGTATGTTAGTCTATCAAAGTACACAGATAAGGCACGGCGTGATTTAGTCTATCAAAGTACATGGATGAAGCACGACGTATGCTAGTCTATCAAATTACACAGATAAGCCACAGCGTGAGTTAGTCTATCAAAGTACGTGGATGAAGCACGACGTATGTTAGTCTATCAAAGTACACAGATAAGGCACGGCGTGATTTAGTCTATCAAAGTACATGGATGAAGCACGACGTATGTTAGTCTATCAAAGTACACAGATAAGGCACGGCGTGAGTTAGTCTATCAAAGTACATAGATGAGGCACGGCGTGAGTTAGTCTATCAAAGTACATGGATGAAGCACGACGTGAGTTACTATATCAAAGTACGCATGAGTTAGTCTGTCAAAGTATACAGATAGGGCATGGCGTGAGTTAGTCTATCAACGTACATGGATGAAGCACGACGTATGTTAGTCTATCAAAGTACACAGATAAGGCACGGCGTGAGTTAGTTTATCAAAGCACATACAAGGCACGGCGTGAGTTAGTATATCAACGTACATGGATGAAGCACGACGTATGTTAGTCTATCAAACTACACAGATGAGGCATGGCGTGAGTTAGTCCATCAAAGTGCACAGATGAGGGCGCGATTTAGTCTATCAAAGTACACAGATGAGGCACGCCGTGAGTTAGTCTATCCTGAGCGTCATCTTGCTTTGTCTGAAAAAAAGAACAATACGAATATGTTATTCTTACCTCGTCATTCTATCATAGCTTGCCTACATCCCTCCCATTATTATGGAAAAGGCATTTGATAGACATGACAGCACATGTCATCACCCGAAGGGGCAAATTAGAGACGTAGGTTGACACACGTTATTTGCGGGTGGAAATGCTAATATGATAAATCAATTGAAACTGACCGATATTCAGAATTTATATGGAATACATCAGGTCAAGAGCTTATATTCTATTTTAGAAACAAAATTTCATTGATATATTAATTTAAATTGTAAAACGAAATGATTAAATATAAAACTAGACATTATTTTCTATTTATCGCTTTTGGAGTCCATCCTTTGCACTTGTTGGCCTCTTCTGACACATGGTAAAGCTCAAAGGTCATGATATTTAGCTGGATTCAAAATATTGTCTCAATAGAAAAATATTGAGGGGTTAGTTATATTTCTACTGTTATTACATGCAATGTTATTGAGATAATGTCGTCATACCCTGCATTCATATTTTTTCAAATAGGCAATTTATGCATACTGACATACGTATTTTCATCAAACTCTAGCTACCTTAGGCCCACCTAATTTTCCTTACTGCCACCCAGGTGATGAACTGTGATAGTAGGTCTATGATTTAAAACTGTCAAACCTTTGTCTTCAAAGAAAGAACACGGAAATTTTTTCTAGGCCTCTTTTGGAGATTGACTATTAGGATGCAGATTATTAAAAACACATCGTGTGCGTGAGTGTGTATGTACGGTTGTATGTGCATAAATATGCAGGTGTATGCGTGTGGGCGTGCGTACGTGCGTGCGTTCGTACGGTCGTACGTACGTATGTGCGTGAGTGCTTGTGTATTTAGGTGTGTGTAGGTTTGTGTAGGTGTGTGTAGGTGTGTGTACGTATGCGTGCGTGCGTGCGTGCGTGCGTGCGTGTGTGTAGCAGTGTATGTGCGTGCGTGCGTGTGTCTGCGTGCGTGCGTGCGTGTGTGCGTGCAAGCGTGTGTGTGTGCGTGCGTGCGTGCGTGCGCGCGTGCGTGCGTGCGTGCGTGCGTGCGTGCGTGCGTGTATGTGTGTGTCTGTGTGTCTGTGTGCCTGCGTGTGCATAAACGTATGTTCTGATGGTCGTGTCTGCACGCACACGTATTTGTGTATATGTGACTGTGACTTGCAAGACCAATATTACCCAGGCAATTGAAAGATGGAAATATAATACTAATATATATGCATACTTTATCACGATAGTTGTATGTGCAAATGCAGTCAGGGCTTATTCAGACAACAGGACGCAAAGCACTTTATTAAAAAACATCGTGTGCGTAAGTGTGTATGTACGGTTGTATGTGCATAAATATGTAGGTGCATACCTGTGAACGGGCATGTGTGTGTGAGTGTGCGTGCGTGCGTGCGTGCGTGCGTACGGGCATGCGTGTGCGAGCGCGTGTGTGTGGGCGTGTGTGTATGTGTGTGTGCGAACGTGCGCGCGTGCGTGCGTGCGTGCGTGCGTGCGTGCGTGCGTGCGTGCGTGCGTGCGTGCGTGCGTGCGTGCGTGCGTGTGTCGGTGTGTGTAGGTGTGTGTGTGTAGGTGGGTGTAGGATGTGTGCGTGCGTGCGTGCGTGCGTGCGTGCGTGCGTGCGTGCGTGCGTGCGTGCGTGCGTGCGTGCGTGCGTGCGTGCGTGCGTGCGTGCGTGCGTGCGTGCGTGCGTGCGTGCGTGCGTGCGTGTGTAGGTGTATAGGTGTGTATGGTTGTGTGTACGCGCGCGCGCGCTCGCGCGCGTGTGTGTGTGTGTAGCTGCGGGTGTGCGTGCGTGTGTGTGTATGAGTACTGGCGTGTGTATACACGTATCTTCTGCTGGTTGTGTCTGCATGCACACGCATGTTTGCGTGTGTGACTGTGTGACAGCAGAGACGAATGTAAGCGTGCTATAGAATGGAATATTATGATAAAGTATATTGCTCGAACAGCGTTTATTGGCTTGGATCAAATAAAAAAGATATATAAATTTCAAATCGGAGGTAATGCTGTATCACAATGTTGGGATGTGCGTTGAATATGATACTCTTGGCTCAAGCAATCATTGAACTAGACGAATATAGAAGCAATAGCGTATTTGCCAATAGACGACGTATGGTCTAAGAAAGCAACTGTTCCGGTAATATCAAAACGTGTACTGAATACCTGCTTAATTTCGCCACCAATTATAATCACACACAATTGTTTTATCTCGACAGCGGTATATAGACTGTATAGTTCTAGAAATAAAGATGTTTTTGAAATATAGTTGTAAAGATATAACGCAATGTGTGCAGGATGTAATCTACAAGTTTCAATCATTCGGAGTGTGCCATGCGGAGGAGAGGTACTCACTCCTACCCGCAAGTGATAGGAATGGACAACAAAGACATCCCGAATCTTCCTCGACAGAATGGCGAATATTGCGCTTTTATTGCGCTTCCTAGTGCATGCCAAATATCCTGGTAATCCTTGTAAGAGATTTTACAACGTTATTTATGGACACAGCACGACGACGACTATACCAGGAAATGGGACAATTAGTTTTTACGCGGTACTCAACCAAATACCTTTTTGCAGAACTCCTTTGTAATTCACGTTTCCAGAGTATGTACCCATCATGTGACGTCATAATCATCTACGCGGTATGTAGAATGACATCATAATGGATGACGTCATGAATGATGTCGATAAGTACGTCACGAACGCATATTTGATTACGGTCTATGGGTTGTTGTACAAATTGTTTGCTTTTACTATTTAATAAATATTCTGTTGACTATTTTGAAACTAATTTGACTGGGCGCTGTTGCTGCCTAGCAACAGCACCCAGTCTAATTAGTTACAAAATATTCAACAGCTTCCCTGTAGAGTTTTCAGGAAATTGATAGCTAGGGCATTCGGGGATCGATCAATCCAAACACGGCGCGGTGTGGGTGGAGCTTAGCTAGTGATGGGCGGGGCATAGCTAAAAATGGAAAGGTCCATTGGCAAACAACTCAGTTATACGCCCAATGGGTCTTTCCATGTGTAGCTATACTCTGCCCATCCCTAATTAAGTTCCGCACACTCTGTTGAGATCTATTGTTCCCCGCTGTTAAATTCCAGAAAACTATACATGTAATCTGCTAAACATTTTGAAATTAATTTGACTGGGGTTATTTGCTGCCCTATGGCAGCACAGCGTCAAGTCAAATTAGTTTCAAAACATCCAACATAATGTTTATTAAATAGTAAAGGCATACAATTCGTACAACGTGTCGAACTATTAAGCGTTTACGACGAACTAAATTATGACGTCACCCTCACTTCACTTAGTTGATTATGACGTCATATGATGGATGGATAAACTGGAAAGCGCCATTATTTAGGGAGTTGGTGTTATTGAGAAGATATACTATTGCATCTTGGCTTTTCAATTTAAATGTCCGCGGTCCGATCATTATACTTTATCGTCATATTTCATTATACAACATGCTTACCGTAGAAAAATAACAAGCATTGCTACGCCATATATGTGAGCCAACAACGGGAGCAGCAATATCTTGGTATGACTATGTATGATGGTTGAAGAGTCCAGGATGCATACTTGATTAGTGAAGGATACCTAATTTAATGTACGTGTGTATATATATAATAAATTCCTAGCCGTACTAGCCAGTAATGAGAATACTGACAGAAGCTTAATTTTTGTCCAAGACCCAATGTATTATTGACACAACACGTACATTGTGATTTCACGTATCATGTGTACATTGCATAGGTCAAACAGCGTCTGTGTTTACCGAAAGAGAACTACATGTACTGTTCAGCACACTATTCTATAGATGCTATAGCTGCTATTTTCACAGTTACTAAGCATATATTGGATTCCTTTGATGTTCATAGGTTAATGGACGGATCCATTTCTAGCTAAGCCCCGCCCTTATCTAGCTAAGCGCCGCCCATGTTTTGCACGTATTGGGATAGATGTATATACGTTGAATCCTGAATTACCAGAATGCCAATTTCATGGTACATACCGAGGTAACATGTCGACTATTTTAAAATTAATTTGACCGGGTGCTATAGCAGCAACAGCGTCCAGTCAAATTAGTTTCAAAATGTTCAACAGCATGTTTATTAAATAGTAAAGACACACAATTCCTCGACTTGACTAACTATTCAATGTGTATGACAGACCTAGATACGTCGTTCATGTGACGTCAGCCTACATATGTCGTTAACTGTTCTTGAAATATGATATAAAATTGTCAAAGTAATTCCATTATAAACTGTAGCTGATGTTGTTCACTACATAGTACGGGGATATATCGTGTCATTTACTAAGATACTGTGATATCGTCATTGGAAATGCAAGGAGGGCATGCCTATGTTTGTCATTCAGCAACGGTGTTGACGTTTCTGTAGCGAATTATCAGTTGACGATAGTACTTCACCCCAACCTCCGCCTAGACGCCCTGTACAACGGCTAGCGTCGCGTCGCACTGGACATAAAACTAAACATGTATCAAATATAGGGTCATTGAAGTCCTCCGCCACGATCCTGATAGCGATGGAGCCACATCTCCACGCAAGGACCGCGGATCTTACGGGATCCACCAACTACATACTATGGATCGTGTAAGCATTAATCACGCAGATTGGTAACCCCTGCACCCTGTGGATGAGCAACCATATGAAACTAAACATGAATAATGAATTAAGTAGGTGTTAAGCAAGTTAGTTGTTGTAGTGACTGGTTGATTGGATCGCGTTCTCCGATTTACATTCAGCGTGTCCACCTTTTAGTATCCGTGTTTGGAAATAACATTGTGAAAAACACCACCCCATTTATTGCACACTAATCACCAACTGGCTAGCCAGTTGCAGTAATTACGGTCAAAATTAGCTACCACAGAATTCCACTGTGTATCAGAAACGCACTTCATGAAAGCGTCGCCAGCAAAGTAAGACTTTGTCTTGCGGCGTTGGTGTGGTGGAAGCGTTTCTGGGTTATGGTGCTAGGCGCTCTCGCCGGTTGTGGGTTCGATCCCAATTTAGATGCATCTTATATGAATTCTTATTTAATCGCTTAGTCGAAACCACACTAGCATAGCCATAAATGGGCTGCAACACATAATTTCACAGCTCACTATCAGGATCCTTTTTGAAGCGTGAAACTCTAATATTACCCATCCCAGAGCCAGCCAGATCAAAACCTTTATGGAAGAGGCAGAATATATCAAGATCAAGGTAACAACCAGCAACTCTGTGATTCACATTGTCAATTATTACTGCCCTAATGACAAGAATGTCTCACTTGATACAATCCAGGTCCCGGACTGCCGCTTCCTCATTGCCGGAGACTTTAATAGCCAGTCCCAGAGCTGGGGATACAGAACACTTGATAAACGAGTGGAAGACATTGAAGCATGGCAAGATGAAAAGCAGCTTTTACTTGTCAACGATCCCACAGATCAGCCTACCTTCTACTCGCGCCGGTGGCACTCGACAATAACGCCGGACTTGGCATGTTGTACAGAAGACATTCACAGAAACCTCAGTAGAGTGGTCGGATCGCAGTTAGGAGGAAGCGACCACCGCCCAGTCCTCCTTTCTCTTTCTGGAAGTATTTCGACAAGTATACCTCAACATCCAAGGTGGAACTACAAAAATGCAAATTGGAATCTGTTCGGCATTCGTTCCAGTGAGCTTACCCAAAATATAGCAGTAGAAGGGAGAAACATCAACAATGTGGTCAAGGAATTTAATTCAAGTATCCTCAAGGCTGCCAACGAAGCGATTCCTCGAGGGTTCAAGAAAAACTATTGCCCCTACTGGACAACAGAACTGCAAGCAGCACATGATAAACTAGACAAGGCCAGAGAAGATGCAGAGGGTAATCCGTGTCATGAAAACCACTTCACGCTGCAAAAACTAAAGCCAGGAATCTAAAGACCAAGCCGGAGGCCAAAAGAAGAAGCTGGAGGGAAAAGACGGCAGGGTTTAATTTAGAGAGAGAGACACCACAAAGCTATGGAGACTGACTAAAGCACTGAATGATGAGGGTGTCGGGGGAAAGAAGATTACTCTTGAAGAAGATGGACAAACACTGACAGGAAAGATGGCTGCAGATGCCTCTGCGAAGGCATATGCAAAAGAAAGCAACATTTCTATACCACGGATGCGTCAAAAAGGGGTTAGAAAAGAGCAAAAGGAAAGAACAGACACCAATACTCACGATGCAATGAAAGTTGACATTAGTTTAGCAGAACTGAAGAAGGCTATCCGCCAATTGAAGAAGAAGAAATCTCCCGGGCCAGATGGCATTACGAATGAAATGATCCAACACCTTAGTAATGCATCTCTCCGCAAGTTGCTAGACATCTTTAATCTCAGTTGGACCAATGGAGAGGTTCCTCAGTGCTGGAAGGAAGCCAGAATGACTCCTATTTTGAAAAAAAGGGAAGAACAAGACGAAAGTGCTGAGCTACCGTCCTATCAGTCTTACAAGCTGCATATGCAAGACCATGGTGCGCATCATCAACCAGCGGTTGCAGTGATACCTGGAGTCGGAGAACATTATAGTTTCAGAGCAGGCTGGCTTCAGAAGATACAGGAGCACAGAAGATCAAACAACACATCTTGCACAGGTCATAGAGGACACTTTTCAAGCCAAGAAGGCGATGCTAGCTGCCTTTATCGATCTGCAGAAGGCATTTGACAAGGTGTGGAAGGATGGCCTCCTCGGGAAGCTCCGGCGCATAGGCATCGGTGGCAAGATGTTCCGATGGACCAAGTCGTACCTACACAATCGCAGAGCTAGGGTGCTGGTGGATGGACAATCTGGACAGAATGTATTGCTGAGACAAGGGGTGCCACAAGGCGGAGTATTATCACCAACTATGTTCATACTCTTCATTACTGACATTGTAGCAGAGCTGCCCAATGGGATCCAACCAGCCCTCTATGCAGATGACCTCGTACTCTGGTGCACCGAGGAGTACACAACGGCTGCCACGTACAGAATGCAGCTCGCCTTGGACAGAATTACAGCTTGGGCCAATCGCTGGTGTATTACCATCAACACAGAAAAATCATCAGCCATGCTATTCTCACTGTCCACCAAAACCAAGGTTGGCAATCTGACACTGGGTGGTACTCCACTCGAGTACGAGGACCAGCAGACATACCTGGGCGTCACCTACGACAGAATATTAACATGGAAGGAGCACATACAGAATGCAGAGGCAAAGGCCAGAAGAAAGCTAAAAAGCATGAGGAAGCTGGCAGGAACAAAGTGGGGTGCCCAGGAAATGATCCTCAAGACCATCTACCTAGGTGCCGTACGACCACACCTTGAGTATGGATCCAGCTCATGGATGACAGCAGCTAAATCTCATCTACAGAACCTCGACATAGTACAACACCAGGCACTGCGCATCATCACTGGTGGAATGAGATCAACACCAATAGAAAAAATGGAGCAGACAGCAGGCATCCCCCCACTTAGCAAAGGAAGGGAATGCAAAGCACTGATCCAAGCTGCAAAGTTCAAATCGTTCAGCAACCACCCGATGAAGATCAGACAAGCACAGCTGTCATCAGGAAGACTTAAAAGATCAAGTTTTGTGAAAGAGACAAAATCACTTCAATGGAAATACCAAGAAATGTTGCCAGCACAAATAGAAGACCCAAACCACACACTTGATCCTCCACCCTGGGAAAACAAACTAGAGAGAATAGCTATTCGCACCACAGTACCTCATCTCACAACCAAAGATGAACACAGTGATGTGAGCAAGAAGGCCCTGACCATAGTCATGCTGGAAGAAATGTACCCTCAGGAGACATGGATAAGGATCTACACAGATGGATCAGCCAAAGATGCAATTAGGACCGGAGGTGCCGACTGCACATACAGTATCCAAACGGACAACATGAGTCAGCTGCAATACTGACGGCTAAACACTGCACAAACTACAGAGCTGGATTCTAAGCACTGGTTCATGCAGCTAATACCATCAGCAGAACAGCAGACCCTATTGCACAGATTGTCTTTTTAACTGATGCCCGCTCTGTCCTTAAGGCTATCACCAAAGGTAAGCTGCCACAACTTGAAGAAGCACTACAAACCATCAAATGCTTTCGGATAGCATTGCAGTGGATCCCCTCACACTGTGGAGTCCAAGGAAATGAGGAAGCAGACAAGATGGCAAAGCTGGGTGCAGAAGAGAATCAGACAGAAAACATGGTTACCCATACAGAGATGAAGACTATCATCAAGTCACTCTATAGAACACCTCAATCAGAAGATGCCTACCATCATCTCTCGAGGCCAGAGCAAGTGATCATTTGTCGTCTCAGAACTGGACACAACAGACTAAACCAACACATGTACAGGCGGTTCCACCTTACGACATCGCGCGCTTGTCCTTGTGGAGAAGCAGAACAGACCACAGAGCACATACTTCAATGTTGCAGTACGTATCAGCTGCTGAGAGAAGAGATCTGGCCTTTGTAAACCTCTTTTCTTGAAAAGCTGTATGGGCCTGTGGAAGAACTGCAGAAAACCACAGATTTCATCTTGAGAACGGCTCTCCAAGTATGATACCAGCAATCGAAAAGAAGAAGAGACCGATCCCAGAATGCATTCTCAACCATGATGGCTTTAGCAATGTATCAATTGATTTGAAAGATGGCTTCGCGTGAAAAGTAGAAAAGATATATAAACATTTCTCAAATTTTAATGACTAAACTCGAGAGCTAATTGCCTGACACTTTCTTAGTTTAAGAAGGGTCTGGATGCCAATGGTCAGATTCTGACCCTTTATATATGTTCCCAGTGCGGGTAACTGTGCTACATCCGATCTGGGATCCACCAACTCCATACAATGGATCCTGTTGGTATTAATTACGCAGGTTAGTAACCCCCACACCCTGTGGGTGAGACACCATTTCTCGAATTTTAACTCGTTTGACCAACAACTTACTGGTTTAGTTCTTTCTAACAACTGTACATAGACGCGTTCCAATACTTAAGAAATTACTGCAAATGTCGGCCAGATTTTGATTTACTAGTATCTGAAAGTACAGAGCATAGAAGGAAATGTGAACAACTAAAGGTAGTCCACGCATGACACATATAGCGTAGGCTATCCAGTATCATGGTTCAGTAATTACCATGGCAAAATATAGTTTACAAAGATGTGTGTGTGTGTGGGGGGGGGGGGGGAAGAGTGTAATCTAACACGCTGAGAAATGTAAACTGTTGCGATAATGTAGGAAAACAAGCACAATGCATCGATGTCTCCCTTCCATGAAATAGCCACCATCTGATACCGTCCACGTTTATTTAAATAATCCATGTAATCCTATCAAGATTAAATATATGTTTACGGCTTGGATAACATTATGGAGGCAGAATCTCTTCAGATTGGTGTTGGAAACACAACGGAATGTGCATTGAAATCCAATTCATTTCATCACGATATGTTGCCTTGGGAACGCTTGCACGATTATCTTTCTAATTGATGTAAAATCTCCATTACTATGAATAGCAAGAGTTATAAGAATATTAACAGAATTGTTAGAGCTGAATGGGTGGCCTATGCTTCTTTAGAGAATGGCGGCTGCGCAATGCGTTATCTCGAGAAAACATATATGCATATAAGTGTCCACGTATGAAACCGGACCTGCAGACAGATGTGCAGAGTAATGTATAAATATCATCTGTCATTCAAGTAAATGCAGTTATATTCAATTACGACACATATAGGCTGACATCACAACCAAAATGCGCAATGAATGGCATATCTAGGTCAGTTGAATAGTCCGCCACGTGTACGAATTTTTTACTATTTAACTGTCTGACTGCTGCAAGCTAACAAACAATAATTTCAATAGATAGTAAATCTGAATCTGCTGAATATATGGAAAAGAATTTGACTGAAAGTTGTTGATGGCTATGCCACCCAACAACTTTCAGTCAAATTCTTTTGACTGAAAGATTTTGGCGGAAAGTTAAATCCATTAGAAAATGGAGCCTGGAGAAATCCAGCAGTCTGACAATTAATATACATTTTCTTGAACATTTTGAAACTAATTTGACTGGGCATTGCTGCTGCTAACTGCCACAGGCATCAACAACACGCGATAAATTGGTTTCAAAATATGCAGCAGGTAACCTACATACTTACCTTGAAATCGGGAGTTTTTAATCTACCGGAACACGCACAATGTATGGGCTGGCGCTTTGCTAGAAAGGGGCGGGCATAGGTAGAAATGGGCGGCAATTACCTAGAAATAGGCGGGACAAAACTAGAAATGTGCGTGACATGGCTAGAAATGGGCCGGACATTACTAGAATTGGGAGGCACATAGATAAAACATGGATTCCTCTATTTGCTTGCAAAATGTCAATGACTGTATGACGCACTAATACTTTATACACTAGCTGGCAATAGCGAATACTCTTGTATCAGCTAGATAGCCTACAATATAGCAATTGTAGGACCGATTTCTCAGCTTCTGTTTGTCTATCCAATGCATGCATGTTAACTGATGAACAGCTGGAAAATTAATAACGATGTGGTAAGTTGTTGTCTATGGTTTCATATGAATACAGCAACACTATTTCAAAATGAACACATACCGTGCTCCATAAATTTCTGCCACATTACCTTCACTCCCTACAGGAAATTACATAATAACACAAAAGGCATAAACTGTGAAAAATGAGATATAATTGTCACCGGAAGAGATAATAGTCACGTCATTTTGCTAGAACTATCTAACATGAGTAAGAAATTTCTACGAATCTAGTATTCGTGATTAGTGTGCTCAGTGACCCTCAACTAATGTTGGAACGCCGTTATGTACATGCTCTACTATTAGTATAGCGACAGTCTATTGACTTACTTCTGAAAATCAGTTTCATTATATTCTACAGCTTGCCTGTATAATCATCTTGAAACTGGTATTCTGGGAATTCAGGATTCAAAGAATATCATCAATTACTCACAAACCGACCAAAACGTGGGCGGAGCGTAGCTACAACTGGGCGTGGCATAGATAGAGAATAATCCTTCCATTCACATGTTTGGAATTGAGTCTTCAAACGGTCGATTCCTCATTACAATGTGCTCAGCCACCACACGCCAGCTAACTGCATAGATGCATGGCAGCATCGTCGTTTATTTAAACAGACATTTGGCTAAATGAAATCAATGGGACACAATTTAGAGTAGCGATAACAGATTATTTTGGCAATTATCCCCAGAAAACCTAAAATTTCTTTAGCCGATACCAAAATCATGATTTCCTGGTCAACATCGCTGGTTGTGGTGTGTGTTCTCTATCGCATCTGATATATCGGGAGTATTTCTTTTGAATGAGTGCAAATATCAAGTTCTCTAAAAAGGTCATTGATTTATCATATTGTAAATGGCTTCAATTGTGTTTGCATACGCTGTCTGAAATTGTACAAAGCAAGAGAATAAAGCGACACTTGTCAGTAAATATTGTCGGGGTAGAAACAATAAAAAACTAGAACAGGTTTTCAAGACCATCACCGAACTCCATATTTACCGTGGCTTCGGAATTGTTTGCGCTTATTAAAAGAAAATTATTGATGAATTGTTGATGGCCTCAATGGAAAACGTATTTTCAATGAAGCACAAACCTTATGAGCAGACGCAAAACTGAATCTGGAAGCAGAATTTGGCATCAAATTCCTTCCAAAATCTTTCTAATGAGCACAATTGGAACATTGTTGACGTATATAGATATACATCGGATGTGAAGTTGAAAGAGATGTGTGATACACATGATTTACTGGACAGTTACAACCAGATGTCCGTGAATTTACATTGTAGTCTGATAGTCATATCGCATCGTAGTGTGATAGAATTTATAGGTGAATGTTTGAAGGAGAGCATTATGCAAGTAGGTGTTCACCCTGCCATATTCTCAGATCATACAACGTTTCATAGAAATTACATAATAATAATTGGCTTAAGCGTGGTCCGGGTTTCTGGAATTTAATAATGCTCTGTTAGGTGGTACAGAAAATCACCGTTGGATAAACAGCTTTTAGCAGTATAAATTATGAAATAAAATGCATATGAAACTTTAATATCGTGGTAGGAGAATGTCAAAGTGGGGTTTGCGCATATATACACAAATATGGCATCGGAAAAGCGCAAAAATGCATAAAGAAAAGATAACACGAGGTTACCTCAAGAAAGCAGGAATCAGTACACTCAAGGGAAGAATGGACCTGAGGAAGCTAAGGATTTCGGCTGAGGACAAGACACAGTTTGCAAAAGCGAAGAAGGACTAATTGCAGCTGTATGATGTTTCTACTACTACAGCCGCAGCGTACAGTAATCATACATACATACCCGAATACCGGCCAATGGTGGTACTCAACTAACTGAACCGGTAAAGGGGATCAGGGAAAATCGAGCAAAACTTAATAAATATAAAGCTTAAGGTGCAGTGGAAAGAGTATGATGCAATTATACGTTAGATTGAGAGAAACCTAACCCATCCGTCTACAATTTAGAAAGATACAGAGGCATTGAAAAAATAATTATGAAATTAAATAGGGCTGGCTATAACTGCTCATCACAAAATGAAATTATGTCAGCTGTTCACGCGTTTTACCAGCCATTAAATAGATCACAGGGCATTGATGAAAGGAAATCAGCTGATATGCTAGATACTATAAAGAATATGTTTGTTGAAAGTAGCAAGGGCTTTTGTGAAGGTAATTTAACGTTAGGATATTTAAACATGTCCCTTAATAAAATGAAAAGAGACAAAGCACCAGGAGCTGATTTTATTTAACAATGTGGCATCTCACTGGCCCAGAATTTATTAAAGTAGTTTATCAGATGTTTGAGCAGGAAAACCCCCGGAAATATCTTATGTAAGACTGGTCTTTTCACACACCCCTCCCCGTGTGCTGATCATAAGACACTTTCTAAAATTCTTGCAGGATGGCTTAATGTTACTTTTGATGACGCTATTCACACGGACCAACCGTGCACTATACATGGCCGATGCATACTAACTAATACATTCTTAATATGAGATACAATGCAGTACATTACTACAGATAATATCTCAGGGACAATTATAGGACTGGATAATGAAAAGGTGTTTAGTAGATTGGACTGGAGATTTATTTTTTGGTCTCTGAGGCACATTGGTTACATATTATTTACAATGGTATTAGTAGTAGATATTTAATTAATACCTATTTAACTGAACCTATTATTCTATGGCAAGGTGTGCGACAATGGTGCTCATCGGCCCCGTTGCGATTTATCATTGTGATGAAAACCCTAGGAGCGACAATGGACCTTTCCGTTTTTAGCCATGCCCCGCCCATCACTAGCTAACCTCCACCCACACCTCGCCGTGTTGGGATAGATCGATTAATTTCCTGAAATCTATACAGGGAAGCGGCTGAATATGTTGTGACTAATTCAACTGGGTGCAGTCATTATGATGTCATTGTACTCATTACGCAGTTCATTATGACGTCATATGATGGGTGGGTGCTCTGAAAAGGTGAATTGGGGATAGGTTAGGTTATTGCGATGCATGCATTGAAGGCCTATCACAATATACCGATGATACTACACTTTTAGTTGAACAAATAAAGCAGATTAGATCCAATTCTCTCTGACTTCCAAGATGCATCTGGGTTAAAAATTATTACGGTAAAATCGACTGGATAATTTTTGGGCCGATGGAGTGTGAGATCTGATATTCCAATAAATATTCAATGGGAGGAAAGCAAAATCAAGATATTAGGGATTCATTTTAGTAGTACCGGGAATAAGCTAATTAATTTGGGAAGAGAGGATATCTAAGCTTTTAATGTTTAGAAACATCGGTATATGACAATTTTTGGCAGGATTTTAGTTATTAATGCATTATCATTCGTAATCTATATGCCTAGCCATGTTGAAAATGAAATTAACAAAATTATTATGGACTTTCTATTGGAGGGCAAATCATGTCTAGTTTCAAGACAAACCTGCGATACTAAATTAATTGAAGGAGGTCATAAACTCGTCGATATTAAGACAAAGAGTATTGCATTATACTAACATTTTTTTACATTTTCTAACATTCAATATGCGCATGTTTCCTGAACATTAATAGAGAGCCACTACGCAATTTTCTGCACACAACTTATTGTGTGCAAGTGGGCTTCCATCTAGCTATAGAGATGTTTCTGAAAATTGTCTTCATTGGAAAATGTTGGTGGATGCATTTAAAGGTGCATAGTGAACCAAATACTCCAAAATAAAAGTGTTAAAATTATATACTTTTAGAGGCTTAGTAGTAGAAGAGTATGGTTGAAAAATAAAGTGGCTCGCCTAACCAACGTACCCCTTTTTGCAACTCCCAGGACCCACTAAGTATCATAGATAGCGTGCTCCCTGGTGAAGTAATATATAGCACCACCGCCTCTACCTCCTTGGACGATCACAGCCTGCCGAAAAATAAGAAGCTAAATGACGCATGATGACAGAAAACATGTTAATACTGGCCCCGAAAATAAGCAGTTTATCTAGAACTCTCAAGTCATCCCGGCGCAAAACATCCAGGGACCATATAAGCAGCGAGAGAGAGAGAGAGAGAGAGAGAGAGAGAGAGAGAGAGAGAGAGAAAGAGAGAGAGAGAGAGAGAGAGAAAGACGCGGACACCCCTCGCAGATCGGTGGTTGAAGTATTGGGTCCTAAGCCCGCCACCACGCCCACTGCTGTATCCTGGCACAGAATGTATGCCTCTCCGGCAACCAGACCGAGCCACATGTTCAGCGGCAGAAGTTCCACACAGTTCCAGTCGCTACACGGTATACATCAAGCGGCCACCAGTATCCCAGTTAGAGAAAACAGTTTACATAGGTAGACTCACATCGTATTGGCCACCATAGAAAAAACAGTTGAACAGCCTTGGGGTTGGCAGCCCTTGACTCAGCGTCGGCTCAAAATTCCAATTTGGCTACACACGGAGAGTCATCCAAGCTTCCCACAGGGGGCCAATCTACCTCTCGCTTGGAAGTCGACCCAGGTTCCATGACGGGGGTGATGACTGTTGAGTTGTGGGAGCAGGTGGCACCCTGGATCTCGTGCCTGGGTGCCTGCCCCACACCGGGGGCTACCTGGTACCCGGCTCCTCATGCTCCCGAGAGGACAAGCCCAGCACCAGACCAGAAACCCACCCAGCCCCCGTGGAAAGTCAACTCCCGAGAGGTCAGCAACGGTGAGGGTCTTCCAGGAAGATACACTACCAGGCTTTGTGAAGACTCCATACACAATCCAGAATTACTTGCGGGGATAGATACCACATGGCCGAGGGGAAAATATCCTATGGCCTTCCTAAATGTTAACCAGGTAGAGATCGAGAGAAAGTTGGTGGAAGTGGTTCTTGATTTGCGGCTGGTGAAGTTCTTCATCTCCTCAGGGTGATGCTAAATTAGGAGAGGAACGTTGGAACCGACGCTGCTCTGGTCTAACCAACAGTTTCTCCTGAAGGCAAACAGCATTTGCGTAGCTGCGAAGGCTGTCAAAACAAAGGTGCACCAAACCCTCAAGAACAATACTCATGATGGATCCGGGTGGGGGTGGTTGCTGCCATATACCTCAACATCGCCAGCTATCAGCCACAGTATGGGTGTGTGGGGGGGCGGGCTCATACATTGCGACTCATGCTTCAATCAAGGGGAAGCGTGCAGTGGCCAATGTCAAGAACATGGATGACCATTGCTTGTGTTCGTCTCTCTTCCCAGCGAGATTTCCTTAAGATGTTAATACATGCCGCCTGTCCAATATGGAGTGCACTGGGATTCTCATGACTTGAGTGGTGCAGACTCGCCTACACCCCTCACCCAGATAAGGTAGGTTAAATGGCAGAATGGCATAGAAATCATTATCTTTGGGCATGCCAAGGGGATTTACCTGCTACAGCAGAGTGCGGCTGATCCCAATATTCCTTGAACGAATCTGCTTCTCATCGAGAAGGGTGGCAAGCAGCACTAATGGTGGATCAAGGACCTGGTCGCCTGCTCTATGGCCAGCATCGGAACAAAGTAAGAAAGCAGTTCCGTGAGTGATGCCTCCACTGTTATTCCCATAAGGACCTTTTTATCCAGCACAAGCCAGATTTCCGATGAGTTGGCGACAGGTCGATACACATAAGGATGCCAGTGGATGACAAGAACATGCTATTGCTTACCAACTCTCACAAGCAGCTCAAGTCACAGCCGACTTCTAAGCCCTATCAACCGAGACTGGGGTGGGGGTGAGGGCAGTATCAAATCTAGCTCAGAGTAGCACTCAGAAGACTCAGCACTATGAGATGTATATCGTCTCCTATATCTTGTGATTCCATTAGCGAACCACCAGCGATGCACCGAGGGCCGGATGCCGCTGAACATTTCCTGTTAGAGGTTCAGACTGCAGACCTCATTGCCGACATGGTTGCGAGGAGTGACCATTACAACACGAGCAACTACCCAGTAGGGCACACGCTACACAGCATACACCACAATGGCGGAAGAGTGTACGGGTGTGCCAATTCAAGAGTTCATTGGCCTGCAGCAGAAGATGAGCAGGAGATCAGCAAGGTGAATGGTGCGGAAAAGAGTGTGCAGAATTGCATTGTTCAGTACAAGGATTCCATCTTCGAGCACAAGGTGTTCTACTATGGCCTGGCTATCTTGAGGAATGATGGTCACAACATCTACGAGCTTCACCAAAGCAAGACAAGCATCCGTTCCTTAGACACCAAGAGCTGGATTGCACCTCATGGAGTTCATAACTTAGCATATGGCCATAAGGACGACATCAATCTAATTGATGCATCTGTCGATGAGCTGCTATTCGAGGTGGAGGTAGCTGAGTATCTGGTGGTACGATCTGAAGCTCCTTTCGCACAAAGAGCTGACTGGGGCACTAGCCAGGTAGTAAAGTGTGTACTATCCCTACGGCATCACATACCTGTCAATCCTGTCGACATCTATCTATCGGTTACGGTATATCGCACGTCTGCGCCCACCTTCCCGCTCCTCAGGCTCGTATAGGTAACAAACCAGAGAATCTAATGGAAGGCTGTGCTCCTTGGCATTGTCTTGTAGCCTGGCTGGCAGCTGAGCGCTGCACGGCCACCACTGGCTTCTGTCCCTTCAGGCGAGTGACCTCTGTGTTGGATCTCTCAACTACAATGGGTAAGTTTCATACCCTTACTCTGGAATAATCGCCAGGAGCCGCAATCTCCTATGCGACTAGTCTCTCTGTCAGTGTCCAGTACCAAAGGTCGATGATTGCTTGGGCCTGGTGATGACCAAATTCGTCTCGTCTAGCCGCTACACCATATTTGCTCATGAGGGTCGCAGTCTCCCCTCTGAATTCCTTACCCTCATCCACTTGCAGCAACTCTGGACATGCTTTTGTGGATCTTCATAAACACTCCAGAACCTGACCGCTACCTGGCCTGCAGACATACCCATGAGCGGTACTGCAGCATTGTACCTGCTGGCTACATCGGCGATCGTGAGTGCGTACTTGTAGGTCTTGCGGCCCAGACGATCATGTGGAAGGAATAGCGCATCCTCCTGGTGAACTCTGTTCGGGACATATTCGGTGAATGTGGCGTGGACGACGTCTATATATCTGCCACATGAGAGAAGAGGTAAACTGGTTTTACATACTGGCATCCTGTACCTTAGTGAAAATTCACACTATGGTGATTTTAATGTGTTAGATAATTGTTTTAAATCGATTTTTAGGCTTGAATGTAAGATGTGTAATATTAAAATTGGTATAACATTAACATTGACCTACTCAAGAACAATATGGTAAAATTTATTATATGTTTTTAGCACTCGGGTCTGATACTATCTGACTACCAACGATGACGGCTCGGAAGAGGGTTATCTCATTTTCAGACAAGCGGATGCTAAGGAAAACGTCAGTATTTCTATCGTTAACATCGACTTGACCATGCCAGATTCACAGTATTGCATAACTTGCTCTTATTGGATTTATTTAACTAACTGCTAAATACGAAGCTTTAAAAATAATATATTTACTTTAAACTTAGTTGCAAGGTTTCGGAAAGACCGTTAATTATATGCACTTCGTATACCAAATGCTTTCTCTGTGAATGGCTTAACCTGATTACTGTATATCCTACTAGATCAATTTGACTTTGTCTAAACAATAACCTTTAATTTCACAAATTCCTACCTCTAGACATCGTCTATGCAAGATGTTTTGTACTGCTTCCAGAAACACGTACTGAAAATCACAGTTTGAAGGAGTGAAGTTCTGTGTCTAAATCTGCTTACTATATTACACATATAACTCTCAAATCATTTGCTCGCCAATGAACTATGGCCTCACGTGACACTCTAGACTCGCATATTAATTAGACATGCCATCATTTATTACCATATATGGGGTGAAAGGACTGACCATAGTGTGACGTATTTCACCTGGAGTAATATATCAGAACAATCAATCAATATGACCGATATTTGTAGGTCAGACTGCCCAACCACCCTCCCCGACCACTCCGCACACCCTCCCACCACACATCCATCTTCCCAAACCAAACATCCACCACCACACCCCACCTCACCCCGGTCAATATCAAAGCAGGTCACCATCTGGTCACTTATCGTATTATCTTCTATGAATTATATCCATATGCTTACTCAAGTGTCTTATGATGAACTGCCATGACCCATTTAATATGAATGTATGTCCGTTTGTCGTAAATTGTTTTGGTCTAAATGCTAGAAGAAATCAGATTATCAAGATCCAATTCAATCCACACATTTACAATTTGTCTATTAAATTATCACATACATTTAGTAAGAGCTCAGTTTATGGATCATTGTACGAAATCATAGTGGACGCTACTTGCAGTGGAATACAATTCAATGGACATTTCCATTTTATCCAGCCATAATATAACGTCATGTGACAGCATAATCAACTACGTAACGAGTAGGAGGATGCCATAATCATACGGTCATCAATGACTCGAAGTAGTCCGTCTTAAATGCTTACTAGTCAGGTTGTATGAATTGAACGTTTTGTCGAATATTTCGAAACTAATTTGACTGCGCGCTGTTGCTGCCATAGACAAAAACAGCACCCAGTCAAATTAGTTTCAGAATATTCAATATTTTACCCTTATAGTTTTCTGGAAATTCCTAGTCAGGGAGTTCAGAGATCGATAGATCCCAACACGAGTGAGCTGTGGGTGGAGCTTAGGTAGAGATGGGTGGGACATGACAGACATTGGAAAGGTCCATTCTACATATGATCCCACCGACCAACACATATAAGAAACTGCAAAATGGCAATCATCAAGATGACATGTTTCTAACGTTTCCTGTACTAATCACACACTGGAAACCATGAAATAACACCAAAATGGCAGCTGTTGAAGCTTAGACGAACAGAATAGGATACCCCAATTCTTCCAGTATACATATCTCTTGAGAACATATTTAAACAGAAAATGTGATATTCATACATTTGGGAAATGAAATAATGTCTATAAAAGTTAGACAATTCTAGGTGAAATTGACGTCAGTACGTGTGAATGATCTTGTCTTGAATATTCAGAGATATGAAATGCTAATAATGAAAGAAGTTGTGTAACTTGGACAGGCGTATTATCGTAGAATAAACATGTTTCAATGCAATCCAACATTTCAGAAGCTATTTAGTCATCTGGTCGATCTCATTGCATTTTTGATGTGTTTAGATAAAACACAAGGAACAGTGAAAAACCTAATGCTTATACAGGACAATTATTGTGTTTATTATACTACTTTCAGGTAGGGGATGTCACCAGTCAGCGTGGTTAATACCAATTGGGTCCATGCTGTGTAGCTGATGGATCCAGAATTTCTCGCGTTCCTTACGGATAGATGTGACTTCCGTTGAATCAGGATCGCGATGGAACACTTCAATAATTATGTAGTTGACTGAAATGATATTGTGGTTTTGGGAGATTAAAATGAATGGCTACTGGTGTGTCTTTCTTATTACAAGACACTATAAAAGGAGCGCACAAACAGTGCTTCGGCATTCAGACTCAACGGACACTAAACCGTTAGCGACAGGACAAGCTAGTATCTTACAGGATTTTCTAAAAAATATGTTCTTATACAGGACAATAACTATGTGGCAGCAGACAAACCTGGAGTTAGACACATCCATGCCGACATTGGATTACCAGGACAATCGTACTATATTGTATGCACTAAAACAGCAAAACTAATCTTCAAACAGATTAAAATTACACTGGGCAAAGCGAAAGCAAAACCATTACTCAGAGAATCACGATCATATGGCGGTACATGGATTAATTTCCTGTTATAAGCCAGTGATTACCCGAATACAAATTAATGGAACGTGTCTCCTTTACAACCGGTCATCAAGATCCAAGGCCACGCGTGCTCTCTCAAAACTAAGTTATGTCAATGCCGCCATGCGTTGGGTAGAGAACAAATATCTGCGCACGGTCTACCTCAATTACGAATCAGATAGGGCTCTATCTAGTCAATGTCATCAAATGTGTAGAGGCATTAGCTATTGACATATCTGTGTAGCAAACACGATCATATCGTGGCGATTCAGAATCGACTACAGAATAGTCAAGAAAATCAACGTGGTCAGAATCGGAGCAACACGGAACTAAAAGAAATCGCAAAATGATGTTCAAATTTAGTTAAAGTTAGAAAGAACTGGCCATCAAGATAGCAGATAACCTGGTAAATGGCGCGCACGCACAGACGCACCATTGCATGCGTGCATGCACGATTGCACGCACGCACACATCCTAGCATATATACCTATGCTCACACGTACAGGCCACGCATTTTAGCGTGTATGCACATTCACACAAACATGACAATTTTCGGCCATTACTTTTTAATCTCTTCAGGTTTAGTCAGAATCAGGTGAAGTGAATATCCGGAAATGGAATTATTTACACACAGTCCTTTCGTCCAACTCAATCATCCAGCCTTGAGTGCATATTACTGTTAGTTGGCTGCTGGCCAATACATCATGTAAGTGATATTGAATATAGCTGCAGCTTTTTCGCTGGACCACAGAAAACAGAAACAGATGACGGTCAATGCTGGACTGCTTTGATTGGAGGACGTCATTAGTAGAATATCTATGCAAACATGGATTTGGCATTAGTTAACCTTCATGGGATTGAGCTATTTACCTTGTCCTGTCAGGCATATTGGATGTGTTCCTGTTAATTCTTATTTGGACGCGTCCGGCTATGGCAATTAGGTCACAACGACAACTATACTTCGATAAACGCAAATCTTGGTGACGTGCTACTACTACTACTACTACTACTACTACTACTACTACTACTACTACTACTACTACTACTACTACTACTACTACTACTACTACTACTACTACTACTACTACTACTTCCACTACTACTACTACTACTACTACTACTACTACTACTACTACTACTACTACTACTACTACTACTACTACTACTACTACTACTACTAGTAGTAGTAGCAGCAGCAGCAGCGGCAGTAGTAGTAGTAGTAGTAGTAGTAGTAGTAGTAGTAGTAGTAGTAGTAGTAGTCAATATTGTCAACGCACTGGCTCAGAATCGTCAATAATTGAAAAAATTCAAAAATTTAAGATATTTTGGTTTATCTTACTGCCTGAGATTTGTCATTTTGTTTGAGGAAAGCCATATGGCATTAATGTTAACCCTTTACTGGTTAAATTTGTTCAGTAAAATCCAAATATGCGCTTACTTATTTAATGTATATTTGCAGGCACAGACAAGGTCATTCCCGAGAATATACCACAGGAACGACTGCCTCGGTTCCCGAGCCAGTCATTACAGCGGTAAATTTTCAAAATTACTCCGATCCCCGCCGGCAAATGGACATTGCCCAAGATCACTAAATTGACCGTTTTTGGCTGGCCATCATGCAAGAGTTAATGTTGAATGATTGAGATGGATATTATGGATCGCTATTTGAGTTTTGCTTTTACCAAGATGTCACGTAGATTCGGATTTTTCTTAAACGCAATTACTGGACGCTTGTTAAAGGGTTGTTTCAGTTTCTCCTGTAGGTGTTGATACTCATCTTTCAAGATTTTGGAAATTTCAACGTTTTTCCGATAATAGGTCAGAATGAATGGAATGTTGTCACGTTGATCAGATAAGCCTGGGTCCGGGTTTATTCCCATTGGCCACTGTGTTTCGAGTAGTAGTAGTAGTAGTAGTAGTAGTAGTAGTAGTAGTAGTAGTAGTAGTAGTAGTAGTAGTAGTAGTAGTAGCAGTAGCAGCAGCTTTGAACCACAATCCTCTTAGTAACCTTTATAATTATATTGGCTGGAATTATTCTTTGACTATACGCAAGCATTGTCAGTGGATTTCCATGCATGTGTTTGGTATGTTGCTGTGTGAAGCAACGACATCTGCTTCACGCAGAAACGGCCTCAGCAAAGACATATGCTCCAATACGTACCGCTAATTAGGTTATGAATTTAACACAAAAATTTGGATCGTTGGCTCTGAAAGGGTTAAAATGTGTACCAAAAGTCAGGTGGTCACTTGAACAGGTTATGCCATACTGTATTTGGCAGGTAAATAAATAACTGATTTATATTCCAATGTTTTATTACGAATGTTTGTTCCGGGATAATTTTAGAATCTGAATTCAAAAGTAAATTGTATTCGACTAAAATGAATTTAACATTCAATCTAAGCTGCTTCCTAATAATAGATTGTACATACTTAGCCTGTATACACATAGTTCTGTTTGTACCGGGATAATTATGGAATCGCTTTTTCAAAGTAAATTGTAATATTATAAATCGTTTGTTAAGTTTCAACCCTCTTCAACTATGTAGGTTGCATTGCCACTTCACTGAGCTCAGTGTAATATCTTAGCGTTTGCTTTATGTAGATTATCCCGCGGGGCGTTGATTATTGATTAATTTGTTCCAGATTGACTGTGTTGTATTAAATACGTCCGATCGCTGTGTTTATTGCTCAGCCTATGCTCGCGTGGGCTTTTATAATTGTAATGGACTGTTGTTGAGCTAGTTGCTTGGAATTTTTAAATGGACACATCTAGTTGTTTTGAATTTTTAAATTAATCGTTTGACCATCATATATTTATTGTTTATTTATACACATGACTGATATAATCGTATGTTCTCTTTATTTATCCTTTGTTTAATAGTATATTTTTGGGTACTATTGATTTCCACACGATCCATTGATCGTGCTACCAAATAAAGAAAAAAAAGTAGTAGTAGTAGTAGAAGAAGCAGTAGCGGTGGTGGCAGCAGTAGTAGCAGTCGCACCAGCAGCAGTCCCATTCACAGAATGTTTAATTTAGTTCCATATCTGCAGTAGAATAATTGCAAATGATGTGTGATAACGGCAGTGAAGCGGACATCCGTGTTTCCACAAATAAACTAATCTACACCATAGACTTGGCACGTCTCTATCTAATTTGTCTATGTCTACACGCAATATTACAAGGACTCGTTATAGATATCGTGAAGTGTTGTGCCTGAAAACGCTGAATGTGATTGAGGATGTGTCCTTGATATACACATGTTAAGGTTGTGTGGCTTAGTTGCTGCAATTATGGCAATTCTGGCAGCCTTGCAAATGGAATTGTACAACGATTATTAATACGTTATTCATAAGGAAAAACGGCACATGTCCCTTCCATGACCACATCTGGATTGAGCAATACGAACATGACAGATTAACCCTTATATTGCTCCTGTCTTGTGAGCACACATTTTGTCAATGGAAAACACGTGCGACAATGCATTGACAAATCGACGTATATACTAGGTCTGAGTCATATCAACAGATTTTGGCACACATTTCATTACGTGGCTGGTATTAGAAAAAGGGTAAATGTTTACCTCGAACATTTTTTTCCTCAAGAACCTGTACGTATTAGTACGGTGTATTGAATCAGGATATTGCTGGTATCAGAAAAATGGATGAATCTGATCTGTCGACCAAGTATATGACGTCATAATCATTTATGCAGCATATAGGCTGACGTAACAACGATAATTGGCAGAAATATTTCGTCGTGAAGCTATAAGAGTCTGTCAGGTGAACGAATTGTTTGTCTTTAGTGGATTTACTATTTAATTAACATTCTGTTACGGAACTTGACACTAATTTGACTGACACCTCTTGCTGCCATAGTCAGCAACAGCCCCCAATGAAATTCGTTTCAAAATATTCAACAGCTTACCTGTATCCATTGAAATTACGATTCTGGTAATTTAGATTTAAATGTATATAATGTCATCCCAACACACGTACATGGTGGGCAGAGCTTAACTAGATATCGGCCAGGTTAGCAAGAAATGACTAACCCATTGTCAAATTCCTTCAACATAATGGACCTTCCCAATTTATCCCACTATCATATGACGTCATAATCAACTGCGTGATCTGTAGCCTGACGTCATAATGAACAACGTCATGAATAACGTAGAAAATTTAGTCATAGACGCGTAACTGATGAATGACTAAAATCATTGGTGTACGAATTGCATGCCGTAACTATTTAATAAACATAGGCAGCATAAGCTCCCAGTCAAATTAGGTTAAACATATTTAACAGCTTACCGGTGTAATTGTTCCCAACACGGGAGAACTGTGAGTAGAAGTTAACTATAGATGGGCGGGGCATAGGTAAAGCTTCACTGATCCATTATGATGGGCTATGCCAAATAAGAAAAACAGACGCAGAAAGAGTAGTGAAGTGCGATCTCAGGTTATACCACAGAGGCAAACAGAGTAGTGATGTGTGGCCTCAGGCACGTACCACCGAGGCAGAAAGAGTAGTGATGTGTGGCCTCAGATAAATACCACAACAGCAGAAAGAGTAGTGAAGTGTGACCTTAGGTTATAGCGCAGAGGCAGAAAGAGTAGTGAAGTGTCACCACAGGTATATACCACAGAGGCAGCAGGAGTAGTGGTGTGTGGCCTCAAGCTATACCACAGAGGCGGAAAAAGTAGTGAAGTGCCACTTCAAGTTTATACCACAGAGGCAGAAAGACTAGTGGTGTGTGACCTCAGGTTATACCACAGAGGCAAAACGAGTAGTAGTGGGTGGCCCCAGGTATGTACCACCGAGGCAGAAAGAGAAGTGATGTGTGGCCTCAGGTAAATAGCACAGCAGCAGAAAGAGTAGTGAAGTGTGCCCTCAGGTAAGTACCACAGCAGCAGAAATAGTAGTGAAGTGTGACCTCAAGTATATACCACATAGGCAGCAGGAGTAGTGAAGTGCCACTTCAGGTATATACCACAGAGTCAGAGAGAGTAGTGAAGTGTGGCCTCAGTTAGGTACTACCGCGGACTGGATAGGTCTCTACAAATGGATACTACACTGCATATATTCATGAATGGCGGTTGGTTTGAGGAAATTGAAGATAATGTATAGCGACAGCTAAACCAGTGCATGGCAGTCCCCTAATTTATAATAAATTAACAAAATGAGTTAATTGAAATGCCATTGTGATAGCTGTATAAGGTATTTCACACATTGGTGATATGACTATTCGAGCAGCGAGTCACACACCCGCACACGCATGATGCCATACACGTACGTATGCTCATATACCCACACTAAAACCTAAGTCTCTATTTAAATAGTGGGCGTCCTCTATTCACGTGCGCCTATTATCATTTTGAAACAGATTCTCAGTGAGATACATTCACGTTGTTTCTTTTGAACTAATCTTGAATCAATTTTTGATTTGGTATTAATATAATTTATGCATTTCTCAATGGCCCGCTGTTGCCTAGACACTCAAATTGTTTCACGTGGCAAGGTATCATTAGTGCATTGCCTCATCCAATTAGGGGTTTGGCATAAATTAACATTGCTGCACATGTGATAGTTGTCCTATTTGGTAGAGAGTCGGAAGCTGGCATTGATTTACGAGCTCAGGCCAGTGCCAATATGAAGGTTCAATGAATACAGTGTTCGGAATGTCAGGCCGGGGCATTCCAATACCAACGTGTGTCTAATGCTCATACACTGAGGAGCATAGTCGTATTAGTCAAATGAAACATCCCACCAAAGACGGAAAGTTACTGTCAGAAAATTCTAAACTACCATGAGGTGACTTCATTAGACGGCGTTGCGTGTCATCACGGCTTTGACCTCAGTTAACCTTGGCTGACCTCTTGTCAGGCGATGTCAGCTTGAGAGATACTAGAGAAATGTTCCACAATTTTCCCCAAACAATAAATGGATCAAGCCATGTGTCTCCCGTATCCAAGCTCCGCCTATACTTTGCGCGTGTTGGGATCGAGTTAGGCCTATATACGTAAAATCCAGTAAGCATGCAAACTAGTTTGGAAAATATTCAATAGAATATTTATTAAATAGTAAAGACATTGCAATCCGTAGACTTGGCGGGTTATTCACTATTCACGACGCACCTAGATACGTCATGCATCACGCATTTGATTGTGACGTCACTCTACATGTGACGTAATTGGTCATCACGATAGATACTCATGTGACAGGTAGGAGCTCTAAATCCACGTCACCCTGACAAGAAAGGAATCCGATATGTCACCCAATCCAATCGCATAATCAAAACACGCCACTTATTAGCTGACGTCATTATCAACTGATGCAGACCTCCGGCAAACGGAATAAGACTCAGAAGTAAACATTTGAATAGGAAGACAATAGAATATTTAAAAAAATAAATAATATGCTGAATATTTTGGAACTAAGATGGTGCAATTGTTTCTAGTCAACCTAGTCGCAAATATTCAACCAATATACTATATGTATATAGTTACCTTGAATTTGAGATTCAGCTGGAAATGGGCGGGTCATAGCAAGAAATGGTCTATTTCAAGATAGCAACCATATATTGTATTGGAAAAATCATACGAAACTGTTCACAGGGCGTCACGTGTCTGATATTCTGTGTTTGGATGATATTCATATTAGCCCTCTTCCTGCAAATAACGTGATCCATTTCTAGCTATAAATCTCCCATTTCTAGGTAATCTCTGCATACATTTTATGAGTGATGGAATCAATTTGAAACGTTAAAACTTGAATTCCGAGAAGGTACGTATACAACTACGCTTATTAATATTTTATAAGTAATTTGACTATAGGCTGTTACTGCCTGTGAAACCAAAAGCTCGCAACCAAATTAGTCTTAACTCTTTCTTGACGAATCCGGCCAAAATCACCCTGTACATTGGTCTTATGGAATGTCCATTTGCAGGCCAGAAAAACACTATTTAAAAAAAATTAACACTGGAATGACTGGCTCGATAACCGAGCTAGACATTCCAGTGTTAAATTTTCAAAAAATAGTCTTCCCTTGGCCGGCAATTGGACATTCGATAAGCAAATATTTTGATTTTTTAAACCAATTTATTCATTAAAGGGTTAACATATTCAACAGAATGATTATTAAATCTTTCGTAACGGCCCTTTCGATGTGCATGCCGGAGCCATTCTGTATGGGACCACAGCTAACACGAGTGTACAACTGTTTACCTACACCCTATAATCCAATTGACAAATCCGTGCCGTTTAAAGAGGAGTACGGTGTGTTTTATCAGCCTGATTGCTGACATCACATTATAATGAAACGCCCCTTGGAACCAGCTAGGTTGACACAGACAACACTCATGTATGAAACACACAGTTTCTGTCAGCCGTCCAGCTAACATGCAAAGTAAGCTAATGTCTTACAACACATGGCCAAGAAGAAAGAATTGACAATTAAGCAGGGCATGAGTCAAACCATGGCTAAGATCGGGATCTTTGATACGCTTGACTATTCAACATCATTTAGGAATTACGAAGTGATGTATTCATAATAAAACTGTATACGAGACCAACTGAAAGTGAAACAATGACTCCATATGTATAAAATAGATACTCAGACATAAAACGCCAGGTTTCGCGCGAAACATAACGACAATGGACCTTTTCAATGGTAGCTATGCTCCGCCCATCACTAGCTAAGCTCCACCCACACCTCGACCGTGTTGGGATTGATCGATCCTTGAACTCTATGACTATCAATTTCCAGAAAACTATATAGGTAAGCTGTTGAATATTTTTTAAAACTAATTTGGCTGGGCGTTGTTGCTGCCTATGGGCAGCAACAGCGTTCTGTCAAATTAGTTGCAAAATATTCAACAGCATGTTTATTAAATAGTAGAGACATACACTTCGTACAGCGTGTCAGACTATGCGTTAAAGACTGACTATATCGAGTCATGCATGACGTCATGATTATGACGTCATCCTACACGTAGTTGATTATGACGCCATATGAGGGATGGATACACTTGGAAATGACGCAAACTGTCACGCTAACTGACCATTTTTTGCTGGAGCTATTATGCGTCCCGCAAACAACGCAAAACTTCAAAACAATAGCGTCGTTACTACTCGCGGTGAATTAGTAGTCCGGGAGCCAATTTTCAAAAGGGGTCTAGAAGAATGGTTTCGTAGCACACCAAGTATTCAGAAGGTTTGTCTCTATATTATGCTAGACCGATGTCTTGGGTATATTCTGAGCCGTGTTGTACAAGAAAATTGTGGTATCACTAACCCGTGAGAAGCCCATTTACAATAGGTGTTGAATGTACCTCTCAAACAATTTTCACAATGGTAAATTTTTCAAAAACTTAAGCGCATGTTATATCAATACAATCTTAAGCAAAATGGAAAGGAGTGATCGTATATCGCAGATTTATACATAATCAACCTCGTTTAAGACACCCGTATGTTGCTTTGTACATATTGGGGCACTTAGGTCTTCTTGTGACTAGCAATACCTTAGCTACAACAATGCCCATGTTTTCTACATTTTTCATAATTAAACTTTTAACTGACAGGCAGTGCATCTCTACACAAGCTGGCAGGACATATTTATCACGTGAGCAAATGAGAGAATGTTACTCATCCGTGTCAGAGTCATCTTCGACAATTGTATGCTGAACATTGTCACACATTTCACCTCCCATGCAAAGACATGCTTCAGTGCAGAGTAGATTGTTAGCCTTGCATTGACAGAGATCTGTTCTTTTGCAGGCAGACTTTTGACATCTACATGATGTGAGTTCAATTAATCCAAATGGAGCAGGATCCTTTGACATTAGAACAGGCTTGAGTAGACTATCCACTATGCTCCAGCCATGTCCATTTGGAGATGGAAGATTCTGAACAGCTTGCAATGAACGTCTCCAAACATGAGCTTGAAAATTGGCCCTTTCGGTGTGATGCTTTAGACTATTCGATGTAGGTGGAAGATTTTCATTTCTTTGCCTCTTTTGACAAAAGAGCCAATAACGGGTTTCATCAGCTGTCTTTCCCACATCCCTGGTGGTATACAACTCACAGACAAATTTCTCACATAGAATTGCAGTATTCGGTGATAAGGCAACATGTTCGCCGAGTTGGGCTAAGCTAAGCTGATGACATTCAGATGACTTTAAGAGATTGAATGCTTTTCTCTTAGCGACTCCAAATAATGCACTAGTGCTATCACAACCTGTAAGAGAATGAAACCCAGGCAAAGACAGACAGATAGCTGGGCCCAGTACTTGAGCAACTGTATGTATTGGTATGTATCGCAATTTGTCCTTTGTGCCCGTACGGAACCATAGTTCAGAAGAGTGAAGCGAACGATACGTATATATACTAAGTACTGCCACGTCTGTATCAGGAGACTGTATAACAACACGCATGTGGTCTTTTGAAGCGTGTAGCGCGTGCAACATCATACGCGTATCTGCTTCCTCGTGATCTGATCGAAGTTCTTCCAAATACGACGAATTGTTCGCTGAAATGACAACAACATCCATTCCATCGTTAAAGCCACCAGCAAGAATGACGCAATTGTCGGCAGATAGCATATTTGGACCAGTATCACGCCACCGCTTGCTGAGAAATGCAACCAGGTTACTTTTGTTGCTTGGATTGCTGATGTACTTGGCCCATTGCTTTGGAACGGGAGTATTTTCTCCAGCAATCTTTACTTCCAATGCTGTTGATGACCCACGTTTTAGCCGCTCTTCTGCTTTGAGAGATTCCAGTCTATCATATCTGTCAAAAACTATATCTACTCTGTTGCAGTCTTCTTGATTCAGTGGAACTGTAAAGATGTGCCAGTATTTATCAGCCAATTCTCCAAATGTAGACGTACGTCCAGTTTTAACCATTTGCACAATTGCCATGCCATCTACTACATAAGCTGTTGCGCCTGTCTTGTCAACAGGTGGAAGCCGTCCATCAACATTTACTTCCTTTTCTAGTTCACTTAACAAAACACTTTTCACATCCTTTCTTAGAGTCCCATCCGTATGTGACAATGATAGTGGAACAGCAGACAGTTCATACGTCATCACTAGTTTTAAATCAACATCTCTGGACCTTGCGGCAATAATTAATCGACCAAATAGTTCGCGGTCAGATCTCACATTGTGAATTTTTTCATCATTTGTTTTGAGTTTTTTTCTTCTGTGCTAGGCTGGCAAATGTTTTAAGTTTTAAGTGTGACAACGTGTCCCAAAAGCTTCTCGTGTTAGTGACCAGCCGCTCCTGAACAAAATTGTCCATACTCTCCTTACCAATGTCACAGGCGGAAACAAGTCTCTTGGCGATTTCACTAGGCAATACCACGCCAGTTGCAATGTTTACAAGCGGAAGACACTCGCTGTCGTCGTTTTCCGCAATATTATAGGGATTGGTCATTATATCTGATGAGAACATCGAAAGTATCTTCTGCACATCGGTTTCATCCCTGTTCATTCGATTATTCCCCATTTCCTTATGTACTCCAAACATGTGACTATCTTTTAACCCACCCATTTGCTTTGTGACCGTTGTTATCGCTGCCCTCTCGTGGCTAGTTAAAAACCACCTCTCCAGTGCTCCTGGCTGTTGTGTTATTCCAATAATATCACCTCGCTTTTTGGAATCCAAATAAATCGATCGCTCTAAGGCCATATCTGTCCACACTTGATTGAATGGATGGTCTGAGCGACTTACGGAATGATTTCCATTCAAGAATTGTTCATGTACATGGGGATGTGTACTTGGAAGCATCTTCATGTCCGCAAGATATATTGGCAGCCATCTTGTATAATTGGTTGTGCCCATGCTGTAGAAATATGGCGCCATAGCAGCATTAGCAGATAGGTGTGTCTGCCAATCTCCAGTTCTCTCAGCTCTTATGAATCCAAGCAGCAGCTCTACCATATGAATATATGAGTTTCAAAATGCGAACAGGTGTGATTTCGAGCTTGACTCAACTTTAAAGGATTTGAACAGCTGTTGCAATTTATTCACGTACATACACACCTCTTTGAAATTTTCTTGCAGTGCGTCTAAGTCGTCAATGCTGCTTCGGCACATCTTAATTTTCTCATCCAGACTCTCCAATTATGTTGGAGTAATGTGGTCTTCATGTTGTCCATTTTGTTGAACCCATTTGGAAAAAGACTGCCATTGTAATCGCAGCAGCGCTTCCATAACCAATTTGTGAGCCCTCACTCCTCGATTATATGACTTCCCTTTAAGTAGAGCAGCAGCCGTGCTGCTACCATATGTGTTGGCCTCTATGAGGAGATCTTCTAAGCCAGGGTCATCAAACATCTTTCCAATAACAGCTAAGTAGTTTAGCGCAATGTGGAATCCCCCCAGTCTGATCACAGTGTCACTAAACTCTTCTTTATATCGCCACTGTATCTCCTTTGCCTTGACATATATGACCAAGTCGAATGTAATGACCGAGTCATTCTGTCCTAGTGTTGTCATCATTCTTTGAACTTGTTTCATGACCGTATACACCGTATTGAATTCAGTTGGTGATCCGTAAATCATTGGACAGTAACCGATTTGTGTAAAAGGTGCGTTAGCACATGATACAAGTGCATTAAATCCACTCCAACTAGGGACTGTTTGTGTTTCTGTGGTCATCATGGGTACAAGATCTACCGCAAACAATTTTATTGGACCCATCCGAACGATGGCCCATGCAAGATCCATGACTAATGCCTGTTCCTGGATTGAGCTATCACATTGGTACCAATCCTTCTTGACAGTGTCTATGAACGTGGTCACAACTGGTCTTCGACCAAACACCCCACAATCAAGAATTCTGTTTTCAGTACCTGGTGCTGTCAAAGCCCTTCTCCTGACTGAGTGTTCAGCATGTATGACACGCTCTGGTCTTGAGTTATTACACGATCATGCTTATATCGTTGCGCACTGTGGATACAGCCAAAGCCTAGACCCACTATGCAAAGAAATCAGGATAACTAATTAGTGCTACCACAATTTGTTTGTACAACAGGGCTTAACATGTGTGGGACATGCCTCCCAAGCCACAGCAAGTGTCAGACCTTCCGAATACTGGGTGTGCTACGTCACGATTCTGACCTAGCTTTAGCTCCTGGACTATAGGACAGTGGTAGGAAATTACGAAGAAATAAGATATTTTCATGTGGTCGACATGTGAAAATCTCTAGCCATTTAATAGGCCCAGCAGCAGCAGCAGCAGCAGCGGAGGTAGTGGCGTGAGCAGCAGTAGTAGTAGTAGTAGTAGTAGTAGTAGTAGTAGTAGTAGTAGTAGTAGTAGTAGTAGTGGTAGTAGTAGTGGTAGTAGTAACAGCAGCAGCAGCAGCAGCAACAGCAGCAGCAGCAGCAGCAACAACAACAACAATAACAACAACAACAACAACAACAACAACAACAACAGTAACAATAACAACAAAGCAGCAGCAGCAGCAGTAGCAGCAGCAGCAGCAGCAGCAGCAGTAGTAGTAGTAGTAGTAGTAGTAGTAGTAGTAGTAGTAGTAGCAGCAGCAGTAGCAGTAGCAGTAGCAGTAGCTGCAGCAGAAGCAGCAGCAGCAGCAGCAGCAGCAGCAGCAGTAGTAGTAGTAGTAGTAGTAATAGTAGTAGTAGTAGCAGCAGCAGTAGTAGCAGTAGCAGTAGCAGTAGCAGTAGCAGTAGTAGTAGTAGTAGTAGTAGTAGTAGTAGTAGTAGTAGTAGTATTAATAGTAGTAGTAGTAGTAGTAGTAGTAGTAGTAGTAGTAGTAGCAGTAGCAGTAGCAGTAGCACTAGCAGTAGCAGTAGCAGTAGCTGCAGCAGCAGCAGAAGCAGCAGCAGCAGCAGCAGCAGTAGTAGTAGTAGTAGTAGTAGTAGTAGTAGTAGTAGTAGTAGTAATAGTAGTAGTAGTAGCAGCAGCAGTAGTAGCAGTAGCAGTAGCAGTAGCAGTAGTAGTAGTAGTAGTAGTAGTAGTAGTAGTAGTAGTAGTAGTAGTATTAGTAGTAGTAGTATTAGTAGTAGTAGTAGCAGCGGCGGTGGCGGCGGCTACAACGCGACGACGACGACAACGGCGACAGCAGTAGCAATAGTAGTGCAGCAGCATCCGCCGCCGCCACAGCGGCAGTAGCAGTGGCTCTAGCAACATGAACAGAAGCAGTAGTAATAGCAGCAGTAGCTCAAGTTTAAGATCTGTTTATGTAATGCTAACGATAGCCTGTGGAAGTAAATAATTAGGCAGTTTGTTATGGCAGTGGAGGTGCAATATATGCAATTAATTATACAATGCGCTATACACATATAGATTCTCCCATACCAATACTCATAAGTTCATATTAACCCTTCGAACCTTGAGTTCCCATTCGTATAAAGTCGGATCTCTAATATAATTTTACACGTTAAAAATTTGTATTAATAGGCCTATACAAAGACCTAATGAAATCGTGGTATGTTAAGATTTATTTCATATTATTACATCTAGTCACCCAATTTAAATCTCTAAAAGTATGCACTTTTATTTCCAAGCGTTCTGCTGTGAATGTGTACCTTTAAACAAACTTACACATAATTCTACCCAACCAATCCTATCTATAACGGACACTGTATGGTTTATGTAAACGTAGTCACTAAAGACAGGTAGAACCATAACACAACTCATTTTCTATAGTAGGTATAAATGGTTTTAAGACCAAATGATGGCGATTCCTTAAGGCATGTGGTCATATGACCACACATCTTAAAATATAGCCATCATTTGGCGCAAGAGCAAGTATCGATAAAAGACAGGTTTAACTGTACAATGACCTAGATTCCCCACGCATTCTCCGCGAAATAGCAGGCTGGCGCGCAGATAGCGTGGACTTTGCGCAGAGTTTTATGAATACGACGCTTCGCTATATAGGCGTGCCCGCAACCTCCCTGCTAAGTGCGCGCAAAGCAGACGCAACGCAATCTTTTGCGTATTCTTTATGAATAAGGCCCCTGAGTAACATGGCAAACGATAGAGATTGTTTTCACGCATGCCCAATGACATTTCATCTGAAAGCTTAAGACGGACCGGTGTCGGATCGCTTGCCTCGAATAATGAAGTGTGGCTTGAGTCAATTATCTTCTCACAGTTGATTACCGAGCCGGGTACCAGCGTCTTCAAATCTGTATAATTAGAGATTTTGCGTGGATTGGAGAAGGAGGAAATGAGATCAAACAGTTCTATAGAAGTTGTACTGTATTCGTGTCACCCTGGCACATGATTTGGAGCCTACGAGTCCCAAAGAGCCATTTTAAATGGCGTTAAGATGAATAGATACATCCTATCTGTAACTCAGGTATAAGACATCATAATCAATTACGTGACATGTAGGCTGACGTCACAATCATAATTGACAGAACGATTCCGTAATGAAGCTGTCATAGTCCGGTACGTCTATGAATTGACCTCTCCAGTTTATGAATCCATCAGATGACGTCATAATCAATACGTGACGTGTAGGGTGACGTCATAATCATTACGTCATGAATAGCTTGATGTAGTTCGTCTTAAACGCTTAAAAATTCGTCAAGTTGTATGAGGTGTGTGTATTTACTATTTAATAAACATGCTGTCGACTATTTTGAAACTAGTTTGACTAGGCACAGTTGCTGCCGTAGTTATTTGTTTCAAAATATTTAATAGCTTACCTGCATCATTTTCTGGCAATTGATAGTCACAGATTTCAGGGATCGATCGATCTCAATACCGGCGAGGTGTAGGTGGAGTTTAGCTAGAGATGGGCTTGCATATCTAAAATGTGAAAGGACCATTGCACGTCTTTGATGGACTATGAATAAATATTATGTTGAATATTTTGAAAATATTTTCACTAAGCCAGTCAAATTTGTTTCAAAATATTCAACGGCTTACCTGTATAATTACGCTGAAAATATTATTCTGAGAATTCATGGTTCAAAGTATATAAATCGATTCCAACACGCGCAGCACGGGGACGGAGCCTAGCTAGGAATGGGTGGGGCAGAGCTAGAAATGGCTTCTCGTTTTGATTTGTAGGCGCTTCGTTGGCAAACATGCGTGATATCGGTTATTACACACTGACGCACACGCGCGCACAGACGCGCAAGGACCGATAGACACCCACACGCGCGTCCATGCGCGCACTGATTTGACTCAGCATGACAATAATGTTCCTCAATCGTCTTATGGGCTATTTGAGTTGTTACTAAATTACGTAGACATTAGACCAGTAACTGTAATTAGTTACGCACGCCTTGTCCCCTTCAAACTGTCCATCCATCAATCAAAACCAATATTAATGATCTCTGGATTCTGGCCAGTGAATCACATACATGATGTTAAACATAGACGCACATTAGTCGCTTGACCACACAAACAAATGACACTCTGCGGAGAAGCGACCGCTATGAAAAGACATCATTAGAGTGCCGTCTTTGGCAATCATGACTTTTACAGTAGTTAATCCTACTTCGGCGGACGCTGGTGGGCGGGGCACTTCGAAACTGGGAACATGAGGATTTGAGATGACACGTCATCGAGAGAGATATCATGGTTTAATATGTGACAACATAAGTTGAACACCTCTTGTATGTTCGTGATTAATCAGTCTCGAGCAGGCGAGGAATAAAAAACTAACTTTAATTTAAGACAGACGAGCATGCAGCCATAAATGTGATTTAGCCTTATAGGTGCTGAAAATAAAAGTAAAAGGGTATACATTGAAAGGCTTACATTGTGGACCTCAATCTAATGAAACTAAATATCCTCAGTATTTGTTGATTTCATTCAGTAGATATTATTATAATTTGTTTAGGTGTGAAGTTGGATTGGGGATGCAAATCTCTAATTAAACTTTACCAAAAAAAACATTAATATATAAGGGATGAAATCATCATATGTTAAAGTTAGTGATACAACTTTGTGTGTCTGGTATTTTATTGGTTTTTGCAAACGCTGAACATAAACTGGCAGTCAAAATGTTAAGAAAGCTAAATTTGTTGCAAGCGCATTGAAAAATTAAAACGCGTTATATATGTCAGATACAAATCTGCCAAAACCAAGAAGGATGCTATACGTTATAATTTCCGACGTATCGTGTTTGTATCGTTCAAATCTTTTGCCAGTCTCAAATCTGGATTTAACATCTTTAACATGATTCGGATGATATCGGGATTTAAAATAATTTTCCCGCATTCTGTTTTGTGTGAATGGCGAAGATCTGCAATCCTTGAGAAATCGTGTTAACAGTAGTAGCATTGATGTTCCGCTTTCTGACATTGCCTTTATTGATATTCCTAATGCACGCTATTGTCACTGTTATTGCCGTCGTTGCTGATATTGTTATTGTTGTCGTCTTCGTCATCACACTCGTTGCCATCGCCGCCAACGTTGCTGCCTCCGCCCCAACCGTCGTCGTCGTCGTCGTCGCTGTTTTATTGTTAAGGTTGTTGCTGCTGTTGGTGTTGTTGTTTGCAGTTTTGATAAAGGTGTACGTAAAGGTGTCGATGTCGATATTGATCTGGATATCGACGCCGATGACGATGACGATGACGCGCCAGTGGTAGTGACAGTGTCAGTGCCAGCGTCAGTCCCAACGTCAGTGCCAGAGTCATGTGTCAGCATCAGCGTAAGCAACATAGCCACACTCAGAGCCAACGCTGGCACCGGTGTCATTTCGGTGTCAGTGTCAGTGTCACTGCCAGTGCCAGTTTCAGAGACAGCGTCATGTGAAGGGAGATGGCAGTAGTATAGGGGGGTTCTGTTCGTTATTGTTCTTCCCAGGGGGTCTTCGAGAACAATGGGTTTTTCAGGAGAACAAAAGAAAAGCTTGTGGAATGGAATGTTGAGAACAATGGCGCACAGAACGCCACGCATTCTAGAGAACAATGACGTACAGAACGCCACGTTTTTCTCGATAACAATGACGCACAGCTGCACACGTTTTTTGGATTTGCAACACTCTGGAATGTTCTATTATTTTGAATTAGTTAACCCTTAAAAGTTTAAAAGTTGTGTATTTTACGTTTAAATGTAGTGGCGGCGCTCCCCCCTCCGTGGTTATCTACCGTTGTAAAAATAATAAGAGAGTAATGTAAAAGAATAGAGTTTAAGAGGTGGTCTGATAATGGAGGTCGTAGGAGGAGGAAGTTGAGGATGTATGAGGAATTACGGTATTGATGTTTGAAAATAATTTGACTGTTTCGTCGCTAACGTTATTAGTAAACTGTAGAATATTTAGAGACTGCCTGTAAGCTGTTACTGTCTTAGCAACAGGTACCAGACAGATTAGCAACACAATATTAAAAATAATCTTGTATTAATGGTATGTTCGGTTGGAATGGTAACCACGACTTGGTGGTGATGGACTGGATTGTATCATGGGTTAAAAAGAAGTTAACCCTTTCACCGATGAATATATATCTCATTTTCATCGATACCATACAGGAAAACTGTTGAATATTTTGAAAATAATTTGACTGCCTGTGTCAGTTGGGGCGGAATGCTATAGTATTCCTCCTCAGTTGATATTGCTGGATAATTATGAGAGCGTTGCTAGCGTACTTGTTTACAAGGTATGCATGATGTATGAATATTTAGATAATTTGTTGCTGAATATTTTGATAATTTGAGTGGTAGCTGAATATTTTGATAATTGGTTGCTGAATATTATGATAATTGGTTGCTGAATATTTTGATTGGTTGCTGAATAAATTGATTAGTTGCTGAATATTTTGAAAACGATTTGACTGTGTAAATTTTAATTTCTTATTAGGCGATGTTAGGTAAGAGAGAGGTGGTCTTATAACGGAGGTCGAAGGAGGAGGGGGGAATACTATCTCGGACACCCTCTGCTAGGCATTGTTCTCCGCGCATGAGCGTGTCTTTATTCATCTGGTGGTCCTTTAAGAAAATGCATAAAGGTGGTCGCTCAAAGAGGTGTCACGAGGGATGAGGAGGATGGCTGGCGTATGCTAGCATATTCGCTGAGGTAATGTCTTGCGCGATATCTCTGTACGAATATTTTGAAAATAATTGATTGTAAGCCGCTGGTGGTTTAGTCACCATTAACCTCCTCCTTGGTTTAAGTCATTTTAAAAATGGCAGTCATTTAATTATTAAATTTTCAAAATTGTTATGGAAATGGTCATCGTTGACGATCGATGTTGTATAATATTATATAGATAGTTTTGTCTACCATATTTATGTCTTTAAAGCGTCAATCATTTAATTATTAAATTTTTTTAAATATGAACAAACTCCCAGTCATTTAATTTTCACATATATATAATTTTATCTTAAGTATTTAAGGCGATTCTTTAAAGTTGAAGTCATTTAATTATTAAAATTTCAAAAAATGAGCAAAATGTATTCCCCAGTCATTTAATTTTCAAAAATCAGACACGTACACAGTAATTTTTCCTATGCGATTATATAGATAGTGTTATCTATCGTATTTATGTCTCTAAAATGGCAGTCATTTAATTATTAAATTTTCAAAAATATGAACAAAATGCATTCCTAGTCAATGGCAAAGCATTAATCGACCACGAACAATAGCGTACAGATGCCCATTTAGAACAGTAGCATCCATCGACCACTTTTGACGGATCAGAATGTGTGCTTGCGTATGCATGAGTGAAGAGGGTTGTTATGTGTAAAAACTTTATTACATTAATTTATTTTTTGAACAGATAAAGAGTTCTCTATCGAATGAGTTGTGGGCCTTGAAAAGGGCCATGTTTTGAGATAGGTCTCAGTCTTCGCAGATCCGCAGAGGCGTGATTGTCAGTTTGGTAACAAACTGCGTCATGTGCGGATACTGTTTGATTGGTAATAGACAATAGCACTTCTTGCAGGTGTACACCATCTCTTTAGGTTCTGTTTTCTTGATCATACGCCTACATACCCTCTCGTGTTTCGACCGTCGGCATATGGTGTCGCGGATGTCGATGGAACACCAACGACATCGCACATACCCAGTGTCTGATCCGTCAAATTTTGTACTGCTGGCCATTTTAGCCAACTGCACATTAACATTTACATTTATACCACATTGCTCTACTACAAATAAAATATAAGGAATATCACGTGAGATGAAATCTGACTGCCTAAGGCTACCTAACTACTCTGCAGTTACACATCCAACCACTTTGCGATGTTTAAACTGGAATGAGAAAATGGATTGAATTTGTACCGTTTATAGGAATATATGTACTGCAGCCGGAAATCCGCAACACGAGCCCGCAAATCCGCAACACGCGCTCGCATGCGGCCACACATGTACGCATGCATTTTGGCGTGTATGCATGTTCAGGCATGCGCATATAGTTGTTGCCATCCGCAACATGCGCCCGCAAATCCGCAACACATTTTAGCCGAATGTACATTAACATTTACATTTATACTACATCGCTCTACTACAAAAAAAATGTAAGGAATATCGCATGAGATGACTATCGTCCTATCAAAAGCTGTCGCGTACTGGCCTCCATATAATGACACATACATGCAGGCGAAAGTCTTGGATATGTTCACTGGCTAGACGTGATGGATCAGTTTGTTAAATGGTTTATGCGCATAAAAATCTGTGCACGTTAACAAAGTATCCAGTGAAATATGTTTTCTCTGACCACCTCGTTATTGTACATAAAGCATCTATGATTCGCTTTTAATCTTTCAATTTGTATGCAAATGCATTAACCTTCATCTAAAACCCTCAAACATGAAACTAAGCGGCTTCCCACCAGTCATTTAATTTTTTTTTAAAGAGAGCAAAGTACATCTCTATGTGGGTAATATATAGCTAAGCCAAGCGGTGTTGTATGCATACTATTATATAGATAATAAACATGCATCTCGTGTTTAAGGAGTGGTCTTTAAAGCGACAGTCATTTAATTATTAAATTAAAAAAATTGTTATGAAAATGGTGGGAACAATGTTCACCGTCGTCATCATTGCCGAATAATGATGAGCACCCTTGTATCGTGTAATGTATCAGGTGGTCAATGCGGTCCCTCGTGATTGTAGTAAAACAGTATTTTGAAACTAAGCAGAATCGTGGCTTCCTATGTCAAATTGTCGCATTGAACACCACTTTTTTAAGAGTTTGTGCGAACGAAGGTGCTAGTGCGAATTGTAGCTTCCTATGTCAAATTAGTATCAAAACTATTCGCTTAAACTACCAATGCACCACGATTTAGGTTTGAAGAATCAGAAAATAACATTCCTGGAATGAGTGTAGGGGTGGTTGCATAACTGAGGTCGAATGAGTGAGGAGGAGGAGGGATGCGGTATGCTAGTGCGGCGCTGCCTGGTGCGAGGGATGAGGTATGCTAGCATACTTGTTTACAAGGCCGGCAATGTGCGTTGTCCAAATATTTTGAAAATAATGTGACTGCAGTGTTAGCAAAAACTTTCTATCAAATCATTTCCATGATATTTAGTGAATATTTTGAAAATAATTTGACTGTCTGCATGAACTTTTGCTCAAATCGTTTCCAAAATATTTTGCTAGGAAGTAGATCCCTGGAATGTCTAAAACACCTCTCCAGTCAGCCAGTTAAAGGTAATAAAACTAGGAAAAATTACCATATCTGGATACACACAGTATGTATTATGAGTACCTAGTCAATGAGGACCCGACAACAAAAATAATATAGTTGGCTAACCATTGTCTAGACATTGTTACCGCAACCACCTACTATCAGTACCACCCATCACCATCATCACCACCACCACCACCATCACCATCCCTCTATAACCACCAGCACCACTACCCACTAAGCACCAACACCCACCACCAAGTATTAACCCCACCACCATCATCCGCCACAACACCTATTTCCACCAACCACCAACCCCACCGCCGACACCACCAGCACCACCACCACCAACAGCATCAGCACTCCGATTTGTATATTGAGGGATGTGGGGGACCTGGCTGGGCGGGCAGCTACAATCATCAAATCAACATGTGCATAAAGAACCAATGTTTTATTTGTATCCATATTTTTACATTGAAGTAAATATTACATATGATAAAACATATAGTTGCTGTAGTATAAACAAATAGTCAATGTTCTGGAGATCCATTTTATCCATGACTGATTCCTTATGGATCAGATCTATCACCGTCAGAATCATCATCATTATCCTCAGCATCTAGATGGTGCCTTATGTACTTCTTGATCAGAAACTTTCTTTTTCGAAAAGCTGAGAAGACTGCGTCATCGTATGCATACCCCTCGTCGATAAAATCTTTAATTTACTTACGAATTATTTTAATGAGTGTAGAGTCCTGTAATCTTCTCCACTGGAACATTATGTCTATACACTTTGTAACTAAAGCATCAGCATATATGGAAATAGGTGCATTGCCCACACCATTTGGGTCTGTGGCCACTTCGCCATCCTCATCTTCTAAACCTGATTGTTCAGCGTCTAAGACCTGCTTAATATTTTGGAATATGGTAAATAGTTCCTCATTGCCTATGGCTTCATTTTCATCTTCGCCTTCATCTTCATTCTCAGAGTCCACTGAGTCATCACTGTCTTCACTCTCCATCTCCACTGGCTCATCATCTTCACTCGTCATCTCTGTCATTTCTTCATCCTCACTGTCCAGATTTTTGCTATCTTCATCGTTATGGAATCGGATCTTATGCCGCTTCAGGTCATTTGACCTATTAAAAGTTGAACCACATTCAAAACATTTATGTCTCGGCATGTTGATTATAGGAAAAATCTAGCAAGTATTCAAGTTACAAGGTTCTTCAAAGAAATCTGACTGCCTAACTACTCTGCAGTTACACGTCCAACCACTTTGCGATGTTTAAACTGGAATGAGAAAAGGGATTGAATTTGAACCATTTATAGGATTATATGTACTGCGGCCGCAAATCCGCAATATGCGCCCGCAAATCTGCAACATATGCCCGCAATAGGCATCATGCACCCGCAATCCACAACATATGCCCACAAATCCGCAAATGCAGCCCGCATGTGGCCACACACGTATGCATGCATTTTGGCGAGTATGCGTGTTCAGGCATGTACATACACTTGGTGCCATCCAAAACACACACCCGCAAATCCGCATCATGCGCAAGCAAATCCGCAACATATGCCCGCAAATCCGCATCATGCGCCCGCAATCCGCAACATATGCCCGCAATCTGCATCATGCGCCCGCAATCTGCATCATGTGCCTGCAATCCGCAACATACGCCCGCAAATCCACAAATGCGGCCCGCATGCAGACGCACATGTATGCATGCATTTTGGCGTGTATGCATGTTCAGGCATGTACATACACTTGGTGCCATCTGCAACACACACCCGCAAATCCGCATCATGTACCCGCAAATCCGCAACATACGCCCGCAAATCCGCATCATGCGCCCGCAATCCGCAACATATGCCCGCAAATCCGCATCATGTGCCCGCAATCCGCAACATACACCCGCAAATTCACAACATGTGGCCCGCAGGTGTTCGCACATGTATGTATACATTTTAGCCAGCAGAGCCAGTCATTCCGATGAAAATTTTTCAAAAAGTCTTCTGGTGCACGCATGCGCACACCACGGCATGCACGCACCTACGCACAAGGGCACAACGTATAACTAGCAGTATCGCATATTAGCATGTGCATACGAGCATGACCTATATTAAACCCTTATGACATACCCTCTCCAACCTATATACCATTTTTCAGACACCGCACTCTCACACATTACGACCACAATGTCTAGAAAAATGGATGGCTGTCAGAGGCAGTCATTCCGATGATAAATTTTCAAAGACAGACTTCTCTAGGGCTGCAAGTATGAATATGAAGAATTTCGCTTGGGTTGTCGGGTGGGTGGGTGTTGGTGGTGGGGTTAATGCCTGGTGTTGGGTGTAGTTCGTGGTGTTGCATGCACGCACCTACGCACAAGGGCACAACGTATAACTAGCAGTATCGCGTATTAGAACATGTGCATACGAGCGAGACCTTTATTAAATCCTCATTGACATACCCTCTCCAACCTATATGCCATTTTTTTTCAAACACAGAGCTCTCACACATTCCGACCACAATGTCTAGATAAATGGATAGCTGTCAGAGTCAGTCCTTCCGGTGATACATTTTCAAAAATAGTCTTCTCTAAGGATGCAAGTATGAATATGAAGAAATTCGCTATGGGTTGGCGGGTGCGTGGGTGGTGGTGGTGGTGGGCTTAATGCATGGTGTTGGGTATAGGTCGTAGTGGTGGTGGTGGTGGGTGTTGGTGATGATGATGGTGGTTGGTGGGGGGGGGGGGTGTTTGCCGGCGTAATGACTAGACAAATGGATAGCCTGCAGTGCCAGTCATTCCGATGATAAATTTTCAAAAATAGTCTTCTCTTGTACTATGGACATTTTCTTGAAGAAATTCGAGGGTTAAAAGGGTTAAGAAAGTCTCTAGCGTCCATGTAATGGTGCAACACGAGGTGGTCGCTTAGGACAGGACTGAATTATATAGTAAAAAACATGGTTATTAACGTATCACTGCTCTGTAGCCACACGCATATATTTATCTTTGTAGTAAATGACCATCTATGATTATGCTACTACTCTTGTAATGTTGCTCTTAATTGTCGTATCATTAAGCGTCGGTAAACAGCAATAGCCGGTGAGCGGGTGCAGGCGTTATTATCGATTTTTTATAAACTCGCGGCGATGACATTGTAATATCTTGTGCTTAGAACGAAACGTGAGGTACTAACATGTTCTTTCATTATTAACACATGGTATGTTTGTATCTCGATTCAAGATTGATCTCACGGCTATTTAAGACGTATGGATAAATCATACGCAACAAATAATCTTTTTAGCATAAGTACGCTCGACATACAATTCTATAAACACACGGAACCCTCAGAGGCATAATGACCACATTTTAACCATCGTATCTAAAACGACTGACGTTATTTCAAAGTATTAAAAAAACAATTTGTGCGTAATGATGGTTAAAAGTCCATCAAAATATTCAACAAAAATAGTTTACTAATAAATTAAAGTTAGCAACGTCAAATTAATTTCAAAATATTCAACAGTTTTCCTGTATGGTATCGATGAAAATGAGATATATATTCATCGGTGAAAGGGTTAACTTTTTTAACCAATGATACAATCCAATCCATCACCACCAAGTCTTGGTTACCATTCCAACCGAACATACCATTAATACAAGATTATTTTTAATATTTTGTTAAAAATCTGTCTGGTAGCTGTTGCTAAGACAGTGACAGCTTACAGGCAGTCTCTAAATTTTCTACACTTTACTAATAACGTTATCGCCGAAACAGTCAAATTACTTTCAAAATATACAGCAATACCGTAATTCCTCATACATCCTCAACCTTCTCCTCCTACGACCTCCGTTATCAGACCACCTCTTAAAATCTATTATGTTACTAATCTATCTGGTAGCTGTTGCTAAGACAGTAACAGCTTACAGGCAATCTCTAAATATTCTACAGTTTACTATCAGACCACCTCTTAAAATCTATGTTGTTACTAATCTGTCTAGTAGCTGTTGCTAAGACAGTAGCAGCTTACAGGCGGTCTCTAAATACTATACAGTTTACTAATGACGTTAGCGACGAAACAGTCAAATTATTTTCAAACATCAATACCGTAATTCCTCATACATCCTCAACCTCATAAGACCTCCATTATCGGACCACCTCTTAAACTCTATTATTTTACATTATCATACATCATCTCTTATTATTTTTACAACGGTAGATAACCACGGAGGGGGACGCGCCGCCACTACATTTAAACGTAAAATACACAACTTTTAAACTTTTAAGGGTTAACTAATTCAAAATAATAGAACATTCCAGAATGTTGCGAGTCCAAAAAACGTGTGCGGCTGCGCGTCATTGTTCTCAACATTCCATTCCACAAGCTTTTCTTTTGTTCTCCTGAAAAACCATTGTTCTCGAAGAACCCCTGCTGGGAAGAACAATAACGAACAGAACCGCCCTATACTACTGATGGCATCTTACTAAATTAATAATCATGGCAGAGAAAGCAAGCTGTCGTATTTGTGTCAGTCGCTAAGTTTTGGCGAATATTGATCGCGCTACAACACTTGTTTGGTCGTGTCTGCATTAGTTCTTTTAGCGCCCTATAGACCATTCAAATCATCACTTATTATGTAGCTTCTAAGCAAACATGATGCAACAATTAGTCTAGTGCGAACACACGCTCTGACGAGAAGACATGAAATTGTTTGCAAAAGTTTCGGTATTGTTAGAATTCATCGAATTAGTGTTTGGCAAACTTGTTATAGATTACTTAGATATATGGACCCAAGTGAGCTCAGCGGATGGTTTGTCCGGCGTTCACAATAGACCAACCAGATTGATCAGTACAACTACCTTGTATTAATCAATATTCGTTATATTCGCTCTTTCCTCATTATTTCGATAACAGTTTTGCTGTAATAAGTTCATGATGGCAACAGCGTGCAGGTACGCTGTTTAAAAAGGGCCGTCAGCTGTCCTTCATTGCAGTCATGGGATATTTACCATTGTACCCTTGCGATACATGCGTTAATGTTTTCAAGCAGTCGTGCATGTATTATGCTGAATATTGTGATGCTAGTTTCATTTGGATCTATTTTGGTTTGTCATTTTAACCCTTTATCACTCATATCAGCAGACAACGGCTTCTGCAGTGGTTTTGAGAAATGCCAATTTGCAGATGAAGACAAAACTATGTTTGACAAATTACCACTGTAATGACTGGCTCGATAACCGAGGCAGTCATCCCAGTGGTACATTTTCAAAAATAGTCTTCTCCTCATCTGCAAATGGACATTTTCTTAGAGAAAATTTTAATTTTCTTGAAGAAATTTGAGCGTTAAATGGTTACAGTCTTCATACTTATATCTACGAATCGATTTCGTCTAAGCTTTACTTGTATATTTGATCTAAGATCTTGCCATTAACGTATTGAACGGGATTAATCATTTAGCCGAGGAAAATGCAGTATTACGATTTCAAGACAACTAGACAAGAAATAATTTGGATATTTTGAAACTAATTGTACTGAATGTTGTTGCTGCTATAAGCAGAAACAGCTTTCAGCCAAATAAGGTTAAGAATGGTAAAAGTAATATTTCTAATATCAGCCGGGAATGTAAGGTGTGTGGTACGTGAAGATAACATGATTAAGGACTGTAGCAGATTGCCGCGATGAAATATTATATAAAGCCTGTGCATTCGTAATATTTATAACTTGGGACCTTGGCTACAATAAAGGGATATATCTCTAGCTTGGCCACGCCTATTTACAGCTAAGCCACGCCCACTTTGTATGTGTGGTGGTATTAATTTTTTATAATTTGAACGCTGAATTACCAGAATCCTGAATCCAAGGTAATTATACACGAAAGCCGTTAAATATTTTGAAACTAACTTTACTGGAGAGTCTTGCTGTCTATATGAGCAGCGACGCTCAGTCAAATTAGTCTCAAAATATTCAATGCAATGTTTGTTAAATTGGAAATCCATCAAATACAATTCAAGCTTACAATTCGTACACGTCACAGACGTTTATAGCTTCTTGACAGAGTTATTATTATTTCGTTTTGATTGTTAAGTGAGACTATACCTGACGTACATATGATTATAATGTCATATACTTGATTGAAAGATCGGATCCCGCGTTCACGTTTAACAAAATGAATATCTGTGGCCTAAGCATTTAGGGCCTTCCTCATAGCTTAGAAATACAACGGATTGCCTATATTATGCGGTAGTGCCACATGTTGATAGATGAAACCGATCGATCGATCATGTACATGCCATCATAATCAATTATACCACATATACAGTCTGATGTAACAATCATAATTTACAGAAATATTCCGTCATAATGCTGGAATAATCCTTTTAAGTGTACGAATTGTAATGTTTACTATTTAAACACATTATGTCGACAATTTTGAAAATAATTTGACTCGGCACTGTTGCTGCCATAGGAATCAACAGCACCCAGTCAAATTAGTTTCAAAATATTCAACAACATATCTGTAAAATTACCGTGATATTTGGAATCAGGGAATTACATTTTCGCTTGATGCCAGCACGTGCAAACTCGTGGGCTGATTGATATGTTGGTGTGGATCTTGGTGTTGAATGCATTCCTTGACATACGTCCAGTCTCCTACTGTTACTTAGACTAACAAATCCAAAATGGCGTCAACCACATCACGGAAAATAAACAACTAGTTTATCAAGCGAAGGCCGCCGGACACGTACGGCAAATAATGAAGTCAATTATTTTACCCAGGCGCAGTTTGTGAATGCGTAACCGTAAGCCACAGGAAGTCGGCTAGCTATACCTTATTCACAGACTGCTTGTCAAGTTTGTTATAATAAGGGACGTTATTCAATTGGCAGCTCACCATTGCTTCACACGTAGTATATTAAGCTGCTATGTGTAAGGCGATTCCACAAAATGTGAACATTTATGGTAATGGGTTGTGGAAGAACGAACAATAGTAAATGCACATATGTAGTTGAAAGCTGTAGATATGCGATGATTGTTTCTTCAGACGCCCTTGGCCATCTCGCCATTTGAGTTTCCAAGAGTCTTGATTTCGCTGTATCTGCTCAGATAATCGGCTTTGACATGAATTTATCGCTGCCATATGCAGCAACCTCTTGCAGTCAATTTAGTTTCAAAACATTCAACAAAATATGAATAACCTTGTAAACGAGTAGTCGAATTAGTCTTTTCATGCTTAATGTGTTGAACGATAATAGCACATACACATTGCTCGAGATCGATTGCGTCTGGGACGAATAATATAGACTGATGAGGACTAGCGATTTCAGATTAAATTGCCGATCAGTTAAATTGACGATCAGTAATTGAGTGATCAATGATCTGAGCAAAGTAATGACAGAGTCCACTTATATTCTAAATTACATTTTGGGAATTAGGACCGATTAGTATGCCTATTGAAGTGTGTCGATACAGATTGATTAAACAGACAGATGGGACATCGCCTTTCAGGAGGTATTAGACAACATCGGGGGAAACAAACCATGTCTTTGGAAATGGCACAAATCCGCCTAGGGGGGGGGGGGTCAATATAGTCTTCAATGACATGAGGAATCCTAAAGCTCACGATATCGATGCAGACATGAAGGTACTGGATACTCTCATTCCTATTATTTGGACAAAAGATATTTATTCCAGACGAGTAGTCCAACGTATTCATTAATAATGATCCAACTTAAGGTGGCATCCTAAGAACCTTTGCAAATTTACAAGGAATGGTGCTACGTTAAATCTTCAGCAATCCACCATATATGTTATGCTGGAATAGCTGGAGGAAGGTAATGTGTATCACTCATAGGTTTACATCAGGCTGTAACGTTTGACATGTACCGAATCGATAATACAAACAACTGTATTCAAACTGGTGTCAAACATGGCTGTTGGGTCGTACTCTCGTTTAACAAAACGGGATCTTTTAAAACAAACAGTCAGCGTGTTCATTGGCGCCGTATTACAGAATGATATGCCTAATTATTGTTGTTGTACGTATTTCCACTATCATAAGATATCTTTAAATAAGTATTCGACGATGATAATTTGATAAGCGATTCACCCAGGTGTCTGGCTTGGTTATGGTAATCTACTTGTATTCAGACTCTCCGGGTTGGTATGCAACAATCACCCCCACCCGGTTTGGTTAACTGATATAACGGTCATATCGTATTATGTCTAACATTCTTGTCAGTTTTTCCGAGCTGAAGCGTAATAGTCAAACCTGGTGTGATATAAATGCGATCTGTATATATATTGCTAGCCGGAATTATACTCTGATATTCTAAAAGTCTATACTCGTTAACCGGAAGCGGTCCAAATAACCACAGGTTCAATACAGTGCAAATAGGGGCGAGTTTGAATGTAAAGTCTAGTTATCTCACATAGTTGCTTTACAGATTATAGCATCCTGTCGGATGATGCAGCAAGTTATGATCTTAGGATCTTTCAAAGGCAAGAATGGTGAGCACAGTAGAATGGATTCTTAAAATCGACACTCTTGATCAATACTCAATAGGGTGGTGCGTACTTAACATCTTCCATGGCTGTCAAGGAATGAACATATGGGATCAATTCGCGGTATTCCATCGGCTAAGCCACAAATAACCCACACCCGTAACCAGTGAATGCTTCGGTGTCAATCTCCTCACCCATCCACCTTAAGAAGTGGCATGCAGACTTATTGGTATGCGTATTTCTCCCCATGCATTGGCAATCACGGCTCTTCAATTCATAAGTTTTCAGGGCGTCATCAATACTGTTTTCTATATAAGCCTAATAAATATTTAAATTGCCAACTGATGCTGCACATTTATTTGCGAGATTTCGTCAAAATAAATGCAGTCCGACTTACTACCATTGAATACTGTAATGATTATTAACCGAGTAACCCGGCTACCACGGCATTTAAATATTTCTCACCAGAAACACTCATGTTTTATTCCAGAATATTTAACTATACTAGTTGTATCACATTTACCCATGCCACTTGCCACACGGGCAAATGCAAGCATGGAGCGCATTTTCTTCTTCTTCACCATAATAACGAGTGCATAGAATGTGGTGAGCAAGACGACCATGCACATATTTTCAGTACATGCTCTCGTCTCAAAACATTGCTACTGGCTATCAGACAGACTGCTTTACATTTGTTGGATGTTGATATCTTTCACTGCATTGATTACATAAAAGGTGTTAACTGTCCAATGTTCCTGAAAATCTGAACGCAAAATCTGACATCGTTTATTTAAATGGGTTATCGAGAACACAAAAATGGCAACATCCATCACACATCAACCACTAATGGATGAACGTTATATCAGTTATCCAATCAACACTCTAGGTGTAGTCGCAGTTCAAAGATGCATCCTGAAGAAAATCTCCATTCATTCCCTATGGGACCATATTCAATGCACTGGCGGTCACATTTCGAGTTCACCGTGTACTTTGGTAGACATCTCTAAGACAAATGTAAAGGTAAGCCATGTACGCAGTTACCAGTTCAAAACTCTAGGTGTAGTTGCGTTTCAAAAATCTATCCTGAAAATCGCCAAAGGGCAATGTCACCTTTTAGGTTGACAAACATCTTCAGGACCCCAAGGGTAACATCCTACCCATGTATGGTAATGATGGTGTAATAGCACTTCGAAGATCAATACTGAAAATCACCATACATATCCTATGTGACTTTTTTGCCTGCGGAAAAGTGGGTAGCTCGAAACCTCTTTGGCTAATACAAATTAAAAGCATAATCACACGATTCTAGACTGGGTAGCAGAAGCTGACCAAGTTTGGATTTGATTGGATGGCAACTGTAGGAGGAGATGCGGTGCAAGTTTCTTTTATGAAGAATAAGAAAGAAAGAAAGTTAAAGGAAAGAAAGAAGAAAGAGCCTGAGTGATTTTAATAACCCACTATAGTTCCATTGAATACATCCTCATCTTTAAGAAAGACATGTTCAATGACACACCCTAAAAACTCTTTGCAGATGAATAGCGGAGATATCTAGATTATGTGACATGTTGATGTAGCACTTGTTACTTTCATTTCAACCAGATGCGAGATTGACGGTGTGATTTATAACTGAACATTCTGTAAAATGAATCTGATTGGAAATTGTGTCAAATTTGTCTCGAGATATCAAACAAGCTGGCATATTTATTTAATATTTCATTACACAGATGGTTAGAATATAATCATGTATTCCCGAAATTTGCTTTCGATCGCTTCAACATATTAAATAATGAACTCATCTAGAGTTCCTCTACCACCACCCCCACCTGGGCTCTTCACAATCGAGGTTAATTTAGTGTATGCATCTGCTCAGTCATCTTTTATTAAGTTACATCATCGCTTTTTTGACAGTATGCATTATTTATTGTATCTGGTAAATCACCAGCCAATCTTTTTTTTATCTCAAGTGAACAAAAAATAAAGCTTTACATCCATTGCTCAATGTATTCATGCATTATTCTTAGACTACTATCCCAATGCGAGGGAACAATTTTGTCATAATTACTGTCTTTTAGTTTTAATATGTGTAATACACGCTCCTATATGTAAATGTGTAGATAAACGAGAAATATTCGTTCTTATTTACATTGTATAAACCAGATGAGAAGCATTTCATTTGCAGGCAACGATTATACTATTTTGTAAAGTTACCACGGGAATGACAGACTGTGTTATTAAACAGGACGTTGTTGCAGAAAGAAGAGTATTTCTGATTTCTGCCTACTCATGTTGCCAATAATTACACAAATTGTTGCCAATTATTTCATGATCCGACTGTTTTAACCTCTTTGACATTTCGCCTTTCTATGTCAGAAGACGAAGGGGAGTACCGTTTTAGGCAGGGGCAGTGAGTATTGCTTACATTTGATCAAGTGCACGTTTATGACAACAGCTACTTCGCAGAGGTTATCAGTACTATGCGTGATCTGTCATCGTTTTTTCCACATCTTCATCGTTTAACTCCTAGTGTCAATTGCATTTATATTCACACACACGCCCACACGCATATAAACAGGAACACGCTTGCACACCAGCACTCATACACTCACACGCACATGCATGCACAAGAATGCACACACACACACACACACACGCACGCACGCGCGCGCACACACACACACACACACACACACACACACATACACACACACACACACACACACACACACACACATACACACACACACACACACAAACACACACACACACACACACACACACACACACACACACACACACATGTGCACACTCACACGCATACACGCATGGACGTCCACATGCACGCACGCATAACGACCCCTGTCGCGCACGGACGCACACACATACACACATACACGCAAACACACACGCATGTACGGACGCACACATGCGGGCACGCACACCCGCACATATGCACACAGCAACATACGCATGCACGCACGCATCCACGCATGTACACACGCACACACACACGGGCACATACGCTCACACGCAGTCACGCACGCCCAGACGCACGCACGCGCGCACACATACACGCAAGCACGCACGCACGCACACATCAAACTAGACGAGTGCATTATGGATAGTACGTACTGTAGACGGTTGTGGACGGTGTTGCAGATATCATGGATGTGGCTGATGGCATTTTGGAATACTGTTTGGATGTTGTTGTTAGTTGCATTTGATTTGTTGATGGTGCTGCTGTTGTGCTGGTCAGGACCGCGATGTTGATGGCTGTGGTTAACTTGATGGTACTGCTGTGGTGCTGGTCGGGATCATTATGTTGATGGCTGTGCCTACCTTGATGGTACTGCTGTGGTGCTGGTCGGGACCATTATGCTGATGGCTGTGGTTAACTTGATGGTGCTGCTGTGGTGCTGGTCTGGACCATTATGTTGATGGCTGTGGTTAACTTGATGGTACTGCTGTGGTGCTGGTCGGGACGGTTATGTTGACGATACTGCGCTGGTGGTGGTGCTGGTCTGGACCGTTATGTTGATGGTTCTGCTGTGATGCTGGTCAGGGCCGTTATGTTGATGGCTTTGTTAACATACTTGTTATTCAGCTTCCATTCATTGCAAACGCGAAATGGTGGGCATGTGCATATCCTTAGAATTACACATTGGCCGCTAACAGCGCTGTATAGAGCGCAATCAGAACGTCTTCACATTAATATGGTTTACGTTTTTATTAACTAGCTCACATAATGTCCTTAGTTGGGAATGCATTATTGGCATCCAATCAAACCAGTTGCGTTTGTGATTTTGGTTCATTTACAATTGACAGTAATTGAGCAGTGTGCTTATTTTACGTCATTTGTCAGTTTCCATAAGAATCGGGAATGTTGTTAGAAGTTCAAAGTGTCCGCAGTTTCCTTTAGGTGTCTTGACGAGTGCATTGCCTACCATTGATCACACACATTACTTTGCTATTGCAATGTGTTCATTTCTATGATATATTTTAATCACACCCACCCACTCACACACCATCCAACCAACACACACACACACGCACGCACGCACGCAATTACACACGCACGCAGGCACGCACTCGTACACGCACGCACGCATGCACGCACGCATACCCACACATCTACCCACCCACTCAACCAACCAACCACCCACCCACCCACTGACACATGCGTACCCATGCACACGTACGTACGCCACCACCACTGCTACTACCATTAATAGCACCACCACCTCCACACCCACCGTACGCACCAGCACAACCCCCACCACCATGTGCTTCTAGTAGTCCATCGTGTGTCACATTAATTTTGCAATCTGTACTGCTAGTGATGCACTAGTTAGCAGTACTGCAGGATATGTGCTGATTTTGATTAAACACATTTTACGATTGTAGTCTAAATAAATCAGCAAATCATGAACAATTGTATTGCATGATATAGAGTACTTGTAAATTAATTTGTCTCTAGTGATAGCATTAACTCAGACAGCAACAATTCCAGGTACTTTTAAACTATTCAACAGGTTGACGCTGGCACTATTATCAACCTGTGTGTGTGGTCTAGCCCCATGGGTACCCCTCACAAACTGTTCTTCCCCACGTTGAATGATATGAATTAACGATTATAATGCGATTGCTTGTGCAATAAATATGTCTGCGATGTTTCTAACAGACTCTACTTTATGGACCAGTAAATGCTGATCGCTAATGGTATGTAGTCACTTATCATATGCCATTCCTCATATTACCAAGTCGACAATGCTTGTGGTACTATGGCCCTCAAAATGAACAAGCATCTGTTGATCTGAAAAAGCATTATTGCAAATCAAATACTGGTGGAGTTCAATGTTCCAATTGTAATGTGAACGACAATGAAAAGCATACCTTTTCTTAGCCGTATCCAGGTGTTTCCTCACCAGTCGTGTGTCAGTTCCTTATGTCAATAGATTCATCATGGCATCCGTGCTTTTCCAAGCAATATAATCCCCTATATCAACAGTGATACTCATGTTCAGAATAAGCCAACATTTCCAATGTAATTTATTCATCTGGGCAATCCCATTACCTTTTTAATGTGTTTAGATACTACACATGGCACAGTGAACTAGTTGGTACTTATGCAGGACAATGACTATGTGACAGCAGACAAACCCGGCTCCCCTCCGTGACGTCATTTGACTACCAGGACAAGAGTTCTGTATTATATGCACTAACACCTCAAACGTAATCTTCAAACAGGTCAGCAATGTACTGGGCAAATCGAAAGCAAATCCATTACTCAGAGAGTCACAATCATATGATCATATGACGGTAAAGGGGTTAATTTTCAATTATTAGGCGGTGATTACCCGAAGACAAATTGATGGAACGTGGCTCCTTAACAAGCGATCGTCGAATCCAAGGCCACGCGCGATCTCTCAAAACTAAGAGATGGCAATCCCCCTCAAATGCGAGCCAATCGGGCTCTAGAAAATGTTATTCATTACGTAGATGCATTAGCTACTGAAATATCAGTCTCGCTATGTCCAACAAGCACAATCATATTTTGGTAATTCCCGATTGGAAGACTACTCGTAATATATCAACACATTCAGAATGTAAGCAACACTGAATTAAAAAAAGAATCACAGCAGGATCATATGCCAAATTAGTGAATGTAAGAAAGAACTGTCCATCAAAATAGCAGATAATCTTGCAAATGGCGCACGCACGCACGCACGCACGCACGCACGCACGCACGCACGCACGCACGCACGCACGCACGCACGCACGCACGCACGCACGCACGCACGCACGCACGCACGCACGCACGCACGCACGCACGCACGCACGCACGCACGCACGCACGCACGCACGCACGCACGCGCACGCATACACACACGACTACACGAATGCACGCACACATCCTAGCACCTTATATACACACACGCACGTATACGCCACGCATTTTAGCGCGTAGGCGCATTCACACATATGTGTCTATTTTCTGCCATGTCTTTGTAATCTCTTCAGCTTTAGTCAGAATCAGGTGAAGTGAAGATCTGAAAATGGAATTATTTACACACAGTCCTTTCGTCCTTCACAATCATCAAGCATTGAGTCGATATTACTGTTAGTTGCTGGCCAATACATCATGTAAATGATGTTAAATATAGCTGCAGCTTTCTCACTAGACCACGGAAACAGATGATTGCCAATCCTGAAGTGCCTTTCATTGGAGGACGTCATTAGTAGAAGATCTATGCTAACATGGATTTGACATTAGTTAACCTTGGTGGGATTGAGCTATTTGCCTTGTCCTGTCAGGCATAGTGGATGTTTTTCTGTTAATTCTTATTTGGACGCGACCGCCGATGGCAATTATGTCGCAATTGCAAATAGATTTCGATAAAGACAAATGATGATGTAGTAGTAGTAGTAGTAGTAGTAGTAGTAGTAGTAGTAGTAGTAGTAGTAGTAGTAGTAGTAGTAGTAGTAGTAGTCAATATTGTCAACGCACTGGCTCAGAATCTTCAATAATTGAAAAAATTCAAAAATTTAAGATATTTTGGTTTATCTTACTGCCTGAGATTTGTCATTTTGTTGAGGAAAGCCATATGGCATTAATGTTAACCCTTTACTGGTTCAATTTGTTCAGTAGAATCCAAATATTCGCTTACTTATTTAACGTACATTTGCAGGCACAGACAAGGTCATTCCCGAGAATATGCCACTGGAACGATTGTCTCGGTTCCCGAGCCAGTCATTACAGCGGTAAATTAAAAAAAATACTCCAATCCCCGCCGGCAAATGGACATTGCCCAAGATCACTAAGTTGACCATTTTTGGCTGACCATCATGCAAGGGTTAATGTTGAATGATTGAGATGGATATTCTGGATAGCTATTTGAGATTTGCTTTTACCAAGATGTCACGTAGATTCGGATTTTTCTTAAACGCAATTACTGGACGCTTGTTAAAGGGTTGTTTCAGTTTCTCCTGTAGGTGTTGATACTCATCTTTCAAGATTTTGGAAATTTCAACGTTTTTCCGATTATAGGTCAGAATGAATGGAATTTTGTCACGTTGATCAGATAAGCCTTGGTCCGAGTTTATTCCCCTTGGCCACTGTGCTTCTAGTTCTTTAATCCAAAACGATTCTCGAAGTTTTCTTTGTTTATCAGTTTCTTCTGCCGTATCTGAAAGTGGTGGCTGTTCAATTGGCATACTTTCAAAGTCACGAAGGACTAAATGGTCAGGAAGATTAAAATGTTCGGAAACATGTGTGTCTTCCTCTAGCCTAATATCTGAGAGGTGTCGAGTTGCCCGCCATCTTAATGGACATTTGGTTTCGCCGACATACTATTTTTGGCACAATTTGCATGAAATTAGAAAAATAACATTTTCAGAGTCACAATCTAGATTAGACTGAAGTTGGAACTTGCTTTTGTTCTGAAAGCTCGTGAAAGTATTCTGGTTTGGGAGAAATTCATCTAACTTCCACCTTTTCTTTCCGCATTTGCGAGATTCGCCTACACCTATAATCGGACGATTGTGAGAAATTTTTGTAGGCCGACGATTTGAGGCATTATCTGGAATGGTTTCCAAGCCGTCCAATGTTTCAGATTTGATTTTGCGCAAGAATCGTGAGGAGTAACCTCGTGGTTTGAGGGCTTTGAATAGGGTAGAGCACGCTTCTTCAAAGTTTTTCCTATCACTCGAATTCCTGTGAAAACGGATTATTTGTGATTTTACTATTCCTTTAAAGGTATGCGGTGGATGGAAAGATTTTTTGTGCAATAGCTGATGCGAATCGGTTGGTTTGAAATACACTTTGTAGTCTAAGTAGCCAGTTGTTTCATACTTTAGACCTTTATATACAGTTACATCCAGGAAATCTACAGACATCTTTTCAATGGTTGCTTTTAATTTGATATTCGGATCGTGATTGTTCAGAATTTCGAAAAATTCATCAAACTCTGCCTTTGTGTGTTGCTAACTCATGAAAATGTCATCAAGGTACCTGCGATAAATGAGGGGCTGTTTTGGACACTTTTCTAACGCTTCCTCCTCCCACTCTGCTACGTAAATATTGGTAAAACATGGGCTAAAATTTGTTGGTAAATTTCGCCATCGAATTCAAAATCATTGCCTTTCAGACTCAGCTCTAATAGAGCTATTACTTCTCTGTCTGGCCTGTTGGTGTCTGGGTAGTTCACGAATGCTTTACGGATAGAATTTATACCCTTCTCGATGTCAATGTTTGTATACATAGCAACGATGTCAAGCGTGAACAAGAATGAATTTGTAGGTATCCAGGTCTCAGAGACCTGTGATAAGAAGTCTTCTGTGTGTTTCAAGAAGCTGGGGGTGTCTATTTGCTATTGGCTGTAGATGGTAATCGGTGTATTCACTGATTCTGTAGGATTCTGAGCCACAATCAGAGATTATAGGTCGCCCAGGCGGTGACATTGGGTCCAACCACGAATCTATGGGTTTATGAATTTTTGGCAAAAGATAGAAAGTCCGTGGTTTTGACTCAAGTTTAGCAAAGAGATACTTATGTTGCTTTTCGGTAATCTTCTTGCTATTGAGCAATTTTTTAAGAATCTCATTAAATTTGCTGCAATTATTTTGCCAAAGTGGTTTGCTTAGTTTCTGGTAGTGCTTTGGGTTACTAAGTTGTCGTTGTGCTTCACGTGTATAGTTATCTTTAAGCATTATTACAGTCGCCGACCCTTTATCTGCAGGTTTGATGACAATTTCGCTGTTTTTAGACAATTCAATTAAGGCCTGGCGTTCCTCATAGGGTAAATTTGGTTGATCATTAGGGAATGCAGAATTTTTAACACGTTCTGAAAAGAGTTCTATGCTCTCACCGATCGCTGGGTCCAGGATTTTTACGTTTGGTGCCCAGCCAGTTTTTTCAATGAATGGTGGAATGTTCTATTAGAGTTACGAAAGAAGTCTGCTAACTTAATACGGTGACTAAATTCAGATGTTTCCATACAGCCATTATCTAAAAGAGCATCCAAACCTGTTTTAGGTTTTGGTGTTGGGACAAATGTAAGACCAAACTTGAGCAGTGACTGCTCTACTTCACCTAATGGGGAGCCAGTTAGATTGACAATATTACTGCCCAGTCCTGTTTCCGGGCGGATGTTACCTTGGCCCTTGTCTAGTTTAAATTTAGGAATTTAAGCCAGGCAGAATACATAGAGTTAGCTGTCTTCTCAGTCCAATGAATGTTATCCTTAACAACATTACATTCGGAGAGTCTGAGTGCAGGAATGACAGTCACAGATTTTGATGATTCAGCCGTCGAATTGAGGGACGGAATCGCCAACTTCTGCTGAGCTGCCAACTGACTTGAATAGTTAAGTTTTGCGAAGTAAATCGCAGTCTTTGGGAATTTGGACTTAATCGCACTGAGAAGCAGCATTAATCTATGTTTTGAACTAGAGATGGGTTCATTCATATCATTAATACCAATGTTAATCACTATTTTCTCTGGTTTAAATGATCCAGTGTACATTTGAATTAGTCCTCTAGCATGACACAATTTAGCTCCTGGGTAGCAGGCAACTTGCGTTTCAGGGTGGGGCTCAACATTAATGCGACTCAGGTTCGAAGCTCCAAAGATGAGTAATTTGTTCGTGAGAACAGGTAGTCGCCAGTCAATTTTGTTTTCGATTTTCAAAGACAATTGATGATGTAGTAGTAGTACTAGTAGTAGTAGTAGTAGTAGTAGTAGTAGTAGTAGTAGTAGTAGTAGTAGTAGTAGTAGTAGTAGTAGTAGTAGTAGTAGGTAGAAGTAGTAGTAGTAGTAGTAGTAGTAGTAGTAGTAGTAGCAGTAGTAGTAGTAGTAGTAGTAGTAGTAGTAGTAGTAGTTGTAGTAGTAGCAGTAGTAGTAGCAGTAGTAGTAGTAGTAGTAGTAGTAGTTGTTGTAGTAGTAGTAGTAGTAGTAGTAGTAGCAGTAGTAGTAGTAGTAGTAGTAGTAGTAGTAGTAGTAGTAGTAGTAGTAGTAGTAGTAGTAGTAGTAGTAGTAGTAGTAGTAGTAGTAGTCATTGAAAGCTGTGCTGAAATTGGCTCTGCAAATTATGACGAATATTTTCGTCACTACTCCTTATACACTTAATTTTTGTTTTGTTCGCTGCATAAGCGGTTTTGGTTGAGTTTGATGTTTTCTGTTTGTGTTTTATTCGTCGTTGTTTGTCGTATTTTGTGACTCTGGTTTTCTGGTTTCGAGAACTAGAGTCGCCAAGTAAACTGCCATTGTATTTGGCAACCGTCGTGTTACATTTGTATATAAGTTTAGGTGGCTTTTTGCCTACTATATCTCCGTTATTGATAAGCGCATTTGTACTTGGCGGGCTGAGCTTTCTGCTTAGGCCGATCTCGCTGACCTGTCGAGATATCGCGCTTCGTACGTGCATTTATATTCACTGCAGTAGACAGGCGTAATCTAGGTCAATGTGAATGCTCACTAGTAACATGTCAAGTCGCTATAAACAAACTCTTAGCCTTAGGCTCACCACTGCTTGGTTGAATGTTGGCGCTATTGACGTCTATCATGGAATAAAAGACACTGTAGGGGCTGGGCCAAATGTCTTAAAGGGGCTAATTAATATTAGCAAAAATGTCTGGAATCTTACGGTCAGTTCACAAGGAGTGAAAGAAAGGTTTTTGGAAGAGGGCCTGATTGTCAATGGACAAATATGTAAGATCGAAGAGGTTGATTCAGATAAATTGATTGTAAAAGTAAAGGCCCCTCTTGAAATTCCGAATGAACGTATTACAGCCGAGCTGGGAAAATATGGGCGAGTGATAAAAATTGAAAGGGAGACGTATGCCTTCGATAGAACACTTGAAAATTGGATAAGACGAGTGTGCCTGGAAAAAATTGACAAACCAATTCCAGGTAGATTGTCTATTGATGGGAACTTCTTCCTCCCTGTGTGGTATAGGGGCCAGGTTAAAGAGTGCCGTATCTGCACAAGTACTGAACACCTAGCTAGTACCTGTCCTTACAAGAATAAGTGTCTTTTGTGTGGGTCAGCTGATCATTTTAAATCTCGATGTTATAAAAGATCATCGATGAATGCTGCAAGTAATGTGGAAAAGGCGAGTGCTAGCTATATGCATCCTGCTTCTCTCAATTCCAGTGAAGTACACATAAGTAACAATGTGCCACACACCTATGCACATGTTGTTAGCAAGGCTGAATATCCCATTGATAGTAAGACTGTGGACCCCAATGTTAGTAAGACTGGGGGTCCAGGTGTTAGTAAGGCTGGTGATCCAGCACTGGCAAAACACTTTGATGAGATTGAGGTTCTGGAGACAGGTATATCTGCTACCGCTCCAGCAACAGCTGAAATAGCCCAGGAAAATGACGACTCAGACGCTGTTGATGATACACAGAGTTTAGTACTGGGACAAACAAAATTTGGATCTCAGTCAATGGATGTTGATGTACCATTTGATTTGCCACCACTAACAGAGTCTGGGGTGTTATTAATACATTCTAGACAGGCAATTGTACAGGATACTATTGCTGGTGGGGTTAAAAGAGTGATAGAAGGCTTGAGCTCTGGGTCGGAGGACAGGGAGGATGACGATATAGACGACTCTATCTCTATTGCAGAGTCTGACACGTCGATCCAAACGCAGGAATCTCAGCAGCCCGATGAAATGGTACTCTATCGCTCAGAGAAGGGCGAGATTTTAGTTCCATACATTACACGTTTAGGTGTTCGCTATAGGCATTTGCGGAGTGATTCAGACATTTCACGGTATCAACATCTGACCATTACTGATCTTACAAATTCAGAGTTTACTACGAAGATTGGCAAATGGGCTAAGCGGGATAAAAACAGTAAGAAGACAAAACCAAACTAGATATTATGGGTACTATGCATAGATTCGTAATCATAATGATAATTTGCTCACTTAATTGCTGTGGTTTAAATGATGGATTGAAGCAACGCATGTTGCTAGAGAAATTATCTGATTTGAAGGCTGATATCGTCATGCTTCAGGAAACTAAGTTCCATAATGTTGAAGTACTAGAAAATTTCAAACAACTTTCTAAGGGTGAAATATTCTATTCCAATGCCACTGATTTAAATACAGGAGTGGCGATTTTATTTTTACCCAGGTGTTTGACTTTATTAAATATCATTTCATCGGAAGCTGATAGTAATGGCAGATGGGTCGTGGTGACTGTTGAAATGTCTGGTTCAACACTAAATTTGATGTCTATTTATGCCCCTGCATCCCATTCTCAACGAGGTACATTTTATTCAGCTCTTCGCCCAGTAATTCATGATAGATCAGAAAATATTATTATTGGTGGAGATTTTAATTGTGTTTTAAATCCAGAGAAGGATAGGCGTTCGCTATCAATATACGCTGATACGTCTCATCGGCGTTTACAGGAAATATGTGACAGTGAGCACCTTTTGGATAGTTATAGAGTTTTAAACCCTGAATGTTGTGAATACACAAGGGTAACACCAAATGGTCAGACAGCGTCTCGGTTAGACAGGATTTATGTACAGAGAGAGCTAAAAGGGTTAATTTCGGATACTGGCATATATCCTGTACCTTTTTCTGATCATTGGCTGGTTTCCACTGTGTTAGATAATGCAGAATGGGTTACACGTGGTCCGGGTTTTTGGAAACTTAATATTTCCTTGCTGAGCGTTTTAAGCTCCGCAATATATCAGAATTTGAAAGCTTGATTTTTTGGTGGGAAGATGTTAAACTAGGGTTTGCTAATATATCAAGGCGATATTCTATTCAAAAGGCAAGAAAAATGCGCAAAGACGAGAGAAGGTTGATTCGTCTACAAACCTTAATTTTTCGCAAAGTTTCAAGTGGCGATATTCACTTGACTGAGGTTTTGGAGGAGACCAGGTTAAAATTATCACAAATAGAAATGTACAGAGCAGAAGGCGCAAAAGTAAGATCAAGAGCCCAATTTTATTCTGAAGGTGAAAAGCCAACAAAATATTTTTGTGGCCTAGAAAAGTCTAGAGGTGTGGAAAAGATAATTAGGGGCCTTGAAATAAATGGGCAAATTGTTAATTCAAATAAAGATCTACTAGAAACTGTTCAGACATTTTATGAACATTTATATAAGTCTGAAGAAATTGATGAAGAGTTGGCAGCTGAAATACTTGCTAATATTAAGGAAACATTGACTCCTCCGTTGGCTGATATTTGTGATGAATATTTAACCTTAGAAGACCTGACTAAATCGCTTAAAACAATGAAGAATGGCAAATCACCAGGTGGAGATGGCCTGCCTGTTGAGTTCTACGTTACTTTCTGGCATCTCATTGGTCCGAAATTCTGTGAGATTGTTAAAGGAATTTTCCATCAGGGAAAACTTCATTTGACAATGTCTCAAGCACATGTACGTCTGCTATTTAAAAAGGGTGACCGGAGTGATATACGGAATTATAGGCCAATTTCTCTCCTTGGAGTTGATTACAAGATTATTTCTAGAGCTCTTTCACTAAAACTAGGTCAGGTGCTGGGCGACGTTATTAATCCTGCTCAGACGTGTTCAATACCTGGTAGATCAATATTAACCAACACTGTGCTTATTAGAGATCTGATTCAGTTAGTTGAAAAGGATAACATTCCAGGTGCCATTGTGGCATTAGATAATGAAAAGGCTTTCGATCGTTTGGAGTGGAAGTTTTTGTTGATGTCATTAAATCGATTCGGCTTTGGGCCCAATTTTATTAAATGGATCCGAATATTGTACAATGGCATTACTAGTAGATACCTTATGAACAATTTTATAAGCCAGCCAGTTGTCTTAGAACGAGGGGTTCGACAAGGTTGCTCACTGTCAGCACTTTTATTTGTAATTTGTATGGAAACCTTGGGAGCGACAATAAGAGAAGATATACATTATCATGGACTGTGTATTTGTGGTCTTATTGAACCAGTGAAATTATCACAATATTCCGATGATACGACTATTTTTGTTGGCCAAAATAGTGATTTTAATCGTTTACATCTTACTTTGGAGAATTTCCAAAAAGCGTCAGGGCTCAAAATTAATAAAGAAAAATCAGTAGGTTTGTTTTTGGGTTCATGGAAAGATGGAAATGATCAGCCATTAGACATCAATTGGTCCACCGACATAATACAGATCTTAGGCATTCATTTCAGTCGAAAACACAATGATTCCATTAATTGGACAAACTTGCTTTCTAAAATGAGCAAGAAAATTATTCAATGGAAACATCGACGTCTGACTATTTTTGGCCGGGCAATAGTGATCAATAATTTGATATTGTCACAACTTTGGTATATTGCTGCAGTTGTTAATATGCCCAAACATGTTGAAAGGAAATTACCAAGATGATATTTGATTATTTGTGGGAGGGTAAAACACACCTTGTCTCACAACGTGCCTGTACTAATAATAAGCTTGATGGTGGGCTTTCCATTCCAGACCTAAGAATTAAATGCGTCTCATTAAGGCTGAAATTATTAGATGATTTACTTCATTCAGATAGTCAGTGGGCAAATGTGTCTAGATGCCTTATAGAAAGGTGTATTGAGCCATTTTCAGCTAAATCCTTTTTCTGGTCTTCTAAACCTCCACCGAATTACACACGGATTCCATCGATATTTTTGGACATTAAAGCTGCTTTAGCTAAGTTTGTTCGCAAAGAAGATTCACCTCTTTGCTGGGAGCATGCCTCCAGCCAGTACCTATGGGGGAATGATCATATTCTATATGAAGGCAGAGTTTTATATTACACTTCTTTTGCTAAGCATGGTATCCAAAATTTGTGTGATATTGTGGATGTGAAAACTCGAAAATGGAAATCACTATATGACATATCACGAGTAACATCTTTACGCCAAATTGACGTGCAGCGCCTTCTAAAACGGTTACAGGAAGCAATTCCAATGGAATGGTTTCTCCTCCCTAATGGGTCTGTGAATGATGCTTGCTCCAAGTTAATCCTGGAAAGTACTGATGGACGTTTTTCATATACGTTAAGGAATAAGGGGTGGTATAATATTTTAATGCTGCAGAATATTACTATTCCAAAGGCTGTCACGGCATGGGAAAGGACTGAATATTCTCCCCAGAGTTGGGATGTGGTTTGGAAAAATATCCATTCAGCACACATACCTAATCGAGCAAGGGATGTTGTCTGGCGATTGATTCATAGAAAACTATGGGTGGGCCCCCTCCTCAAGAAAGTTGGTATAGCAAATAATGACCACTGTCTATTTTGTACAGACACTGAGGAAACCATTATCCATTTGTTTACAGAGTGTTTGCCCATCTCCCAATTTTGGATGTACATTGAACAGATATTTAGGAAAATTGTTACAGTTGATATCAACATAATCCAAGATGCAATTCTATTTCATGAATTGGACACTTATAATCTGACTAATAATGCAAAGAAGATCTTGTTATTTTGTTTGAGTGTGGCAGTCTGGGCAATTTGGAAGCATCGTTGTACGATAGTTAGTGACTCATATACAGGGGTTAACTCCAGCAATTTTGAAAAATTGAAGTGCGCTTTTCGTGCCTTGTTCTTGTATTGCCTTAAATGTGAATTTCATGATGCAGTGACTAAAAATAGACTTCATTCTTTTGAAGTTATTTGGTGCTCTGGTGATTTGATTTCCATTGTTTCGACAAATTTGATTTTTTATTATCCACCGTAATTGGCCTCTGGAGTGATTTATTAAATAATATACATGTATTTGTGCGCTTGGAGCTGTGATTTTGTTTCAAACTACTTTGTTTTGATGTTTTCTATATTTAAAAGCTAACTATATATTTTTAAATTATTATTTTAAAGCACATGCAAAATTAGTGGTTTTAGAGTGTGCGTGCGTGTGCATGCTTGTGCGCTGACTGTTACTGTGTGAAACAGCAGCATTTACTTCACGCAGCAACAGCTCCAACACGCGCATGCACTCTAAAACTCTGCTAATCAGTTTGAGATGAAAATTGCGAGTGTTTGCTCTGAAAGGGTTAAACCTTGTTCCTAAATTTAGGTGGTCGTTTGAACAGGTTAACTCATTTTGGGTTTTTTCAATGTTAATAAACAATCCAACATTTTGTATTAATAATGTTTGTTCCGGGGTAATTTTAGAATCCGAATCCAAAAGTTAATTGCTTTCGACTAAAATAAATTTAACATTCAATGTACTGCTTCCTAAAAATAGATTAGAAATACCTAGCATGTATACATATAATTGTGTTTGTCCCGGGATAATTATGGAATCTCATTTTCAAGGTAAATTGTATTGTTTGAAATCGTTTGTTAAGTTTCAACCCTCTTCAACTATGTAGGTTACTTTGTCACTTCACTGAGCTCGGTGTAATATCTTAGTGTTTACTTTTTATGGATTATCCTGCGGGGCGTTGATTATTGATTAATTTGTTCCCGATTGACTGTGTGTGTTAAATATGTCCGATCGCTGTGTTTGTTTCACAGCCTATGCTCGCGTGAGCTTTATAATTTTAATGGAATGTTGTTGAGAAAGTTACTTGGAATTTTTAAAGGGACATATTTAGCTGGTTTGAATTTTTAAATTAATCGTTTGACCACCGTATATTTATTGTTTATTTATACACATGACTGATATAATCGTTTGTTCTCTTTGATTTATTCTATGTTTAATGTTCTTTCAGTCAGTTTATTTTTGGGTATTATGGATTTCCACACGATCCATTGATCGTGTTACCAAAAAAAAAAAAAAAAGGAATAGTAGTAGAAGTAGTAGTAGTAGTAGTAGTAGTAGTAGCAGTAGTAGTAGTAGTAGTAGTAGTAGTAGTAGTAGCAGTAGTAGTAGTAGTAGTAGTAGTAGTAGTCGAAGTGAACGCACACGTTTATTTAGCTCTGCAATTGCTGCCCGAATTTGCTAGTTTCTAGCGCGATTTTGTAGATAAATTTTATACATATATTTCGTATTAGTATTTCCTTTCAAACTTTATATTTAATTTGTAAATTCTTGTCTTGGTTGGAGCGCATTTTGTGTCTCTATTTTCTAAAGGCATTCCTCTTAGCTGGCGGTTTTCGCCATTTAATAGGGCTCCTCTTACTGTGGTCAATGCAATACATTTCTCCCCGCGCCGGTCTGCTATTTCTATAGATCGTAGGCTAGAGCATTGTATTTGGCAAGATCGCTTGAGTGAGTGGATTTAATTCCTTTGTCATTTGTAAGCACACGCCTAGTTCTTTAACTATATTACTCCTTATAGTCAGTTGGCTGTCCCCGGTCAACTCGAACAGACTAACAAATATATGACTTGACTATTTAATCATATATTTGTTAGCATACTTTAATCGGCTAGGTGTTAGTGAACCACTTAGAAAGTGGTTCAAACTAACAAATATACGACTGTACTCTCTATTCGTATATTTGTTGGTAGACGTCAGGGTTTCAAAAGGGGACACTATTTATTTAGTGTTTAGCTCTTTCCCCGACGTCTTGGTATTATATATTTGTATTATATATTGTAGTAGTATGGGGTTCCTCTTTTTATAAAACACCATGGCAACCTCATATAAGCGTACCCTGAGTCTTAAAATCACGACAAAGGCTTGGGGTATTTCGGCAATTGAGGTGTATCATGGGTTGAAGGATGTAGTTGGGGCAGGGCCACGGGTCCTTCAAGGTCTCGTTAATGTTTCCAAATCTGTATGGAATGTCACCGTAGTTAATGAAAGTGTGAAGGAAAAGTTGCTCGACGAGGTCCTTGTCGTGAAGGGTGAGGTGTGTAATGTGGAGGAAATAGATTCTGATCGTCTATTAGTCAAGATGAAGGTTCCATTAGAGATCCCAGATGAACGGGTTATCACTGAATTGATCAAGTATGGCAAAGTGGACAAAGTAGAACACGAGACCTATCCATTTGATCGAACCTTAGAAAATGGCATCAGAAGAATTTGGTTTGAAAAGGTAGAACAACCTCTCCCAAGCAAGGTCACCATAGATGGTCGATTTATCTTGCCATTATGGTACAGGGGGCAAATCAAAGAGTGTAGAATCTGCTTAAGCACAGAACATCTTGCAACAGATTGCCCTAACAAAAACAAATGTCTAGTTTGTGGATCATCTGATCATTTTAAGTGGCGATGCCCGCAGAACAAATATGTCAAAAAGGGTGCTGATAAAAGTGCAGAGCAAGTTGTCTCTAAAGAGAATGTCATAGAACCGGTAGCTGCTGAGATTGTAGCGGAAATTCATACTAATGGGAAGCACGCTGCTAAGGAAAATGTCATCGAACCAGTAGTTGCTGAGATTGTAGCTGAAGTCCATGTTAATGAGAAGCATGGGGAAAAAACTAAGAATCCAATCGCTGTAGTTGCAGGCGATGAAATAGAGGTTCTAGATGAGGGGCTAAGTCTTGCTCCAGTAACAAGTCAATCCAAGTTTGATGACAGAGAGGCTAATTCCACACAAGTTGAAGATGATGATCAATACCCTCTGGAAGAGAGTTTTAATTTAGGACAAGTAAAATTCAGGTCGCAAGATACTGAAACTAACTTTGAATTTCCACTGAGTACACTCAATCTAGACGATTTAAATAATATAGAGAAAGTAATTGGTGTCTCGGATCGATTGAGTGGAACAAAGCGACAGAAAGATGGAGAGAGTTCTGAATCAGAAATAGAGGAAAGTGATATAGAAGACGATAATATGTCAGTCGCTGAATCTGATATATCCATTCAAACACAGAGTTCTAAATCACCTGATGAAATGGTCATGTACAGGTCAGAGGCAGGAGAGGTGTTAGTTCCATATGTGACGGCAAATGGTGTTAAATATAGGCATCTGCGTCATGATTCAGATATATTAAAATATAAGCATTTCGAAAAAGTTGAGCTAAGTAATGCAGCGTTTGTGAGTAAAATAGGTAAATGGTCTAAGAGAGGGTCGAAAAAACCAAAATCTAGTTAGCTTAATAATGGCGGTTTTACACAGCATTTTATTACCTTTTATGCTAATTTGCACACTCAATTGTAGAGGCTTAAATAGTGACATAAAGCAACGTCACTTACTAGAGACTCTGAAAAATGAGCAGATTGACATTGCTTTGATACAGGAAACAAAAATTCAGAAGTCAGAATTATACGATAATTTAGAAAAGATTTCTGGATCCAGAATATTTTATTCGTTATCTCAAGATAATAGTGCAGGCGTAGCAATTGTTATACTCCCTCGTTGTTCAGCCTATGTAAATATAATCTCTTCAGTATCAGGTGCAAATGGTCGCTGGGTGAGAGTCACGCTAGATATACAACAAACACGTATCACGTTGCTGTGTATATATGCACCTACATCTCATCAACTACGTCGTAATTTTGTTAAGGAGATGTCTAAAACAGCACTAGATAACATCACTGAAAACTTAGTAATGGGTGGTGACTTTAATTGTGTCTTAGACAAAGAAAATGACAGGAATGCAACTTCAACTTATACTGATACATCACATAGGCTCTTAAAAGAAATATGTGATAATGAAAATTTAGTGGACACCTATAGAATATCAAAACCTCATGGTAAAGATCTCACATGGTTTTCGGTAGATGGTAAAGTTGGTTCAAGGATCGACAGAATTTATGTGAATAGTTTGTTAACAGGGTACTGGAGAGATGTTAATATTAAGCCAGTTGCATTCTCTGATCATAACATGGTTTGTGTAACCTTTGCCAATGCTGACTGGGTAACAAAAGGGGTCGGGTTTTGGAAATTAAACACAACACTGTTGGGAGAAGAATTTTATAAGAATAATATAGAGAGTTGTTGGCAACATTGGATTAATAGGAAAGCATCATATAAGAGCACATTGCAATGGTGGGAGGATGTTAAACTGGATTTAAAGTATGTTTCCCGAAAGTATGCTATTAGAAAAGCACAGGAAATACGCAAACGCAAGAAAACACTTCATCGATCACTGATGAAAATTAATGCTAAAGTAAATAATGGTGAAGAGAATTATTATGAATTACTGGTTAAAATTAAAAGTAAAATAAGAGATATAGAACACTATGAGTTTGAGGGTGCAAAAATTAGAGCAAGAGCCCAGATGCACGCAGAAGGGGAAAAGCCAACCCGATATTTTTGCGCATTAGAAAAAGCACGGGCAATAGATAAGGTGATGTGCTCATTAAACATGCCGGATGGTTCAACCGTCTTTACCAACAATGAAATGAGTACTATTGTATGCAATTACTATGAGTCATTGTACAAGTCAGAGGGAATTGATGAAGATGCAAAATTGGATTTGTTAGCAAATATAGACAAAAAGGTGTCAGACACAGGCAGTGAATTTTGTGATCAACCCTTAACACTAGAAGATTTAACTAAATCCCTTAAAGGTATGAAACTAGAAAAATCACCGGGGTGTGATGGCCTTCCAGTTGAATTTTACCAAACGTTTTGGCACCTTGTAGGTCCAATAATGGAAGAATTAGGCACTGAAATTTTTGAGAAAGGCCATTTACCACCAACTATGGCTAGGGCATACGTAAGGCTAATATATAAAGGAAATGACAGATGTCTAATTCAGAACTACAGACCAATTTCTCTACTATGTGTAGACTACAAAATAATATCCAGAGCACTAACATTGAAACTAGGTAGTGTTTTAGGAGAAATCATTGGAACAGAGCAGACATGTGCTGTACCCAGGAGGACAATTCTAACCAATACCATGGTAATAAGAGACCTTATACAATTGGTTGAGAAGGATAGCATCCCTTCAGCTGTGATTGCCTTGGACAATGAAAAGGCATTTGACCGGGTGGAATGGGATTTTTTTTTTAATTCTTTGCAATCGTTTGGGTTAGGCTCAAACTTTATTAAATGGGTAAAGATTTTATATACGGATATCAAGAGTAGCTATTTAGTGAACAATCAATTATCCAGAGAAATTGTCTTAGAACGTGGGGTTAGACAGGGGTGTTCCCTATCGCCATTATTATTTGTTATTGTGATGGAATCACTTGGCATAGCATTGAGGCAAAATAATAACTTTCAAGGCATATGCATTCGTGGCATAGAAAGACCACTTAAGCTGTCACAATATGCTGATGACACAACTGTGTTTACCAGTTCAAACAATGATTTTGCAATTTTAAACCACGTACTAGAAAAGTTCCAAAATGCATCTGGTTTGAAAATCAATAAAGGAAAATCCAAAGGATTATTTCTGGGGCCATGGAAAGAGCGGAATGACCAGCCACTTGAAATCAATTGGTCTAATGATACCATTAAGATTTTAGGCATCTATTTTGGCAGGAAACCGAATACAATACAAAATTGGAATGAACGAGTATCTAAGCTTAAGAGAATATTAGCAAATTGGAAGCGTCGTCGTCTTTCAATCTTTGGTAGAGTGTTTGTTGTCAACAACTTGGCATTATCTGGGCTATGGTATACAGCATCGGTTGTACACATGCCAAAACATGTAGAAAAGGAGGTTAATGAGTTGATATTGTCATTCATATGGGAAGAAAAGAATCATTTAGTTTCCCATCGTGTTCTCAATAATGCTAAGTTAGAAGGAGGACTTGATTTAATTGATATTAAAGTGAAATGTGTTTCTTTAAGGTTACAATTTTTGGATGATCTTATTACATCAGATGAGACGTGGGCATGTGTTTCACGAGCTCTCATGGAGAGAATTGTAGAACCATTACTGGCGGAGCATGTGTTTACCTCAAAGAAGCCACCTCCGAATAGCCAAATGATACCAGATGTGTTTAAAGATCAAGTTAAGGGGTTAGAAATATTTGACAGATACATGCCTCCACCTACGTGCTGGAAGGAAGTACTAGAACAGCAATTGTGGGGCAATAGTAATATATGTTATAACAATGCAGTACTTTATCTACCGTCCTTTGCAAAATATGGCATTCAACATTTATCGGATATGATACACCCTCAAACACGTAGATGGATTTCAATGCAAGACGTAGCTAGAAAAACACATATGAGGCATATAGATGTCCAGCGGTTGCTAAATAAAATAAAACATGCTGTACCAATTGAATGGTTTCGTCTGCCAAATGTAAATAATAATAGTTTGACTCCACAACCCGCATTAGTTCTTGATGATGAGATGTTAAAATACAAGATGAGATCCAAGGAATGGTACCATATTATGAGACGAAAACAAGTAACACCTCCCATAGCAATTAGGAGATGGGATGACTCAAGCTATAAACCATCCAGTTGGAAAAATGTATGGAAAATCTTACATTCTCCATCCATACCAAATATGGCTCGTGATTTATTGTGGCGATTACTACATCGACGTCTATGGGTGGGACACTTGACATACAAGTGCAATATTACGACTTCTGATAGGTGTTACTTATGTCAAACAGACGAGGAAACAATCGAGCATTTATTTGTGGAATGTCCAATATCGTCACAATTTTGGGACTATATCAGCCAAATCTTGGCAAAATTTGGAGCGAAGCCCATTGTTCTAGACACGCATGTAGTCTTATTTAGAGAATATGGATCAAGCGGTGTAAATATCATAAAGTCTGAAAGGAGTATTTTAATAACAATACTAACCATAGGTGTTTGGGCCATTTGGAAACATCGGTGTGCACAGACGAAAAATCCATCTATGGGCAATCACAATAGAGCAATAAAGGCAATATTTCGTTCATTGCTGCTGAATCATATTCCTTGCGAATATTTTAGATTAAAGCAGCATGGTAAAGGAAAAGCATTCAAGGACATATGGTGCAAAACAAACATAGTTTCAATAGAGTTGGGAGCTGTAAAAATAAATGAGCCTGCACTAGCTTAAATCATTTAATTACTACAGCTGATTTATCTGTGTCTTTTAATTAATCTGTGTCATGTAATTCATTTTAGTCTGCACTTTGATATTGTTATGTTTAATAATTCATGTTAAGAAATAAACAGACTGGGAAAATTTAATAGTCAATCGATAAAGTAATTTGCCATTGAATTATAAAATTGTCCCAGGTAATTTTAGGAATTTGCACAGAGTTTTATGGGGTTATTTGTTCCCGGGTAATTTACAAAACCTTACAACAAAGTAAATCAAAAATGGAAAAAAGAGCGCCATCTATTTCCATCTATTTTTCTGTAATTTTCCTGCTGACTATATATGTTATGCTACCTGAATGCTACTACGCCCGCTGATCTTTAAGACTCAGCCCACTGGCGTCAATGATTGACTTATTTGTCATTGATTGACGAGTCACTTTTCATTTGTTGAATAGTTGCACTCACCACACGGGTCTACTACCACACATGGATTGAATGGTAATTTACAAAACCTTATAATAAAGTAAATTGAAAATGTAAACAAGAGGGCCATCAATTTTTCTGGAATTTTTATGCCGACTATATGTATTATACTAGCCAAATGCTACTACGCCCGCTGATCTTTAGAGAATCAGCCCACTGGCGTCAATGATTGACTTATTTGTCATAGATTGACGAGGCACTTTTCATTTGTTGGATAGTTGCACTCGCCACACGGGTCTACTACTACACCTGGGTTGAATAGTAATGCCTTTGTTAAGTTTTGTTTTGCTATCGGAGCTTTATCAGCATATTGTTTTGTATCTATACTTTTTAAGCCATATGTATTTATAGATTGTATTAATGCTCATTATTTATCATTGTTTTGGTGTAATATTAATCAAGATTACTAGTTCACCAGGTTTTTTTCTGGGGGTTTGCAAGCCTTTTTAAAGGAGTTCCTCCGTGAAGATTGTCCGACTGCGTCAGCGTCGGTTTTTCCAAAAAAAAAAAAAAAAAAAAGTAGTAGTAGTAGTAGTAGTAGTAGTAGTTGTAGTAGTAGTAGTAGTAGTAGTAGTAGTAGTAGTAGTAGTAGTAGTAGTAGTAGTAGTAGTAGTAGTAGTAGTAGTAGTAGTAGTAGTAGTAGTAGTCATTGAAGTCGTACTGATTTGGCTCTGCTATTAACGTCGATTTAAGACGAATTCTACTACGCCTATATGCTTTATTTTTGTCTTGGTTCTTTATAAGTGTATATACGTTGATTTTGTTGTATTTATTTTGGGAGATTTTGATGTTGAAGGTCGTATTTTGCAGCGAAGTATTTCAAGCTTGTTGCTCGCTTGTTTTTTTAGCGCTAGCCATTGTTGGCTGTCGCTACTGTTTCGGCCTTGTTTGTCCAGCTGTATGTTGTCCTCCTTTAGTTGCGCTTGTCCGCCTCCTTTCACGTCGTTAAAAGCGCCTTTTATGTTGGTTGCCTTTGAGAACTGCATTAGCCTGGCCTGTTTGTATAGGCGGCTTTTCCTTCACTTGTGTTAGTGTGACCTACGTGCAAACGCGTGGTTGTAAAAGTGGTCAGGCGCGCTGCTGTTATAGCATTCATCTAAATATAAACGGACGTTAGCTTTGAAAATAACCACAAGAGGGTGGGACGTATCAGCCATAGACGTTTATCATGGCTTAAAAGATATCGTCGGCGCTGGACCTATGGTGTTAAAGGGCCTTATTAATATTACTCGTAATATATGGAACATCACTTTGGCCACTGAACAGGCAAAGGAGAAGCTATTAGCAAACGATTTGACTGTTAAGGGAGAGGTTTGTGGAGTTGAAGAAATTGATAGCAATAAACTGGCGGTGAAGATTAAAGCGCCTTTGGAGATCCCTACTGAGCGGCTAACAGCTGAGCTCAGCCAGTATGGGAAGATTCTGAAGGTGGAGAGAGAGAGACGTATCGATTTGACAGGACGCTAGAGACTGGAGTTAGGCTAGTTTATTTCGATAAAGTGGATACACCGTTACCTAATAAATTGTCCATTGATGGAATTGTAATCCTTTCCTGATGGCACAGGGGACAAGTTAAGGAATGCCGCATTTGTTCAAGTACTACCCATCTAGCAGGAGATTGTCCACAGAAAAACAAGTGCCTTATATGCGGTTCTACTGAGCAATTTAAATGGCGATGCCCTAATAAGATGGCCAATTCCACTGCATCAAAGCAACCTCAAAGCGGTGGATCAGTTGAAAAGCCCTCTGTGCTGATACGGGATAAAGAAATTTCACCACCAATTACAGCGCCAATTCCAGTTGTAGCTGATGTGCATTTGCCATTAATGTCGTGTGCAGCGGTAGCAAGAACTGAGCCTAATGAAGAAATATAAATTCTAGAAGAAGGGATTGGTTTAACTCCAGTTGATGCTAGCGAAAGTCAACCAGTTGATGGCGAGAATGTGAGTGACATTGAGTTTACTCAGTCAGAGAGTTTGGGATGTGGGCAAAATAAATTTAGGTCACAATTGACGGAAGACGAAGATTTCCCCCCCCCCCCCCACTTCCTTTAAGTCAAATCTCGGGCATAAGTAGCATTAACCATACCCCTGAGAAAGGCGCAATAGGTGGAGGTATTTCAATGATGGATGCTATGGATACCCCTATTAATAATGGCGTTGGAGGAATTAAACGTCATCAAATTGATTCTGGATCTGAGAGTGAGGTGGAGAAGAGGATATTGAGGATGACAATATGTCATTGGCTGGGTTAGAGTACTCAGTCACTTCACATACGACCAATGAAATGGTCATGTATCGTTCAGATGATGGTGAAACGCTCGTGCCCTATATAACAGTGAAAGGGGTACACTATAGACATTTAAGGTGTGATTCTGATGCTTCCAAGTACGGACATTTGGAAATTGTTCAGCTGAATAATCATGATTTTAACAATAAGCCGGGTAAATGGGCTAAAAAACGAAATAATGGCAGTAAAAACCAAAATACAATTAGATTTGCCATTGTAGTGGTGTTGTATATTACCCTACTTATTATGATTATTAGCACCTTAAATTGTAGGGGTTTGAATACAGAATTAAAGCAAAGGTCTTTGTTGGAAGAACTTGAAAAGCAAAAGACAGACATGGCATTACTTCAGGAAACTCGAATTCACAATCCTGAAGTATATAATTCATTTAAACAGTTCTTCAAATGCTAATTGTACTTTTCGTTATCAACAGACAATAGTGCAGGAGTTGCTATTCTTATTCGCCCCACGTGCCTTAAATATGTTAATGTCGTACCATCATCAACTGATACAAATGGGCGTTGGGTGAACATATCATTAAATATTTCTGACTCAGTTTTAAATATTATGTGTATTTATGCACCAACTTTACATGGTCCTCGGCATGCTTTTCTAAAAGAATTATCGACAATTATACATGAAGGAACGGAGAATTTAGTACTAGGAGGAGATTTTAACTGTATTTTAGATGCAAATACAGATAGACGGTCTTCAGCTATTTATGCTGACCTATGTGATCGAGAATGCTTATTCGACAGTTATCGGCTGTTGAATCCTGATGGAAAACAGTTCTCTTGGTATCCACGTGATGGGCATGTTGCATCAAGAATAGACAGGATTTATTTGCAGGAGTCGTTTAAAGGTAAACTAACTAAGACACAAACTGTACCTGTAACATTTTCGGATCACAACATGCTGTGTATTAACTTAGATAATGCTGACTGGATTAAGCAAGGGAATGGAAATTTAAAAACTCACTCCTTCATGATGCTAAATATTATCAGCTTATCCAACACTTTTGGCATTATTGGCTCGGGAATAAGGACTTATATGAAAATTTGATTCAATGGTGGGAGGAGGGTAAAAATAATCTGGCTCACATTTTACGGCAGTATGCTAATAAATTAGCACGAGATAGACGAAGGCACAGGAAAGCGTTGGATAAACTTTTATTACGAACCTCCAATAAAGTAAATAACGGAGAAGAAGGCTATAGCGACCTTTTAATTCAAACAAAGAACACAATAAATGAGTTAGATAAGTATATGTTTGAAGGTGCCAAAATTCTGTCACAAGCTCAGAAGTTTTTCTGCAGTTTGGAAAAGGATAATAGGGGCATAGGAAAGATTATTAGACGTGTAAAATCAAATGATGGTCTAAACCTTAATTCAACAGCTGATATAACAAGAGCTGTTCATCATTTTTATCAATGTCTCTATTCGTCCGAAGGATGTGATGCTGCAGCAGCTGCAAATGTTTTAGGTAACATCAAGAAAACGCTGCCGGATTCATGCCGTGTAATGTGTGATCAATATTTAACATTAAAAGATTTAACTGAATCCTTACATGGTATGAAAGCAAGCACAAGTCCTGGATGTGATGGCCTTACAGTAGAATTTTAGAGCACATGCTGGAGTATACTAGGGCCATCATTGCTGCAGGTCGTACATGACATTTTGGAAATTGGCAACCTTCCACTTTCCATGTCTCAGGCATACGTTCGAATACTTTATAAGAAAGGTGAAAGGGAAGATTTGAGAAATTACCGACCAATATCTCTGCTATGTGTGGATTATAAAATAATTTCTAGGGCTATGTCAGTAAAACTAAGCAGAGTTTTGGAGGAAGTGATTGACGCTGATCAGACCTGTGGTATTCCAGGCAGAAGCATTTTAACAAACGTCTTTCTTATACGGGATTTAATTAATTTAAAACAAAATACCAGCAGCAATCATTAGTCTTGATAATGAAAAGGCATCTGACCGTCTAGAGTGGGATTTTCTTTATGTTGTATTGGCTTAGGGGAAAATTGTATTAAATGGGTCAAGATATTGTATACTAATATACACCTGTGCAAAAGTTAAGCACCACCCTATTGTTACGCACATGCGAGGGTATATTCATGTGCTATGAAGAAAGCAATAGCATAAACATTTATGTACCCATCCATCTTAGTGCAAGAGGTAATAATGCAACTAGAGGAATGCTGATTATGATGGTGGGGAAACACTGTATGTTTTTGTTTGAACTTGAAAACGAGGCCTGAATATGGTTACGTTGACACAACTGACAACTATTGCCCTACAGTTGACATACGTGGCTAGATTGTCATTAATGGTGTCTGAAAACGAAGTTTAACATCTGTGCACGAGTTTGAGACTGTCATTATTAATACCGGGTATATCCACCTTGTGCCTGGATGACGGCCTGGACACGACGTCTCATGCTGGTCACCAACCGACTGATACGCCATTGTGGTATTCGTTGCCATTCAAGATGGAGTGCGTCTGTTAATTCCTGTAGGTTCTGCACAGGAGGATCCCTCCTTCTCACCATGTTTCCCAGAATGTCCCAGATATGCTCAATAGGGTTCATGTCAGGGCTCCTTGCTGGCCATGGTAGGGTTCCGATGGCATTCTGGCGGAGGTATTCATGCACAGCTCTAGCACGATGTGGTCGGGCGTTGTCATTCATGAATATAGGGTGGGTTCCAGGTGCATGATTTACAAAATGAGGGACCACAACTCTATCCAGTATGGAATCTTGATATCTTTGTCCATTTAGTGTTCCAGGTACAGTCAACAGATCCAGCTTACAATCAAATGAGATGCACCCCCATATCATAACGGAACCTCCACCAAATGGAACTTCTTCCATGATGTTACGTTGGTCGTACGCCGTGCGTCTGGACCTCCATACACGAGTTCGGCCATCTGTGGCATGAAGCAGGAGCCGACTTTCATCGGACCAGTGTACCCGTCTCCAGGATCTCATGTTCCAGTGTCTTCTTTCGTTGCACCACCTCAGACGCTCCTCTTTGTGGTGTGCAGTGAGGAGAGGACGTCTGACAGGTCTCATGGCTTTCATGCCAGCAGCATACAGTCTCCTTTTGACGGTAGACATTGACACTCTATTGCGCGTTTCCCATTGCTGGCTGAGGACTCTGCTGTTGGTGAATGGAGATCTCCTAACAAGGCGTACTAGGGCTCGATCATCACGGGCAGTAGTCTTCTTCGGTCTTCCAGATCTAGGCCTGTCCTTCACCTCGTTAGTTTGCCCATGTTTTGCAATCAAACGACTGATTACAGTATGGTTAATGTTCAGCTGTCTGCCAATCTCTCTGCATGACATAACAGTGGTATGCATGCCTATGATTTGCCATTTCACACGATCACTTAACCTTCGTCTTGCCATAGCGGTTCACAATCAAGAGCTAATTCTCTCTGTACAAATAAACCACGGTCATGAACACAAAATTCCTAATCTTGTCGCCTAAATCTGTATGTAATGTTCTACACCTCAAACTGGACTTTTACATAACTCAACACGTGTGCTGTTTCCCGCCACGCACGGACAGCAAGCGGCGTGAAGTCATGCATGCATGTGCATGTCGTACTTGGAATTATGTCAGCTAACGCGGGGACAAAAAGTATGGCAGCCTAGTTGTACCATCATGTTTCGTATGATTTTTCCAATACAATATATGGTTGCCATCTTGAAATAGACCATTTCTTGCTATGACCCGCCCATTTCCAGCTGAATCTCAAATTCAAGGTAACCATATACATATAGTATATTGGTTGAATATTTGCGACTAGTTTGACTGGAAACAATTGCACCATCTTAGTTCCAAAATATTCAGCTTATTATTTATTTTTTTAAATGTACTATTGTCTTCCTATTCAAATGTTTACTTCTGAGTCGTATTCCGTTTGACAGAGGTCTGCATCGGTTGATAATGACGTCAGATAATAAGTGGCGTGTTTTGATTATGCGATTGGATTGGGTGACATATCGGAATCCTTTCTTGTCAGGGTGACGTGGATTTAGAGCTCCTACCTGTCACATGAGTATCTATCGTGATGACCAATTACGTCACATGTAGGGTGACGTCACAATCAAATGCGTAATGAATGACGTATCTAGGTGCGTCGTGAACAGTGAATAACCCGCCAAGTCTACGGATTGCAATGTCTTTACTATTTAATAAATATTCTATTGAATATTTTCCATACTAGTTTGAATGCTCACTGGATTTAACGTATATAGGCCTAACTCGATCCCAACACGCGCAAAGTATAGGCGGAGCTTGGATACGCGCGACACGTAGCTTGATCCATTTATTGTTTGGGGAAAATTGTGGAACATTTCTCTAGTATCTCTCAAGCTGACATCGCCTGACAAGAGGTCAGCTAAGGTTAACTGAGGTCAAAGCCGTGATGACACGCAACGCCGTCTAATGAAGTCACCTCATGGTAGTTTAGAATTTTCTGACAGTAACTTTCCGTCTTTGGTGGGATGTTTCATTTCACTAATACGAATATGCTCCTCAGTGTATGAGCATTAGACACACGTTGGTATTGTAATGCCCCGGCCTGACATTCCGAACACTGTATTCATTGAACCTTCATATTGGCACCGGCCTGAGCTCGTAAATCAATGCCAGCTTCCGACTCTCTACCAAATAGGACAACTATCACATGTGCAGCAATGTTAATTTATGCCAAACCCCTAATTGGATGAGGCAATGCACTAATGATACCTTGCCACGTGAAACAATTTGAGTGTCTAGGCAACAGCGGGCCATTGAGAAATGCATAAATCATATTAATACCAAATCGTGAATGTATCTCACTCAGAATATGTTTCAAAATGATAATAGGCGCACGTGAATAGAGGACGCCCACTATTTAAATAGCAACTTAGGTTTTAGTGTGGGTATATGATCATACGTACGTGTATGGCATCATGCGTGTGCGGGTGTGTGACTCGCTGCTCGAATAGTCATATCACCAATGTGTGAAATACCTTATACAGCCATCACAATGGCATTTCAATTAACTCATTTTGTTAATTTATTATTAATTAGGGGACTGCCATGCACTGGTTTAGCTGTCGCTATACATTATCTTCAATTTCCTCAAACCAACCGCCATTCATGAATATATGCAGTGTAGTATCCATTTGTAGAGACCTATCCAGTCCGCGGTAGTACCTAACTGAGGCCACACTTCACTACTCTCTCTGACTCTGTGGTATATACCTGAAGTGGCACTTCACTACTCTTTCCGCCTCTGTGGTATAGCTTGAGGCCACACACCACTACTCCTGCTGCCTATGTGGTATATACTTGAGGTCACACTTCACTACTCTTTCAGCTGCTGTGGTACTTACCTGAGGCCACACATCACTACTCTTTCTGCCTCGGTGGTACGTACCTGGGGCCACCCATTACTACTCGTTTTGCCTCTGTGGTATAACCTGAGGTCACACATCACTAGTCTTTCTGCCTCTGTGGTATAAACTTGAAGTGGCACTTCGCTACTTTTTCCGCCTTTGTGGTATAGCTTGAGGCCACAACTTTGGAACGACCTTCCATCCAACATTCAAAACAGCAACAATGTTGAGGCTTTCAAAACTCTTCTAAAAACCCATTTGTTCCAAAAAGCATATTTCACTATTTTAAATTAGCTTTAACTTTTGTAAAGCGCCTTTGGGCAGTTAATTCTGGAATTGGCGCTATATAAATGCATACATACATACATACATACATACATACATACATACATACATACATACATACATACATACATACATACATACATACATACATACATACATACATACATACATACATACATACATACATACATACATACATACATACATACATACATACATACATACATACATACATACATACATACATACATACATACATACATACATACATACATACATACATACATACATACATACATACATACATACATACATACATACATACATACATACATACATACATACATACATACATACATACTTTCAAGGGACTTGTAAAATCACAAATAATCCGCTTTCATAGAAATTCGAGTGATAGGAAAAACTTTGAATCATCATGTTCGACCTTATTCAAAGCTCTCAGACCGAGAGGATACTCTTCTCGGTTCCTACGTAAAATAAAGTCTGAAACTTTGCGTAATTTGGAACTCATTCGGCCAATCCTTGACTTTTAGTCTTGGTGCGGTGGTCCAGTGGAAAGATGCCTGGTTGCTGATGCTATGCGGAGTTGCAGGATGACGGTTCGATCCCCCGACCGGGAGATGGTGATCAACAAATTAATCTAACGGGTGCAGCACTGTCGGCTAAGTTAGCACATGGAAATTGAAGCCGCACGTTGCCAGTGCGTCAATAAAATAAAAAAAATACATACATACATACATACATACATACATACATACACACACACACACACACACACACACACACACACACACACACACACACACACATACATACATACATACATACATACATACGACCGGGAGATGGTGATCAACAAATTAAACTAACGGGTGCATCACTGTCGGCTAAGTTAGCACATGGTAATTGAAGCCGCACGTTGCCAGTGCGTCAATAAAATAAAAAATACATATACTGCCAGAGCCGTGCTGGAGTCAGAGTACAATAGGCGTAAAAGCCTAGGATTGATTGTGACAGATGCATCCACAGATAGTCCCATATGAATCGTCAGTGTGTCAGTATATCAGACATGTGAAAACTGGTCGGCCAATCCTTGACTTTTAGTCTTGGTGCGGTGGTCCAGTGGAAAGATGCCTGGTTGCTGATGCTATGCGGAGTTGCAGGATGACGGTTCGATCCCCCGACCGGGAGATGGTGATCAACAAATTAATCTAACGGGTGCAGCACTGTCGGCTAAGTTAGCACATGGAAATTGAAGCCGCACGTTGCCAGTGCGTCAATAAAATAAAAAAAATACATATACTGCCAGAGCCGTGCTGGAGTCAGAGTACAATAGGCGTAAAAGCCTAGGATTGATTGTGACAGATGCATCCACAGATAGTCCCATATGAATCGTCAGTGTGTCAGTATATCAGACATGTGAAAACTGGTCGGCCAATCCTTGACTTTTAGTCTTGGTGCGGTGGTCCAGTGGAAAGATGCCTGGTTGCTGATGCTATGCGGAGTTGCAGGATGACGGTTCGATCCCCCGACCGGGAGATGGTGATCAACAAATTAATCTAACGGGTGCAGCACTGTCGGCTAAGTTAGCACATGGAAATTGAAGCCGCACGTTGCCAGTGCGTCAATAAAATAAAAAAAATACATATACTGCCAGAGCCGTGCTGGAGTCAGAGTACAATAGGCGTAAAAGCCTAGGATTGATTGTGACAGATGCATCCACAGATAGTCCCATATGAATCGTCAGTGTGTCAGTATATCAGACATGTGAAAACTGGTCGGCCAATCCTTGACTTTTAGTCTTGGTGCGGTGGTCCAGTGGAAAGATGCCTGGTTGCTGATGCTATGCGGAGTTGCAGGATGACGGTTCGATCCCCCGACCGGGAGATGGTGATCAACAAATTAATCTAACGGGTGCAGCACTGTCGGCTAAGTTAGCACATGGAAATTGAAGCCGCACGTTGCCAGTGCGTCAATAAAATAAAAAAAATACATATACTGCCAGAGCCGTGCTGGAGTCAGAGTACAATAGGCGTAAAAGCCTAGGATTGATTGTGACAGATGCATCCACAGATAGTCCCATATGAATCGTCAGTGTGTCAGTATATCAGACATGTGAAAACTGGTCGGCCAATCCTTGACTTTTAGTCTTGGTGCGGTGGTCCAGTGGAAAGATGCCTGGTTGCTGATGCTATGCGGAGTTGCAGGATGACGGTTCGATCCCCCGACCGGGAGATGGTGATCAACAAATTAATCTAACGGGTGCAGCACTGTCGGCTAAGTTAGCACATGGAAATTGAAGCCGCACGTTGCCAGTGCGTCAATAAAATAAAAAAAATACATATACTGCCAGAGCCGTGCTGGAGTCAGAGTACAATAGGCGTAAAAGCCTAGGATTGATTGTGACAGATGCATCCACAGATAGTCCCATATGAATCGTCAGTGTGTCAGTATATCAGACATGTGAAAACTGGTCGGCCAATCCTTGACTTTTAGTCTTGGTGCGGTGGTCCAGTGGAAAGATGCCTGGTTGCTGATGCTATGCGGAGTTGCAGGATGACGGTTCGATCCCCCGACCGGGAGATGGTGATCAACAAATTAATCTAACGGGTGCAGCACTGTCGGCTAAGTTAGCACATGGAAATTGAAGCCGCACGTTGCCAGTGCGTCAATAAAATAAAAAAAATACATATACTGCCAGAGCCGTGCTGGAGTCAGAGTACAATAGGCGTAAAAGCCTAGGATTGATTGTGACAGATGCATCCACAGATAGTCCCATATGAATCGTCAGTGTGTCAGTATATCAGACATGTGAAAACTGGTCGGCCAATCCTTGACTTTTAGTCTTGGTGCGGTGGTCCAGTGGAAAGATGCCTGGTTGCTGATGCTATGCGGAGTTGCAGGATGACGGTTCGATCCCCCGACCGGGAGATGGTGATCAACAAATTAATCTAACGGGTGCAGCACTGTCGGCTAAGTTAGCACATGGAAATTGAAGCCGCACGTTGCCAGTGCGTCAATAAAATAAAAAAAATACATATACTGCCAGAGCCGTGCTGGAGTCAGAGTACAATAGGCGTAAAAGCCTAGGATTGATTGTGACAGATGCATCCACAGATAGTCCCATATGAATCGTCAGTGTGTCAGTATATCAGACATGTGAAAACTGGTCGGCCAATCCTTGACTTTTAGTCTTGGTGCGGTGGTCCAGTGGAAAGATGCCTGGTTGCTGATGCTATGCGGAGTTGCAGGATGACGGTTCGATCCCCCGACCGGGAGATGGTGATCAACAAATTAATCTAACGGGTGCAGCACTGTCGGCTAAGTTAGCACATGGAAATTGAAGCCGCACGTTGCCAGTGCGTCAATAAAATAAAAAAAATACATATACTGCCAGAGCCGTGCTGGAGTCAGAGTACAATAGGCGTAAAAGCCTAGGATTGATTGTGACAGATGCATCCACAGATAGTCCCATATGAATCGTCAGTGTGTCAGTATATCAGACATGTGAAAACTGGTCGGCCAATCCTTGACTTTTAGTCTTGGTGCGGTGGTCCAGTGGAAAGATGCCTGGTTGCTGATGCTATGCGGAGTTGCAGGATGACGGTTCGATCCCCCGACCGGGAGATGGTGATCAACAAATTAATCTAACGGGTGCAGCACTGTCGGCTAAGTTAGCACATGGAAATTGAAGCCGCACGTTGCCAGTGCGTCAATAAAATAAAAAAAATACATATACTGCCAGAGCCGTGCTGGAGTCAGAGTACAATAGGCGTAAAAGCCTAGGATTGATTGTGACAGATGCATCCACAGATAGTCCCATATGAATCGTCAGTGTGTCAGTATATCAGACATGTGAAAACTGGTCGGCCAATCCTTGACTTTTAGTCTTGGTGCGGTGGTCCAGTGGAAAGATGCCTGGTTGCTGATGCTATGCGGAGTTGCAGGATGACGGTTCGATCCCCCGACCGGGAGATGGTGATCAACAAATTAATCTAACGGGTGCAGCACTGTCGGCTAAGTTAGCACATGGAAATTGAAGCCGCACGTTGCCAGTGCGTCAATAAAATAAAAAAAATACATATACTGCCAGAGCCGTGCTGGAGTCAGAGTACAATAGGCGTAAAAGCCTAGGATTGATTGTGACAGATGCATCCACAGATAGTCCCATATGAATCGTCAGTGTGTCAGTATATCAGACATGTGAAAACTGGTCGGCCAATCCTTGACTTTTAGTCTTGGTGCGGTGGTCCAGTGGAAAGATGCCTGGTTGCTGATGCTATGCGGAGTTGCAGGATGACGGTTCGATCCCCCGACCGGGAGATGGTGATCAACAAATTAATCTAACGGGTGCAGCACTGTCGGCTAAGTTAGCACATGGAAATTGAAGCCGCACGTTGCCAGTGCGTCAATAAAATAAAAAAAATACATACATACATACATACATACATACATACATACATACATACATACACACACACACACACACACACACACACACACACACACACACACACATACATACATACATACATACATACATACATACATACGACCGGGAGATGGTGATCAACAAATTAAACTAACGGGTGCATCACTGTCGGCTAAGTTAGCACATGGTAATTGAAGCCGCACGTTGCCAGTGCGTCAATAAAATAAAAAATACATATACTGCCAGAGCCGTGCTGGAGTCAGAGTACAATAGGCGTAAAAGCCTAGGATTGATTGTGACAGATGCATCCACAGATAGTCCCATATGAATCGTCAGTGTGTCAGTATATCAGACATGTGAAAGCTGGTCGGCCAATCCTTGACTTTTAGTCTTGGTGCGGTGGTCCAGTGGAAAGATGCCTGGTTGCTGATGCTATGCGGAGTTGCAGAATGGCGGTTCGATCCCCCGACCGGGAGATGGTGATCAACAAATTAAACTAACGGGTGCATCACTGTCGGCTAAGTTAGCACATGGTAATTGAAGCCGCACGTTGCCAGTGCGTCAATAAAATAAAAAATACATATACTGCCAGAGCCGTGCTGGAGTCAGAGTACAATAGGCGTAAAAGCCTAGGATTGATTGTGACAGATGCATCCACAGATAGTCCCATATGAATCGTCAGTGTGTCAGTATATCAGACATGTGAAAGCTGGTCGGCCAATCCTTGACTTTTAGTCTTGGTGCGGTGGTCCAGTGGAAAGATGCCTGGTTGCTGATGCTATGCGGAGTTGCAGAATGGCGGTTCGATCCCCCGACCGGGAGATGGTGATCAACAAATTAAACTAACGGGTGCATCACTGTCGGCTAAGTTAGCACATGGTAATTGAAGCCGCACGTTGCCAGTGCGTCAATAAAATAAAAAATACATATACTGCCAGAGCCGTGCTGGAGTCAGAGTACAATAGGCGTAAAAGCCTAGGATTGATTGTGACAGATGCATCCACAGATAGTCCCATATGAATCGTCAGTGTGTCAGTATATCAGACATGTGAAAGCTGGTCAGCCAATCCTTGACTTTTAGTCTTGGTGCGGTGGTCCAGTGGAAAGATGCCTGGTTGCTGATGCTATGCGGAGTTGCAGAATGGCGGTTCGATCCCCCGACCGGGAGATGGTGATCAACAAATTAAACTAACGGGTGCATCACTATCGGCTAAGTTAGCACATGGTAATTGAAGCCGCACGTTGCCAGTGCGTCAATAAAATAAAAAATACATATACTGCCAGAGCCGTGCTGGAGTCAGAGTACAATAGGCGTAAAAGCCTAGGATTGATTGTGACAGATGCATCCACAGATAGTCCCATATGAATCGTCAGTGTGTCAGTATATCAGACATGTGAAAGCTGGTCGGCCAATCCTTGACTTTTAGTCTTGGTGCGGTGGTCCAGTGGAAAGATGCCTGGTTGCTGATGCTATGCGGAGTTGCAGAATGGCGGTTCGATCCCCCGACCGGGAGATGGTGATCAACAAATTAAACTAACGGGTGCATCACTGTCGGCTAAGTTAGCACATGGTAATTGAAGCCGCACGTTGCCAGTGCGTCAATAAAATAAAAAATACATATACTGCCAGAACCGTGCTGGAGTCAGAGTACAATAGGCGTAAAAGCCTAGGATTGATTGTGACAGATGCATCCACAGATAGTCCCATATGAATCGTCAGTGTGTCAGTATATCAGACATGTGAAAGCTGGTCGGCCAATCCTTGACTTTTAGTCTTGGTGCGGTGGTCCAGTGGAAAGATGCCTGGTTGCTGATGCTATGCGGAGTTGCAGAATGGCGGTTCGATCCCCCGACCGGGAGATGGTGATCAACAAATTAAACTAACGGGTGCATCACTGTCGGCTAAGTTAGCACATGGTAATTGAAGCCGCATGTTGCCAGTGCGTCAATAAAATAAAAAATACATATACTGCCAGAGCCGTGCTGGAGTCAGAGTACAATAGGCGTAAAAGCCTAGGATTGATTGTGACAGATGCATCCACAGATAGTCCCATATGAATCGTCAGTGTGTCAGTATATCAGACATGTGAAAGCTGGTCAGCCAATCCTTGACTTTTAGTCTTGGTGCGGTGGTCCAGTGGAAAGATGCCTGGTTGCTGATGCTATGCGGAGTTGCAGAATGGCGGTTCGATCCCCCGACCGGGAGATGGTGATCAACAAATTAAACTAACGGGTGCATCACTGTCGGCTAAGTTAGCACATGGTAATTGAAGCCGCACGTTGCCAGTGCGTCAATAAAATAAAAAATACATATACTGCCAGAACCGTGCTGGAGTCAGAGTACAATAGGCGTAAAAGCCTAGGATTGATTGTGACAGATGCATCCACAGATAGTCCCATATGAATCGTCAGTGTGTCAGTATATCAGACATGTGAAAGCTGGTCGGCCAATCCTTGACTTTTAGTCTTGGTGCGGTGGTCCAGTGGAAAGATGCCTGGTTGCTGATGCTATGCGGAGTTGCAGAATGGCGGTTCGATCCCCCGACCGGGAGATGGTGATCAACAAATTAAACTAACGGGTGCATCACTGTCGGCTAAGTTAGCACATGGTAATTGAAGCCGCACGTTGCCAGTGCGTCAATAAAATAAAAAATACATATACTGCCAGAACCGTGCTGGAGTCAGAGTACAATAGGCGTAAAAGCCTAGGATTGATTGTGACAGATGCATCCACAGATAGTCCCATATGAATCGTCAGTGTGTCAGTATATCAGACATGTGAAAGCTGGTCGGCCAATCCTTGACTTTTAGTCTTGGTGCGGTGGTCCAGTGGAAAGATGCCTGGTTGCTGATGCTATGCGGAGTTGCAGAATGGCGGTTCGATCCCCCGACCGGGAGATGGTGATCAACAAATTAAACTAACGGGTGCATCACTGTCGGCTAAGTTAGCACATGGTAATTGAAGCCGCACGTTGCCAGTGCGTCAATAAAATAAAAAATACATATACTGCCAGAGCCGTGCTGGAGTCAGAGTACAATAGGCGTAAAAGCCTAGGATTGATTGTGACAGATGCATCCACAGATAGTCCCATATGAATCGTCAGTGTGTCAGTATATCAGACATGTGAAAGCTGGTCGGCCAATCCTTGACTTTTAGTCTTGGTGCGGTGGTCCAGTGGAAAGATGCCTGGTTGCTGATGCTATGCGGAGTTGCAGAATGGCGGTTCGATCCCCCGACCGGGAGATGGTGATCAACAAATTAAACTAACGGGTGCATCACTGTCGGCTAAGTTAGCACATGGTAATTGAAGCCGCATGTTGCCAGTGCGTCAATAAAATAAAAAATACATATACTGCCAGAGCCGTGCTGGAGTCAGAGTACAATAGGCGTAAAAGCCTAGGATTGATTGTGACAGATGCATCCACAGATAGTCCCATATGAATCGTCAGTGTGTCAGTATATCAGACATGTGAAAGCTGGTCAGCCAATCCTTGACTTTTAGTCTTGGTGCGGTGGTCCAGTGGAAAGATGCCTGGTTGCTGATGCTATGCGGAGTTGCAGAATGGCGGTTCGATCCCCCGACCGGGAGATGGTGATCAACAAATTAAACTAACGGTGCATCACTGTCGGCTAAGTTAGCACATGGTAATTGAAGCCGCACGTTGCCAGTGCGTCAATAAAATAAAAAATACATATACTGCCAGAACCGTGCTGGAGTCAGAGTACAATAGGCGTAAAAGCCTAGGATTGATTGTGACAGATGCATCCACAGATAGTCCCATATGAATCGTCAGTGTGTCAGTATATCAGACATGTGAAAGCTGGTCGGCCAATCCTTGACTTTTAGTCTTGGTGCGGTGGTCCAGTGGAAAGATGCCTGGTTGCTGATGCTATGCGGAGTTGCAGAATGGCGGTTCGATCCCCCGACCGGAGATGGTGATCAACAAATTAAACTAACGGTTGCATCACTGTCGGCTAAGTTAGCACATGGTAATTGAAGCCACACGTTGCCAGTGCGTCAATAAAATAAAAAATACATACATACATACATACATACACTACTACTCATGCTGCCTCTGTTGTATATACCTGAGGTGACACTTCACTACTCTTTCTGCCTCTGCGCTATAACCTAAGGTCACACTTCACTACTCTTTCTGCTGTTGTGGTACTTAACTGAGGCCACACATCACTACTCTTTCTGCCTCGGTGGTACGTGCCTGAGGCCACACATCACTACTCTGTTTGCCTCTGTGGTATAACCTGAGATCACACTTCACTACTCTTTCTGCGTCTGTTTTTCTTATTTGGCATAGCCCATCATAATGGATCAGTGAAGCTTTACCTATGCCCCGCCCATCTATAGTTAACTTCTACCCACAGTTCTCCCGTGTTGGGAACAATTATACCGGTAAGCTGTTAAATATGTTTAACCTAATTTGACTGGGAGCTGATGCTGCCTATGTTTATTAAATAGTTACGGCATGCAATTCGTACACCAATGATTTTAGTCGTTCATCAGTTACGCGTCTATGACTAAATTTTCTACGTTATTCATGGCGTTGTTGATTATGACGTCAGGCTACAGATCACGCAATTGATTATGACGTCATATGATAGTGGGATAAATTGGAAAGGTCCATTATGTT